>JAXFYN010000216.1:0-85000 GCA_036172215.1 Camellia granthamiana
AGACTAGTGAGTTTCATCCTTGATTTCTTTGGCAATTTGTGAAACACTGGATAGGAAGTGTTAATTTGTTTTGTTGGATGTTGATGTTGATGTTGTGTGTGCTCTTCTTTTCTGGTCTTTGGATTTTTTTCAACCATTGGTTCTACTTGATCAACTGTCTTGTTCTGGTTTGGTTGTCTTTTCATTATGTAGCAAAAATCTGGATCTTTGTGCTCTTTTCTTGTTTCTCTATTTTTGACCCTTTTTATCATTGAGCTGACAAGAGGAGATGTTTTGGTAGTGGTGGCTTCAACTTCAACTTGGATTTGTTCTTCTTCACTGTCCAGGTAGAGATTTGATTCAACCAACATTGCAATTCTCTCATTAAGTAGCACTATTTCCACATCTTTCACTTCCATTTGTGTCTTTGCTTTCTTGCTTTGTTCTTCCATTTGTTTACTGAGCTTCATGAGTTGGTCCTTAAGCTCGTCATTTTCTGCTTGGATTCTTGCGTTCTCCGTTTCTAGCCTTTGGATTATCAGGACATTCTCTTCTAGTTTCTGAAAAGTATGTTCATTGATTTTGACATGGTAGATATTTCTTTCATAGGCAAGTTTCCTTTTTGCTTTCCTCATTTCAGCTGGTGTTTGATGCTTCAATCCCGAGGAAGTTGCTGGACCAGCTTTCTGTTTGATCATTGTTTGTTCTTCATCATTTTCTAGGTTGTCAAAAGAAAGTTCATTTGTTTGCAGATGAACTGGACCTTCTTGAGTTTCATGCTGAAAGTTGGCTTTCCTTCATGTATTCTTTTTTGATTGCAGTGTTGTTGATTCCTCTTTTTTGGAGGAGCTGTTTGATTCTTGGGATTCTGTGAATTTCTTCCTGGACTGAGACTGATTATCTTTCTGATAATTGGTTCCTCTTCCTTTTCGGTTAATTCAGTCTCCTGTTGTTCCTCAAAGTTACATTTTTCATCTTCAGGCTCATCATCTGTTTGTGGTTGCAATTGTTTGTATATGTTCTGTTCTTCAATTGTGTCTTTCAAATTACTCTCCTACATGAATGAAAATTATTAAAAAAAATGATATGAGGCAGAGTTAAGTAATAATTTATCAGTCGGTGATTCAAATTTATAGTAAGAATGGTAATTTGGTTCATGATAACAAGTTTTATTAGGGAATTAGCAACATTAGGCAAAATTTATAAGTCAATGAAGGTAACTAAGGGAATTTATAACTGTGAGCAAAAAGTTATCAGTGCATATGAATATTTATTACTGCATAGCAAAATTCATCACTCAATTAAAGAAATAAAGGTTAGACATTGATAAAAATTGTTTATTGAATAATTTCCTAGCACAGATGAAATGCCTAAATAATTTTTCTATGACAAATGTGACACCATGAAGATTAAGAAGAATTTATTAGTCTTGCTAAAATTTATCACTACATAAAAAAATTTAATATTTGTTTAAACAAAACAAAGGATATGAATGGATACCTCAATATGTTTCAGATCATGCAAGGATGACTTTGCCAATTGTTCTCCGAGATGAGTAATGTTCAATTTTGCAAATCTTGGTATTGGATTCTTCTCATTTGGTTTGATGATATTTGCATGCTCACATATCCAATACTGTTGAGGACAAAAAAAATGTTATAAATTAGTATTTAGTAAATGTAAATATTGTTGTTTATTAGTTGTAAGTGAGGTATTTACTTACCAACAAGATGATCACACATCCGCACACTCTATCAATTTGGTTGATGTTGCATGCTATTGATTTTGTAAGATGTTCTTTTGCTGCACCACACCAATCATAAGTCTTCATTTCATCAATATTCTCGAGGTATTTCATGAACCCCCAACCAATTGTTGTTCCAGTACCCGGATACAACAAAAGCAAACAAACCAGAAGGCACACAAGTCTAACAACATCTTCTACATCTTCATTGTTGGTGCTTCTCAAAAGTTCTGTTATCAACTTTTGGATTGAAGCACTTGTCATTCTGCTGTCAGTTATTTTCCTTCTTTGCACCATAGCTACCTCATTTTTTCTTCCGTATGCAAGATTCATCTTCTTGTGTCCACATGCAATCCCAAAAATTAACTTGAAGTCATTTCTTTTCAATTTCAGCTTCTTCCCAGCAATTTCAAATGTGGTTCCATCCATTTAGTAAGTTTGCAAAATTTTTGCAACCACATCATCATATTTAATTGAATCTCTTCTTTTAACCTTGTTCTCATTCAATGTATCAACCAAAAGTGAAAAAGGGGTCTTTCTCAATAGTATCAAATGCTCCTCTCTGAGTTTTGTTGTCTTGAAAAATTTGATAAGAGATTGAATGTTAGAACGGTAGATATACTTTGCTTCATTATCATTTATCTGTTCAGTCCTAGTTTTTCTTCCATCAATCTTTTTCTTCCCTCTTGCTTTGTGGATCTGTGTAGCTGGTTTCAGTTGTTCCTGTTTAGGCTCCTCATTGTCAATGTTAGATTCAGGTTTAACTTTTAGTTGATTTTCACTTTCATGTGTTGTTGGCTCTATAACAAAGTCAACTTTTTCAATCTTTTTCTTCTTTGAGAAACTTGTTTTTCAACGACGTAATCTGTTAGAATGACTGGCAACATCTGTACAAAAACATTGAGCATGAACATTGAAAATTAAGAAGAATTTTTTAACAGAACTAGTCATACTAAGAAGAAATCTTTCTGTTATGCAAATATATAACTGTATAGCAAAGTTTAGATTCCAAATTGCTAAAGAACATCAAGTATGATGTTGAAGATGAAGATGAAAACAATTGTATAGCAAATTTATCACTGAATTAGCAAAAGTAAGCAAATGCATCATTGTATAGCAAATGAACATAAATGTATGATTATTATGACATTGAGTATGACTCATATATTAATACTGTATGGTACAGATTGAAAATAGCTTCAAGTCAAATTGTATCACTCATAAATTAATTTTGTAAGATACACATTCAAAATAGTTTGAAGTCGAATTTTATTACTCAATTATGAAAGAAGAAAGGAAGCAAATCCATAGTTATAAAATAAGAAGAGAAGCAAATCCATCATTATAACAAATTTTGTCACTCAATTAGGAAAATTAAGCAAACCTATCGTTGAATTGGGCAAAGTAAGCAAATCTGTTATTGTATATCAAATTTTATCACTGAATTAGTAAAATTAAGCAAATCCATCATTGTTTAGCAAATGGAGATGAAGATGTGATTATTATGAAGTTGAATATCAAGGATAAATTAATACTGTATGATACACATTGAAAATAGTTTCAAGTCGAATTTTATAACTAAATTACAGTTATGAAAGAAGAGAGGAAGCAAATCTATCATTGGAACAAATTTTATGACTCAATTAAGAAAATTAAGCAAATCTATCATGGTTATAGCAAATTTTCTCACTGAATTGGGCAAAATAAGCAAATCTGTTATTGTATAGCAAATGAACATGAATATGTGATTATTATGAAGTTGAATATCACTTAATTATAGTTATAAAAGAAGAAGGGAAGATGAATACGACTCACGTTTGATTCGCATGGTTCTTCAAGATGAATGAAACAGGGAATGTAGATCGAAACGGTGGAGGATTTGCTGGGTATCTGTTCAGAATCAGAATATAGATCGAAATAGAGCTGATTTCTTTGCAAACGATGGGAGATTCAGGGAAAATCTCTTTGTTTGTTTCGATTTCGAAATCGAAAATCGCAGTGGTTTCCAAATCGCCTCAGATTAGTTTCCATATCAGAACAATTGAGAAGGAGCGTGTGTTTCACGCGCACAGGGAGACCTCGTGATAGGGGTTTGGTTCACGCGTGTTTTGTGACATTGAGGGGTAAAATTGGAAAGTGAAATAGGAGAGAACTTGGTGGGTATTAATTTGTTTACATGGGACCGGCTGGTAAGTCCCCCTTTATTTTTTTGAATAAAAAGGTCCAAAACAAAATAAAACAAAAGGGCAAAAGCAAAACAAAACAACATGACCCAAACTTTATCTTACTCAAAATAAATAAATAAATAAATAAATAAATTCAACGTTACCGCTTTTTTTTTTTTAGATGGGAACATTTGTTATAGAATATTCTTAACAATATCTATAACAGTTGCTTTTGTAGAAAGAAATTTTTTAAAATTAAAATTGATAAAATCTTACCTTAGATCAATTATATTACACGAAAGATTAAGTGGATTAGTTATGTTATTAATTAGAAAAGATTTGTTAGCAAAACTTGAATATCAAGATTTAATTAATATTTTTACATCTCAAAAAGCTACGAAAATAAATTTTCAATAAAAATTTTATTAAAAAAATTATTAGATAAAAGTCTCATTTTTAATTATTACTTTAGGCTACAAATTATCTAGAGCCAGCCGTGTATACCGAGGTTTGTTAACTACTATTTGAATCAAGCATAACTTGGGCTTTTATTTCACTACAAAAAACATGTTCCTCAAGTACTGCAAAAGCTTAAATTTCACACTTTGATTGAATTGAGAACGCTGCTTGACCAATTAACACTTGGATTTATTAAGCTCCTAACAATTGAGCACCAAATCACTAATATTTTATGTAATGGATATGCCGTGTGGCCGAATCGATACACTTTCTTATTCATTTATTATTATGTACTGAGAATGAGATATGAGAAGTTACTTTATTCTTGGCTTGAAGTGCTAACTGTTTAATCCATCCTCACATTAATTAGGACATATCAATCAATGATTGAATGGTACACCACACCCATTACTTTCTCGGCATAACAACTTGCTCAAACTTGGTTAAGCAGAAAAATAATAAATAATAAGTTTAGTTTTGATGATAGATTATTCATTATTTTTAAGATAAATGTGATATGATTAAATGATTATCAATTTTTTTTTATTAAATGTGATATAATCAAATGCTCGATGTTTGAACCTTTGTCAACAAATCCTTTGACAAGTTTCAAGTTCCATTGTTTCTTTCTTGAATAGGGATTATCAAGGGATGGGAACCCCTCGCTTTATTGTGTAGTTTGTTCTAGGCATTTGGTCCCGTTTAATACAAAATAAAAAATAAATGACTATTAATATACAATCAATTTAATTTTTTTTATTGACAATTTATTCGACAAGCCCAACAAGATAAACGGGATGATCAAAACAAAAAGAGAACCAACCATGCTTTACCCGTTGGCCAAGAGCCCTGCACATCACTAAAAGATTAATTTTTAAATAAATTACAAATAGGATGATGCACCAATAAATCCCAAATTACCAACTTATACACTGTTTAGTCCCAAATGTTTTCTTATAAAGGTCCCATTATAAGGGAATTTACCATTGATGGCATATACATTGTGCTCGTGAGTGGTAACATTAATGGGCAAGCTTGGTCATTTAAGATTGTCAAATTACGGAAATAGGCCAACAGTTTCGTATAGTGTTGCATTACTAGTTCCTTCCTCGGCGGTGGTGAGGTTGAATTGAAGGAAATATTTGGGATTTTGAAAAGGAAATCTACATCCAAAATCGGAAAGGGCGAATATATTTGGGGCAGGGTAACACTACATTATGGAAACCCTAATTTGAATGTTCGTCAATGTTGTCGCGGTGACGTTCGTTGTGAAGACATTGGGGTTGAAGCGAAAAGGCCTCGTAAACGTTGACGTTGGATTGCGATTGCTATAAGGTTTACTGCGGATTGGAAGTCAATGTTACGTGGGGGGACGTCTGAGAATGACAGTAAGGAATGGAGGTATGAAATGTGTTACCGTCTTTTTTTGGTTTGTGAAGTTGTTTTGTTTGATACTAATTACAATAGTGTGGGGATTTAATGTTGTTGTTGTTGTTTTGAATGTTGAAAGGAGTAGTGGTTTCCGTGGAATGAGAATGATGTTACTGAGTCTGAGTGGGCATCTGATTAGTGTTTAAGTTTGTTGTTTATGTTTGAAATTGATAGTGTGTCTGTGTTTGTGGAATGTTAAGTTTGGTTTTATGACGATATTAGGTACGATTAACATATGTAAATTCGTTTTTGACTATTTTTTTGAAAGCTGCGTTGGGGTTTTTTTATTTGAATAACACTGTTGGTTGATTTGGTTGATTGCGTTTGTGCGGTTGCATCGTTGATGTTTAACATGTGTCGTTAATTGCATGTCCATGGAAGATAATGGTTTTGAATGGGAAAATAGTTTGTGGGTATTGTAAACATGCATTAGTTGAGTACGTATTAAGGATGCGTATGATTTGGATAATTGTGTATGGTGGTGGGTGACAATGTTTGTTTTACTATGTTGTTTTTGTTGTTGATGTTGGTTTTATTAGAATTACTTGGTTGTTTAGTGGTTGTCGTAGCGTTATTGTGGTTGCATTGTTGATGCGTAATGTGTATCGGTGAGGTATTGTGTAAGGCATATAATGGTTTGGCATGGGGAAAATAGTTGTTGGGTATTTTAAACATGCATTAGTCGAATACGTATTCAGGATTCATGTGATTTGGACATGTGGGTATGGTGGTAGGGAACAATGTTAATGTGACTGTGTTGATGTTGTTGTTGGTTATCGCAATGTCATATTGTAAAATGTACCTATTTGTTGTGCAACACTGGTCTGTTTCTGTTCTCAGTGGTGTTTGTTATTTGTGCAGGGGTGAGTTTGAGGCAGTCACCACGGAAGAAATGTAGCGGTGTGGCACGTGACGTGGGCAATTCTGATTTCACGTCAGAGCCAATTGTTGTGAAAAGACAGGGGAAGATACCATTCAAGGGGAAAAAACAAAAAGTCCATGTAATGAAGAAAATGGTAGTTGACACTACGCGTCTGGCGTATCGTTCTAATATAAATGGGGTTATCAAAACCGTGTTGGAAATAAATTTGAGAGAAGCCCATGAACGACACTTGCGAAGAACACCGTTCTGGGTAATGATTAATTCCATCCGTAAACACAACTTAACGCCGAATGCATATAAAAAATGCGATGAGATAGTGTTTTGCACAATGCAGACATACAATCCTGAGGATGAAAAATTCTACATCGGGAGGAAAGGCGTTCCATTGCGTCGAAGCGATATCTGACTAGTTTTTGGCATTCAGTGCGGCGTGGACCAGCTTGATTTAGCTCATGGGTTGAGGCCACCGTCTGATTTTATTTAGTGCTGCTACGACATTGTGGGGGAGGATATCGTGCAAAAAAATTAAAGAACTATTAGATGATGCAGTACAAGGCAATAGTCGTAATGACGAGGAAGACGTCACGAAGTTGCTGTCATTGTATATATGTGTGAAACTATTTTTTACAATGACTGGAAAGTCAATCGGGTGGGCGTTTGTTTGAGTTATTGACAAACTAAGTACGATACAGTTGTATGATTAGACGGCTGCAATACGTGCCGCGTTAATTGTGTCACTGAATGAGTTTTATGATCGGCTGGAAAGGATAACCGGATGTGTTGTTGTTTTACTCGTAAGTTAATGTGACATGTTTATAATGTATTAATTTTTTAGTTAATGTCATGTTTGTATTAGTTTGTTAGTATGTCATGTTCATGAATGTGTTTGTAATGTACTGTAGTTTTTTTTTATGTGAACACACCAACCTCATCGAGTCGAAACAACACAATGTGCTGCCATGGTTCTGTAGATGGAACATTGCAACTTTGACAACCAAAATGAAAGGGGTCGACTTGACTCATGGAGGACAATTTGAGGTATGACATGGGAGGATGATTTGTATGGTTTTATTGGATAATACGTGTTGGAGTGGTTTACAATTTTGTGACGTGTTTGGCAGGTGATGTGCGGTAAATTGGAGGGGGCAATTGTTGAACGGTACAAAATAGGTACGACATTGGTTAGTGGTGAATGTAGGAGGACAGAAGGCAAAGTGTTGGACGTACAACCAGTGTCGGTGCATGTTGGTGTGTCACATAAAGATGTTATTGCTGATGTTGTGGAGCCAAGTTTTAACTGTTGGCGAGTAGACTCATCTGCAGGGGTCCATGTCGAGAAAGGCGGAATGACGGACGAGGTAGACACAGACGAGGGAGGGAGCAAGTTTGTTACGAAGCATGGATTGGGCGTGGTTGTTGAAGGTGAATGGTGGCCATTATTATTTCCAGATTTGCTGGATTTGTCAACCACGCAACCAACCAAGGATGCAGATCCAGAAGCATTCAGTGGTAGCAATAAAACGAGTGAAGTGTGTAACAGAATAGCAGAGTTTGAGGAAGAATTGAGGCAGAAATCAAAACGTGTTCGTGAACTTGAATGTAGGGTTATGAGCATGGAACGCACACTTGGTTCACAAGTTGCAAATTTGTGTATGGGGTTCGATACTGTCATTAGTTTGAAGGATGCTGAAATTGCACGTTTAAATGCCCTCCTGTCGGAGATGAAAACAACAATAGCACGGTTGGAGGACCAGGTTGACGAGTACGAGGTGCATGAAGTAACGCAGTTGGCTAGGAACACAACTACAAGTCAGGGCACATCATCAAACCAAGGGGGTGGATGTAACTCCATTGCACAGTGTTATAATGGAACCCGCACGGATGGTCTGCAGAATTACACAACCAATGTCGAAGGTCACGGATGTGCAGTGACCGAATCATGTAATGTTGATGTCCACGTAGTGAATACTGTTGTTTTTGGCCAAAACATAATGGCGGAAAAAATAGATGGATCTGTAAATCAGTTTCCATCGTTACATGAAGGTGTATGTAGTCCAACGGAGGAAAAAGGTAAATGCAATTCTGTTACCACAAGTAACGCAGCCGCAACATCAAACAATACGAACATTAAACATGTTCTGGATCGGCCAGGCAACGACGTAGTGGACAGGGTAATAGACTTTGTGAATATTGAGACACCAAACATCACATCATTGGTGCGGCATGTGAAGAGCAAAGCTAGGCGGGAGTGGAGGTTAGAGGATTACGAGTATCCTGGGTTGGTAAAACGTTGTAAACAGTCAAAAAATGAGGGCAAGATCGGCAGAAACACAAGTGAGGGTGTAATTAACATTGAAGATGACGAGGGAGAGTGTAAAACATGGGCTGGATTTGGAATGAAAAATCGGTATCCGATTTGGAAATTGTTGGCTGAAGATGAACAGAAATTGTTGGAGGTGGTGTACACCTTTGAAGGGGACGGGTAACGTACACGTGTGGTAGTTTTGTTGTTGTGGTTTTTATGAAATTGTTTATTACATTTCAATTGTACTTATGTGATTGTAATTTGGTGTAGAGCTGTGATATGGAGTGCAACAGATTATGGTGTGCATGTTAATTTCAAAGACATCTAGGCGCTTGTACAAGGGGGTGCGACTGCCGGGAATGTAAGTATGCTGTGTTAGTGTCGATATGACAACGTCACCACTTAGACCATGGTCATGGGTTACATAAAATACAGAAGCTTATGTGCATCATTTTGTATGACTAATATAGTTA
Source organism: Camellia granthamiana (assembly GCA_036172215.1). Classification (NCBI taxonomy): domain Eukaryota; kingdom Viridiplantae; phylum Streptophyta; class Magnoliopsida; order Ericales; family Theaceae; genus Camellia; species Camellia granthamiana. The sequence continues at coordinate 9,440 of JAXFYN010000216.1, forward strand.
GAAATGTGTGTAATTTGTATTGTTAGATTATTGACGCATATGCTGAAATTTTAAAAAGTGCACAAAACCTATCGGCTATTAATTCTGCTAATTTCAACAAATTTTACTTCGACAGCAGTGTGTGTTCGGTGTGTACATGTTATTATGAGTAGTGTTACATTGTTCTTTAACTTGTTTAATTGTTTTCGGACAATGGGGCAGTGGAGGTGTGGATTTTGATTGGTTTGTAAATGTTTGTAGGATATGATGAGGAACCCAAGCGTAACGTCTAAGAACCGTTACCTTAACGTGCACGTGACTGCTGCATCTGGGTTCAGATACGTCCACTACCCTATATATAGGGGTGTAATTTTGGCCCGCGGCTCGTGGGTGGCCCGAAGCCCTCCCGCGGCCCGAGGTGGGCCCGCCCCGTTAAGGCCCGAGCCCAAGCCCAGCTCGAGGCCTTGGGCCAAGGCCTGGGCCATCATTTTGAAGCCCGGCCCGGCCCGGCCCATGGGCCCGCTTAAGGCCCACCCAAAAGCCCGGCCCGAGGGCCCGACCTACCTAGCCCACCCGAGGCCTAGTGTTATTTTTAATGGAAAATAATAAAATTTTGGTAGAAAAAATTTTAAAAAATAAAATAAATTGTTTAGGCCCGCCCAAGCTTGCCCAAAGCCTGAGCCCAGGCCCAAACCTAGGGGCCCGACCCACTGGCCCGCCTATAGCCTGAATACCCCTCGGCCTGGGCTTGGGCCTGGGCCTAGTTTTTTGGCCCGTGGGCCGGGCCAAAATTACACCCTTACCTATATACCATGCAAATCATTGGACGACCATGGTGTACAATTCAGACTCGGGGACATGGACGCACTACAATTCAATCAAATTGCGTAGAAGTAGTCGGGATGATCATTTTGCTGAGGCGGTGAAAGTGGCAAGTACAAGTGTATGTGAATTACACGTATGTGTGGGGTGTGCATACGTTACGTATAAGGTGATAGTATGTGTTAAGTGTGGCTGATTGGGTCATGTTACGTAACACAGAAATAGTGGGTCGTGGATTACACAAAACGGGGTGGCAGAAAAAGTGCAACCGTTTGTGGGTGTGACATCAGAGAATATCGACGGACCGTTGGAGGCTTTGGGTGATTGCCCTCAGCAACACCCGAAATCGTATGTGAATATTTAAAATCCGGTTTAAATTTGTTCTATTATCTGTTTAATAATGTATTTGTTTTGGTAATGTTGATTAACGTGTTTACGTATTGCCAACTAGCAGACCGGATTGCACTGTTATGGCATGCTTCATCATGCAGTAGTACGCAAATAACGTGGAGGTGGAAGGTTCAATGGATGGCATGTCAGCCAGTGCGTTTAGAGCAGAAATGGTTAAGGCATTCATCAATGATCCACAGAGAGGGCTTCGAAATCGGCCTTTGCCCTGACTGATTTGGTGGAATGCGTAAATTACCTGAATTTTTTTGTTTTGTTTTATGTGTTGAACATGGTACTGTTTTGTTTTGATGGTAGTGATTTTTTGATGGTGCATTAGCTATGTGACTGTTATTGGAGAACAAAAAAAATTTAAGTACAGCAACATTACAAAAACAGGGAGCAAAACCCTGATGGTTATTTTTTGGCAGGGTAGCTCATGTTCATTCATTTTGTGTGTGTTTGGTTACATTGTGTTTGTGAATGATGTTATTTTTGGGTTTGACATATTTTAATGTGTATGGGTTGGATATGGCAAACAATCAGTAGCGTCATTGGCGTTGGTTTAATGTGTGTAGTTGTTTTGGGGAAAAAGTTGTACGTTGGATGTCACAGAAACGGTTTGTTTTAATGTGTAGTAATTAATGCAGTCATAGTGTGGTTAGGTTTGAATTTGTAGCTGAATCTATTTAAGTGTTTGAATTGGACGACATGAGCAGGGTTGTCATTGGAAGTATCGTCGTTCATATTGAGTTACGTGATTGTGTATGTGCATAACGTAATGTATGATCATTCAAACGTAAGTGTTATTGTGTTCATGAGGTTCGCATCGTGGGCATTGTGTTTAGAGAGGGGATGGTGGTGAACTCTAAAATTAAAATGTAGGATGTTACATTGAAATTGACAGGTTTGTGTTTTCAAATGTGTGGAAATCTGTGTTGGCAAAATTTATTTGGAAAACATTTTAATTGTTACTTTGATGATGGTGTTATCAGTTGTGGGAATATTATACTACATAATACATGTATATACCATGTGATCTGTAAAGCACCACTAACAACCAAAAAAATCTGTATAAGATATTAATGTATTAGAATTGGGTGTAATAGCACACGCACAGCACACATCCGAGCTATTAGTAAGGAAATAAAGTGGTGTTGGCTAATGTGGGTTATGTTAGTTCAGTTGGTGTGGGGTGAACAAAATTATGAGCACTTGTATTTGTGAAACTGAGCAACAGTTATTGTGAAAAGGTTAATGGAACTGTTAAATGTAATGGGAGATGGTAGGGCACAATGCATTTGAGACAATGTGATAAAATGTGAAAACAAATCCACATGCGCGATCATATTTATTTGTCACATCATGAAAACGTTATGATGTCCGTGTTTAAATTAACGGGAAATAATGTTGTGAAAAAGAGAAATTATACGAAGTTGCAATGAATTGGGAACGAACCCACAATTCGACACAGAAAATAAGCATGTTGTAACATGACTAAATCGGCTCATTGCATGTCTTCCTATTGTGGTTGCCAATTTTTCCACACCGACCACAACGGATCTATTGCACAACCTCACCCTTTGATGGAATTCGTTTACATTTGGGCCTACCAGGCGGATGCTTCACCTTTGAGGGCACAATCATAAAATCATTGGGTGTAAATGCCAGCTTCTCAACAGTTGGAATCGGATATATTGTTTCACTATACGAAGCTTGGAATTCGTCAATATGATAGTACCTTTCAATAGAATCGTATATATTTCGTCCGCTATTACGGAAAGCGACAACAGCATGAGAATACGGAAACCCATTCAGCTGCCACTGGAAACATGAACATGATCGCCTTGCCACATCAACCAAAACAGATGGTTGAGAGTGCACCTTGTAAACATTGTCATTAGCCTGGCTAACACTCCAACCCCTACTGTTATTATATGCCGTGACCAATTTCTTCTCCATTTTCGGGCATAATACGCCGGTCCATTTTGTTGCCTTGACTTTACGCTCTGCCATTTGTTCCATTATTTGACCCCTAACCATATTGACCAACCTAGTAATTGGAAAATGACGTGCCTCCCATATCCAGTTGTTAAAAGATTCAGCTGCGCTCGACCACATCTCACCGTAACGTTGCCCCCTGAAAATGGATAGTAAGATTGAACATGAATTTAAAAAAAAAAAAAAAAAAAAAAAAAAAAAAAAACAAACAAACAAACAAACAAACTGCAAGCATGTTAACGTATATAGTGAAGTGAAAAAAATGAACCCATTAAACTACTACGCAGAACGGGTACAATCAAACTTACATGAAGTACGCGTTAGCCCAGTGGGATGGATGCAAGTCTTTCAAGAAGTTTTCTATCACAGCCAGGCTACACTTTTTTAACACCTCTATTTTCTGATTAAAAGATGGTATAGTAGGCGCATAAGCACATTTTCGGAGCTTGTACATCAACCCAACTTTGTGCGATGTGTTAACATATTTCATTCGGTCTCTCAAATTCATTTGAAGATGTAGCAAACAAAATGCGTGATGTGCTGAAGGGAAAATAATTGGCATAGATTGCAAAAGACCCGTGTGATGATCAGATACGAATGTTAACGTACACCCGTCACCCACGACTTCTTTAAGATTCTGTAAAAACCACTCCCAATTTTGTTGATTTTCAGAGTCAACAATTACGAAGGCCACTGGAAACAACCCTGCAAAAAATAGTAGACCAACCATATTTGGAGTACACATCATGGAAATGCAAAAATGTTAGTGTATCTGAAATCCTGCGTGCAGTACATATATGTATAAAGGATTCATAAAATATAATCGGAACGGAAATGTGAAATTATTTTTCGAGTACAAAATAAGGGAAAAAATTTGATACGTCACCTTTATTGCCATCCTTTACGGTAGCAGCTAGCAAATTCCCCTTGAATCTGCCTTTCAAAAACGTGCCATCCAAAAAAAGTAACGACCGACAATGGTTGAACCCATCTATACATGCACGGAATGATATAAAATACCAAACGAACCTCCCAGTTTGTTGGTGAAATTCAAGGTTAATGTAACTGTTTGGGTTCTTTTCCATAACGGAATCACTATACCACCTAAGTTGGTCGAATGACATAGCGTGATCTCCATAGACTTCACCCTTCACTTTCTCAACCCCTAACCATGCAACCCGGTAACTAATATCCAAGCTGTAGTCATTTTTCATATCAAACACAATGTGCGTAGGATGCGTTAGTGGCTGAGCACGCACCCGATTTGTGACAATGCTTGAAACCAAATTGGACCCCGTACATGGGTTTCTATGTGTTCGCACAGTAGCTCCACAATTGTGCACACTATCCAACTTCTTAACACATAAAATCCCATTCGATGACAACACCCTTGCATGCATCGACCACGTGCATGCTGTGGACTCTGCAAACTTACACACTACCGTAATTTGAACTGAATCATTTTTCACATATTTGAATTGAAACCCGCGTTCCACGGCATACTTGCATAATATTTCCCGAAATTCATTAGCACCATCGACGAAACATTGTCCAACATGGGTAATCCCGAATGCCCATTGAGCAGACAAGAACGCCTTTGATTTATTAGGACAATATGTTGGTAACAGATCTGTCTGATCATTCATACCAAACGTCCGATTACCAAAATTCGACTTCTGACCTTCATTGCAATATGCACCCCCGTAATTACCACCCACCGAACATCCCGGATCTGAATAAGAACATCAAAACGGTTCAACCCAAATGACTTCGCAAGGCACAACATGTTTCGGATATTGTCATCACTGTCAACCTTAAACATCTTATACCCAGGGACATCCCATAACATTTACACTGCATCCCGTACCAAGTCGTTGAACTTCCTACAAATATCATCGACCAGCTGTGCGAATGTCATCGCGTGATGCAACCGAGCAACAACATTTGTTTGCCCGTAAGTGCACAACAACAACACATCATCCATACTTGTCACGCAACCCGTAATCGAACCATTAGGCCGGTAACGCATACGACAATGAATGAATAAAAAAATAACAATTGGCATTACATAGCAGCGATTCGCTGCTGATTTTGAAAAATAGTGGACTAAAAATCAGCACGTAACATCCATGAGATACACAACACACCCATACTTCACACACTTAAAAAATACCTTACACATTGAAACAATTCAAAAAACCAAATAACAACACTCATTGGCAGTGAAAACAACCAAAATAAAAAAATTTACAACCAAATAACATCAACAACATTGCGCTGAAAGTAAACAAACAACCACAAAAGCGCATACGTGGATGTTACCACAACCAACAATCCGTGAGGTTAGCCAAAAATGCAGAAAACATGAACAAAAACACACCAATTTTTGGTGTTGATTTTGCAAAACAGTGAACTAAAATCAGCCCGTAACATCCATGAGACACACAACACATCCATACTTCACCCACTTAAAAAATACCTTACTCATTGAAACAATTCAAAAATCCAAATAACAACACACATTGGCAGTGAAAACAACCAAAATAAAAAAATTTAAAACCAAATAACATCAACAACATTGCGCTGAAAGTAAACAAACAACCACAAAAGCGCATACGTGGATGTTACCAGAACCCACAATGAAACGTTGTGGTCAGCCGAAAAACGCAGAAACAGGGACATAAAACTCTATGACAAGGCTGTGTGATCAACGCATACTCTGAACCAATGGAACAAAACAATGAACATCCACCACTCCCCTAAAGCTATGTTTTCAAACCTTTGCAGACGTTAACATTACCAATCCCCAAAGCAACACACCGAACCCCACCAATTTAGGAAACAAACATCCCACAAAAGGGTATTATTGTAACCTGCAAAATAACCAAAATTAACTAAGCAACATTACCAAAATAAAAGGGGACTAAATGGTGCATAAGAAAACTCTTAGGACTAAATAGTTCAACTTTCCACAAAATATGATTTATGGGTAAATTTTCCAAAATAAAATATGATATGTAACTATTAATTTATTAAAATTTGTTAAAATTTACTAATTTTTTAAAATATTCATCATGAAAAATTAATTTTCGATATAATATTAAAAATAAATAAAAAATAAAATATTGTAAATAAAATATTTTTAAATTATAAGTTATTTAAACTTAATTTTAAAAACATTAATTTGAAATAGTTATTATTATTATTATTTTTACCTACAACACCTCAAAATAGTAATTACTTTTTAAGGGCCTATTTGGTAACGTTTATATTTACTGTTTTCTATTTAAGTATAATTTTATTGACTATTAACTTAAGTATATTGATGTAGTATCTTATTGATTGATAAGTTATGTTTAATTAAGTAGTAAGTATAGTTCGATTGAGTAGTGAGTGAAAGCTCAATAAATAATAACTAAAGTCTAATAGAATAATAAGTGGAAATTGGAGATCTCATTGAGTAACAACTTCTTGTATGGTAGAACAAGCAGGTGGCTATGAGGATATTAGGTTCATACAAAAGGGCATGTACAACCATTTTGGGACTGAGCATAGAGCACAAGTTGTCGATGGTGATGCAGAATGTGCTTTGGCTTACTATCAATTGTGATAGTACTTATCACTTATTATGACAATACTTATCACTCTTAAATATAATACTTATTATTTGTTCTAATTCTAATTATCAATCAATGGTTGTTAGTAGTCAGATGTTTGATTAAGTAATAAGTCAAGTCATATTATTTGTTCTAATTATACTTACCACTCAGTAGTTGTTCGTAATCAAAAGGAGAGTCAGAGGAAGGAAACAAAAGGGAAGTCAGCCATGGTACCCATTGAAGATAGAATGCTGAATAAAGGTTTTCCCTTACAGTCCTTTGTAGCAGGGACATCATTTGCTGACATAGTGAAAAATGGAGAGGAGCTAAGAGGAAACGAAGTGATTATTCAAGCTGAGGAAATAGGGAACGGCTGGCTTCATGAAAGTTTGATTATCAAACTTAAATCCTTGTTTTCATTTGAAGCTTTCAAGATGGAAATCCAGAAGAGAGATTGGAAGAATGTACAAGTAAAAGCCGGGAGGGGGGGGGGGGAAGATTGGCAGTGCTATCTTTCAAAAATGTGTAACAGATGAAGGAGGCCAAAACTAGTCTAAAGGACTAGATTTTTGAATGGTGTGAAACCATGATGGAATGACAGCCAGAAGTTCAAGTTCAACAAGAAATATGTGTTTGGTTATGTTGCTTTGGTGTTCCATTTAATTTGTGGAATACAAAAACTTTTAGAGACATCAGAGTAGTTTAGGGAGAAGTAATCCAATTTGATGATGCTACTCTCAATGGTGAATCGTTTCATTGTGGTAAGATAAGAATCCTTACAAGATGTATGGAGATTATTAACAAAGTGATTATTTTGAGATGCAAGTGTGCTTCATACCCAATTAGAGTCTGCGAAAATTTGGATTTATCATCTTGTTCAGAATTATTCTGTTACAAGTGCAAAGGTTTAAAACATAATGGTGTATCACTTGAATCTAATGGAAGTGGCATTATGGGTTCAGGCAAGGTTGGAATCAAAGATTTAGATGATGATGATATTTCACTAATAATAAAAGAAACAAGCAACAGTGTCAAGGATATACACAGTAGCAAATCTGTGTGTATCAAAGCAAAGGAGGTAGTTGTCGAAGAGGGAGAGGATTGGGAATCGAGAGTAAAAGAGACTGACATCAGTTCTGGAAATACAAAAGCTGGCCGTCTGCTTGGGAAAGGATCGAGCGTGCATAAGGAACAATCTCATAGGTCAGCAGTAAAAGATTATATGAATGGTGCAGATGGAGTTATTCAAACGGCTGGATGTGCTAGAAGTTTGAGTGGGTCTGAAGGAATTAGGCCTAGCATCAATGTCCCATGAGGGTACAAGTGGTCGTGGGCCATTAACTAATGAAATTAGCAATTTAGCCCAAGCCCATTTGGTTGAGGATAATCACAGTGGGAACCCATCCTTTCCTGAATCAAAAAAGATCGTGTCTGAAGTGGGAGATACAAGAAAAAAGAGGAGTCTTGTGAGAAAGATCAGAGAGGGTGGAAAAAAGAAGCATTTCTGTTTACCAGCTGGAAGCAGCTTTGAAAGAGGGGCCATTTTCAGAGCAGCGGCAGCTGCAACTGCAGTGTCTATGTTCTAAAAAAGTAGATCAAGCAGTAGAAACTAGATGAGGAGAGAAGCTCAGGTAACTTTGCAGATCGGTAAAGATTTGGGCATTAAATATGGAGATAAAGAAGAAGAATCAATTATCAGAATTATGAAACTCAAAAAACAGGATCTTCAGAGGGCCATCAGTAGAGATGGTGATTTTCAAGCTTAATAGATAGCTTGAAGTTGAGCGAGAGTACTATTAAGTTTTAATGATTATTATGTCTTGGAACATTAGAGGTCTGGGAGGACCTGAAAAAAGGAGAAGAATTAAAGATTGAGTGAGAGATAAAAGGGTGGATATTTTATTAGTGCAAGAAACTAAAAGAAGTAGCTTAGATGAGAGGATGGTTCGATCAATTTGGCCATGGGACTTGATGGAGTTTATGATGGTGGATGCTGAAGGTAGTGCTGGGGGACTTCTATCTGTGTGGAATCCTGAAGCTTTTTCCATGGAAGATTGTTGCTGCACCAAAAATCTTATTCTTCTTTCAGGTACGTCCAAATGTTTTTTCAATTGTGTCATTATCAATATACATGCCCTGAATGATGTTATTAATAGAAGGAAGGTATGTGAGGCAACCATTAGACTTAAATCCTCATTCTCTAATCCTTGGTGTATGGATGGGAGATTTTAATGAGATAAGGGAGATTGGGGAAAGAAAAGGTTGTTCTAAGAGGGATAAGGGTATGGCCGATTTCAACAAATTTGTTAAGAAATTAGAGCTGGCTGATATTCCTATGCAAGGCAGATGTTATACTTAGAGTAATACTCAAGAAGGGATACATTGGAGCAAGATTGACAGATTCTTGTTTGAGCCAGAATGGCTTGAAAAATTCAATTTCAAATTATGGAGTTTACCTAGGGTGGTTTCTGATCATTGCCCCTCAGTAGTAAGGGAAGATATCAGGGATTGGGTGCCAAAGCCTTTCAGATTTATAAATGCATAGACTCTACATTCTAATTTTAAACAAACAGCAGCAGCAGCTTGGTCTGGGGTATGTGAGGAGGGATGGGCTGGATACACTCTAAGGCTAAAATTCATAGCATTAAAACAGAAATTGAAGGTGTGGAATCAAGAGGTCTTTGGAAATATTGATCATCAGTTGAAACAAGCTGAGGAGGTTTTGCATGGATTTGATTTGGAGGCAAAAAAAAAAAGGGAATTATCTGAATCTGAAAATATAAACAGAAGTGAAGCTAAAGGCCTGGTGTGGAAATTAAGAAAAAGAAAAGATTCTCTATGGTTTTAGAAATCCAAATTGGGTTGGGCTCAGATAGGGGACAAGAATACTAGATTTTTTCACATTTGTGCCAACAGGAGGAGAAGTAGAAACTTACTTGATTCAGTTCAAGTGAATGGTGTCAAAGTTGAAGAACCAATTGCAATTAAACAGGAAGTATATAGGCACTTTTCCAGCTTGTTCTTTGAAAATTGGGTTAACAGGCCAAAACTTAGGACAGTTTAAAACCATCAGTAAGGTAAAGGTTGAAGAAGTGCTGGAGGCTGCTTTCTCTGAGGATGAAATCTGGCTAGCTGTAAAAGATTGTGAAGGAAATAAAGCTCCTGGGCCGGATGGATTCAACATGACTTGCATCCAAAAATGTTGGAGATTCATGAGGAAAGATTTTGTACAATTTGTTAATGAGTTTCACATGAATGGAAAATTGGTGAGGGGCATTAATAGCACTTTCATTGCCCTCATTCCCAAAAAGGATAACCCTTTTGACTTGTCAGACTACAGGCCCATTAGTCTTATCAACTCAACTTACAAGGTTTTGGCAAAAGTGCTTGCTAGAAGATTAAAGATGGTGCTTCTTGAGATTATAAGTGAAGTCCAGACTGCTTTTCTGGGGGGAAGATATATCCAAGATGGGGTGCTGATTGTTAATGAGGTGGTGGATGGTGGAGGAAATCGAAGAAAAAGGGCTTAATTTTGAAGCTTGATTTTCAAAAAGCCTATGACTCAGTCAATTGGGAATTTTTATTATCTATGATGGATAACTTTGGATTTGGTGAGAAATGGTTGAAATGGATTAAAATCTGCATTTCAACAGCAAGATTATCACTGCTGGTAAACGGATCACCTACTGAGGAGTTTTCTCCTGGAAAAGGGATTCGACAATGGGATCCACTTTCATCATTCCTCTTCACAATAGTGGCAGAGGGACTTAATATCTTGTTGTCAAGGGCAAAACCAAGGGGATTGATAAAAGGGGCAGTGGTAGGCAATCAGGAGGTTAATATTTCTCATCTTCAATTTGCTGATGATACAATAATTTTGTGTGAGGCTGAAAGGGAGGAGATCCTATCAATAAAAAGGATTTTAAGATGCTATGAGATTTTGTCAGGATTAAAAATTAACTTCCATAAGAGTGTGATATGTGGGATTGGGATGGAGGATGAGAGTGTTCATTATTATGCATCATTACTTAATTGTGGTTGGAAAAAATTACCATTAAAGTATTTGGGATTACCTTTAGGAGCAAATCCAAGAAGAAAAAAGACTTGGCAACCTATAGTGGACAAGGTGAAGATGAAACTAGCATCTTGGAAAAGGAAATTGTTGTCTTTTGCTGGTAGACTGACACTCATCAAGTCAGTTCTATCAAATTTACCTATCTACTATCTATCTACTTTCAGAATGCCAAAAGGGGTGGTGAAGATCATTGAAAAACTGCAAGCTGCCTTTTTACGGGGGGGTTCATTTGTGAAGAAAAAACTCCATCTGGTGAGATGGAAGGAAGTTACCAAAACTAAAGCTCAGGGTGGATTGGGAGTAAGCAGAATTAAGGACCTCAATGAGAGTTTGCTCCTAAAATGGTGGTGGAGATATGGTTCTGAGAATGGATCATTATGGAAGTCTGTAGTGTCAAGCAAATATGGTCATGAGGGTGGAGGTTGGAGCCCAAATGTGGTGATTAATAGATCTATGTCCGTAGTTTGGCAAGATATATTATCATCTGTTATGTCTAATATTGATCTACACTCATATTTTGTTGCAAATTTTAAAATTGTAATTGGTAATGGTGAAATGACACACTTTTGGAGGGACAATTGGTTGGTAATTGGTAAATTGGAGGCTGCCTTTCCTAGGCTTTTTAACTTATCAGAAACTAAAGATGACTCCTTGAAGTCTGTTGTTCAAATCAGAAATGAAGCAAGAGGGTGGCAATTCTCATTCAGAAGACCTTTAAGAGCCTGGGAAGAGGAGAAAGTTAAAAGGCTTGTTGAGGCATTGGAGGATGTTCCTACTCTAAGGGTTAATATTGATGATCATGCTTGGTGGAATGTAGACCCATCGGGGTCCTTCTCTGTTTCCTCTGCCAGAAGATAAAGTGAGGCTGCTCAAGGTCCATCTCTTAGGATTACTAAACTGTTATGGGGCAATGGAGCACCACCAAGAGTGAAATTTTTTGGTTGGTTGGCCTGGAAAGATAGAGTGAAAACGGCTTTCTATCTTCAAAGAATTGGAGTTTTGGATCCAAATGTGAACATTTACTGTCTATTTTGCAGGGAGAGTGTAGAAACTACCAATCACATTCTGCTACATTGCCTTTTGGTTTGGAGAATGTGGCCTGAATTATTGGATTGGTGGAACTTGTCTTGGGTAATTCCTGGATCTGGTGGAGATCTTATGGAATGGTGGTTAGGTACAAGTTGCAGCAGGTTTGCAAGGAGGATATGGCACTCTATTCCTTTTGCTATCATGTGGTTTGTGTGGAAGCTTCGAAATGATTGTTTGTTCAACGGAATTCAACCAGATTTTATGGCTCTTGGGGAGTTAATAAAGGTTAGAATTGCTTTATGGTTGAAATATAACACGTTTAGGGTACACTATTCTATTAATGAGGTGGTGTTCAACCTTCAACAAGTAGGATCTTGTTCAAGGCAGGAGAAGAGAATCAGAATTCTGGGCTGACTTTAGCTGGTGGCTGCTGTTAGGAAAATTTCTCTGGTGGGGTTAGTTTGATTGTTTTGGTTCTCCTCTTTTCTTTTTCTAGTTGGTTTCTCACCAACTGTGGCTTGAGCTAGCACATGATTGCGCATCCTGCTTGGTGCCAACCTAGTTGGGATTAGGTTGGGGTGCTATGATGCTATTCAGCTATTGTCTTTTTTTTCTTTATTGATGGCTTCCGTATGTAATGTATGTTTGATTTCATTAATAAAGTTTTTCTTCTTTTGTTGATCAAAAAAAGAAAGAAAGTAATAAGTCAAGGCTAATAGAATTGTAGGTGAAGTCTCATTGAGTAATAAGTAAAATTTAATTAAGTAGTATGTTAAGTTTAATGAAGTCATAAGTGAAATCTTCTTAAATAGTAAATGCGATTTAACTGAGTAATTGGTCAAATTTAATGAAATAGTAAATGGAATCTCATTCAGTAATAAATGAGATCATACAATGACGCTCTCTAAAGTTGGTTAGATTTCTAAATTTGTTTATCACTCATTACGAATTATTTTACCATTTGTTTTGAAACGACTTATCACCTAGTATGACACTCTCTAAATGGGATTTTATTTAATAGTAAGTGAACTTTGATGAAGTAAAAAGTCAAGTATCAAAAGTTTGATTGACTAGCAGTCTAATGGAGTAGTAAGTAGAGTAAGTGGAGTATCATTGACTACTAAGTGATATTTGATTGAATAGTAAGTCAAGTTTGATGGAGTAGTAATTAAGTGGAGTCTCATTGAGTGCTAAATGAAGTTTCATTAAGTAATATGTCTAGTCTACTAGAGTAGTAAGTAGAGTCTCATTAAGTGGTAAATAAAATTTTTTTGAGTAATAAGTCGAGTCTAATGGAGTAGCAAGTGGAGTCTTATTAAATAGTAAGTAAAATTTCATTGAATAATAAATCGAGTTTGATAGAGTAGTAAGTGTGGTTTAATATGAGGAGTAATTCAAGTTTAATGGGATAGTAAATTGAGTATCATTGAGTAGATAGATCAAATGAAGTGATATTTTATTAAGTCATGTTTGATTAATGAATGGATTTAATTGAGTAGTTAGTAGAGCAAGTGAAGTGTCAGTGAGTAGTAAGTAAAGTTTAATTGAACGGCATGTCAAGTCTTATTGAGTAATAAATAGAGTTTAATTGAGTAATAAGCAAAGTCTAATAAAATAGTAAGTAGAGTTTCATTGAGTAATGAGTGAGATTAATTAAGTAGTAAGTCAAGTCTAATTAAATAGTGTCTTATTGAGTAGTAAGCCATATTTAATTAAGTAGTAAGTGAAATTTGATTGACTAGTAAGTGGAGTCTCTTATTGAATAGTAAGTTGGGTTTAATTTGATACAACTAAGTGAGATTTAAATGAGTAGTTAGTGGGATTTAAATAAGTAGTAAATCAAATCCAATTGAGTAGTGTCTTTTTAAGTAGTAGTGAAGTGGAGTTTGATTGTGTAGTAAGTTGAGTCTCATTGAGTAATAAGTAGTGTTTAATTAGAAGGTAATTCAAGTTTGATGTAGGAAAACAATTAACGAGTAATAAGTGAAGTCTCATTAAGTAGTAAGTGGGGTTTAATCTAGTAGTAAGTAGAGTCTCATTGAGTAGTATGTGAACTGTAATGAAATAGTAAGTGGAAGCTTATTGAGTAGTACGTGAAACCAAAATTGAGCTGATAATGGAGTCTATTGAAATAGTAAGTGAAAGCTCATTAAGTAGTAAGTGAAATCAAAATTGGTAGTAAGTGAAATGTAATGAGTAGTATGTCATGTTTAATTGAATAGTAAGTCAAATATTATATAGTAAGTACAGTTTAATTGGATATTAAGTCAAGTTTGATAGAGTAATAAATAAAATCTCTTTAAGTAATAAGTATAGTTTGATAGAATAACAAATAGAGTACAATTGAGCGGTAAGTAAAATTTAATTGAGTAGTCAATAGAGTCTTATTGATTAATAAGTGGATTTAATTGAGTAACAAGCTAAGTCTAATGAAGTAGGAAGTAAAGTTACATTGAATTGTAAATAATGTTTAATTAAGTAATGAATCATGCTTCAGTTGAGTAATCAGTAGGGTATTATTCTCATTCAAAATCCCAATTTATATGCAAACAATATTAAAAATAGTTTTTTCTCCAAAATTCCAGAAATCAAAACCTACATGAGAATTTTTTGGTGTAACGCTCCAAATTAAATATGATAAATCCATCTCATAAGAGAAAATAAAGTTGAAACAAAACACATTCATTCATCTGAATTAATATACAAAAGGTGACACATGCGATGTACATTCATAATCGTTCATCCTGAATTTACAGTATGTGTTACAAATAGCAAAATGAAATGAAAGTTAAACAAATATTCAGATGCCCTAAAGGTTTACATCTTTCCAAGTCACTGTTTGGTTACAACAAAATGAGTCTAGCTTAATACAATTAAGCCCTTGGCTATACAAAAAAAATACAATAAAAAAGAAGCTTTTGCTCTGAATCTCCCCAAACTACTGTCTTGGCGGAGGCATATCTCCAACATTTGAAAATGATTTTTCCCAAGTAGGGTGAGCCAAAGCCCAGTAGAAACAATCTAACACAATATATGAATATTAATAAAGATATAAATATGATGTGCATATACAATGCCCGTGACAAAATTATTTACAACTCTTTTACAAACCATGCCATGCCAAGTTTTATATCACAATTCATGCTATCTTAATCTTCTTTTTATCCCAATTCATTTTATCTCAATTCATGAGTTATTTCTATTTATTATAAACAACCAAACTGAGGACACAACTCAAAGGTTCTCAAATCAATATAGTCATCACACAAGCACTTTCATTTGTCATTTTATGAAAATTTCGTCCGCGAGATCGGCACCTATGTATACACAATGTTTTCGGGACTTTCACCCTGGACACACAGGCCAACTTAATTCAATGGAGTCCATTCCTTTTTTTTTTTCTCCCAAACATGAAGTACATCTCCTTTCTCCTCCTAAACATCATGCATATACAATGTATTAAAACATAGTCATATTCAATGACAACCAATAAGAGATTAGTTTTAGTTCACTTAATTCTCATGCAATTTCTATAACCATCATGGCTATTCTCCACTGATAGCCCAAAATATATATTTCTAAACAGATATACAATCTCTAAAACAGATAAATTATCCAAATTTTCATAAGTGAGAGGTACTACATATCCAACTCCACCATTTACATAAACCTTCATCTAGTTTCATTTTTCTAATACCAATTTTATTACTTATACAAAATAATTATTTAAGAAGTTTTAGGGAAAAACCCCATTTTCTTCCACAATCCATCATGGGTATCAAAATCAACAAACTTATCACAACACAACCTTATCTCTATTCCCATAACTATTTTTAATACATCCATTTGAAAACCCCTCTTTTGATTTTAAACAAAAACCTTAGATTTGTTCAAAATCATTCCAAGTTCCAATATTCTTTACACATCAACAAATAACTAAGTTAAAACTCATAAAAGAGTATAGAAAGTCCCTACATCAAGTTTAGAAGCCAAGAGAGAAAATGGAGACACTTCAAACACGTTGAAATCCAACTCTATTAGGATGAGAATGTAGCCCTTGAGATGCTCTATCTTTTTCTCAAAGGGAGTAGGGTGGAGAAACTACTAAATCAAGGTGAAAAAGTACAGATAGAGAGTGTGAGTTTTAGAGAGAGGAGCTCTAGATCTAGGGTTTTGAGGGAGAAAGTTATGAAAAAGTGATAAAAAAGGATGCTGCCGCGATCTGATATACGCACAGTCTGCTCAAGCACAAGAAGTGATGCTCGAATGTTAGACACACTAAATTGTTCCGCTCGAGCACAAGAAGTGACGTTCGAGCGCAGAATACACACTCCCAGTAGTTTTGTAGAGAATAGACCATCGTTCGAGCACAAGAATTACCGCTCGAGCGCAGGAAACATTGCTTGAGCGTAGAATACACCCTCCCAGTAGTTTTGTAGATATGCAAAAGTACTGAGAGTTCACAAAGCCCACTCGAGCGCAAGAAGCGCCGCTTGAGCGGAAGAGTAAAATTCTGGACAACAAGAGTTTGAAAACCAAGCTACCAACTTGTTCTAAACGCAACCAAAACAATCCAATAGCCAAACTCAATAAAAGGAAAAAGAATAAGACAAGGATAATAATATGGAACCATGAAACCCGAGTCCAGAATACAAAGTGGGTCGGAGGTAAACTAGAATCGCTATAATCTCTCCCCTTAAAGAATTTCGTCCCCGAAATTTCAAATTTAGTTTTAAAACTAGGTTAAAACCAATTACAATAACGAAAATCATTTAATTCCACACCATGATCCATTCTTTGGTCATTCAATTTCATCAATATGATAAACAAATTCTCAATATTGAATACATCATTCATATTTCCAAAACTTATACAATGTTTTCATATTTCATTAACATAACAAAATTCCAATTCCAATACATGATCAAACATTAACAAATAAATTCAGATATTTCTCACGGACGTCCAAGTCATGTTCCCAAGTTGCTTCCTCAATTCCGTGATGGTTCCACAATACCTTGACCAAGGGAATTGTCTTGCCTCGCAAGACTTGGTCTCGGGTATCCAAGACTCTCACCGGTCTCTCCTCATATGAGGCATCCTCATCTACCTCTAAGTCGGTCCAATCTAACATGTGCGATGGATCCGACTCATACTTTCGAAGCATTTTAATATGAAACACATCATGAACCCAGGAAAGTTGTGGCGGCAAGGCCAAACGATAAGTTATCTCTCCGATTCGCTCAATGATCTCAAAAGGCCCAATGAATCGATGGGACAACTTCCTACTTCCAAACCTCATCAAACCATTCCTAGGTGATATCTTCAAAAAGACATGATCTTCCACCTCAAAAGATAAGGGTCTCCTCTTACAGTTGGCATAACTCTTTTGGTAACTCTGAGCCGCAACCAACCTCTTACAGATAAGTGCAACTTTCTCCGTCATTTCCCGGACTAATTCTAGGCCTAACATTAGTTCATCACCAACCTCAGTACAACACATAGAAGATCTATATGGTCAGCCATACAAGGCCTCAAACGGTGCTATGCCAATACTTGATTGGAAGTTATTGTTATAGGCAAACTCCACTAAGGGTAGGTGCCTTTCTCATGAACCTTTAAAGTCAAGGACACAACCCTGAAGCATATCCTCTAAAATCTCAATGGTGCACTCTGATTGCCCATCAGTCTGAGGATGATACGTGGTACTAAAAGTCAACCTAGTGCCCAAGGCACTCTATAGGGTCTACCATAATCGAGCTGTGAAATGCGGATCTCTATCCGAAATAATCGTAACAGGGACCCCTACAACCTCATTATGTCCCTAATGTAAAGGTCAGCAAGATGATCTACCGAGTCAATCACATGCATAGGAGTAAAGTGTGTTGACTTCGTTAACCGGTCAACTACCACCCAAATTGCATCACTACCCCCCAAATTGCATCACTACCCCGTTGAGTTCTCGGAAAGCCCACGACAAAATCCATAATGACATGGTCCCACTACCCCGTTGCAACAAACCCGTTGGCCTCTGATGCTCGTCCTTCACTCGTTGACAAGTAAGGCACCTCGATATAAACACTGCTACATCCTTCTTCATACCCCTTTACCAAAACTGGCGACTAAGGTCGTGATACATCTTTGTGTCTCCCGGATGCACCGTAAGGCGTGAATGGTGAAACTCTCAAAATACTTTCTCTCGGTAAGACTCCGGCATGAAGAGATGATCACGGTATCTAATACTCGAATTGGGATGCACATTCAAGTCTTTCTCTACCTTCCCACTGGAGATCTTCTCTCGTAGGGATTCTACCTCAAGGTCACCCCTCTATGCTTCTATCACTCGATTCACAAGTGTAGGTTGTGCAACTACCAAAAACAAGGTTGCAGACTCAACGGACTCGCCAAGATGCAAGTCAATCTCCTTAATAGTGCCCAACATCTCCCATTCCCAGATGACAACACTAGCCACACTACCAATGGATTTTCTACTCAAAGTGTTGGCCACTACGTTGGCCTTCCTTGGATGATAATGTAACTCAAAGTCATAATCCTCTATGAACTTCATCCACCTCCTTTGCCTCAAATTCAAGTCTTTTTTTGTAACAGATATTTTAGACTTTTATGATCAGAAAACACTTTAAACTTCTCACCATATAGGTAATGCCTCCAAATCTTTAAGGCAAAGATCACCGCCGCTAACTCTAGGTCGTGAGTAGGGTAATTCCTCTCACGTGTTTTCAACTACCATAAGCCGTAGGCCACTACTTTCCTCTCTTGCATAACAACACAACCCAAACCTTCCCGTCAGGTACCACAATACACCGAATAGCCTAAACCTCTCTCTGGAATAATCAATACTGGAGCAGTGGTAAGTCTAACCTTAAGCTCTTAGAATGACTTCTCACAAGTCTCATTCTACACAAACTTAACTCCCTTCCTCGTCAATCTAGTCAATGGCGAGGCTAGCCTAGAGAAACCTTCACAAATCTACGATAATACCTAGCTAACCCTGTAGACACCCCATTTTTGACCGTCTACAAGACTTGCGCGCTTTGTCCTAAGGACTCGATGGTGAAAGTTGCATTGTGTGTGATTCGAATTCTTAACAAAGGAATCTAGGTTCGAGCTTTGAAACAATCCCAAACTTTTCATATTTACACTGTTTGTACCCCAGAATTTCATTTTTGAACCCTGTGCTGCTCTGCACTGAGCTTGAAACAAAGAGACAGGGAAGTGTATGGAGAGCTAGTCGTGCCCCATTGAGAGCCAGCCGTGGCCATTGAAAGCCGGTTGGATCTCTTTGGCGAGAAACACTGTTCTGGGCAGGAATTAGCCAGTTGTTATTTTTTGAAGATATTTTCGACCTATTTTGCTCAAATTCTATAAATACAAGTGTAGACACCCCCTTTTTGACCACCCGTAAGACTTAGGCGCTTGGTCCAGCGCACTCAATGATCAAAACTGCATTGTGTAATTCGAGTTCTCAGCGAGGGAATCCAAGGTCGAGCACCGAAATAATCCCAAAACTTTCCTACTTGTCTCATTCTTACCTTAGAGGTTCATTTTTTTACCATTGTGCCACCTTATACTGAGTTTGAAACAGGGGAGTGTGGCAGCACATTAGGGCCTGACTGTGCCCCATTGGGAGTTGGTCATGGCTATTTGGGCCTGGCCGTGCCTCTATGGCGATACATACTGTTCTGGGTGAGAGCCCGCCAGCTGTCTATTTTTGAAGATATTTTCAACTTGTTTTGCTCAAATTCTATAAAAACGAGGTTATACCTCTATTTTGAGGGCTGGAAAATTTCTAAAGAACCTATACACATAAGAGAGAGCTCATTCTTGCTAAACAAGTCATCTTTGAGCCAAACTATCTCTTTTGATCAATATCCATACACCATACATCACCTTAGATCATAACCTTAGAACCTTGGTTGAGCTTTGTGAATTACAATTCAACCTTGAGAGGGTGCTTAAGCCAAGTTTGTGTTACAAACAAAAGCTTACTTCTTTGAGAGGTATAAGCTTGTCATCTTCTCTTTTACTCCTTGTTCTATCTCTTGCTATCTACTTATTGTGTTTTTATGCTGTCGTGAATCCATTTTAAGTGTTTAAACTTAGGTTTGGATAGCTACCAAAGGGTAGAGAAAGTTAACACTCTTTCTTGTACCTTCACCTATAGCTCAAACCCTTGTTTTACACCATTTTCTTTGCTTTTCAAATTGATTTTTAGAGTTTAAAAGAGGCTAAAAATTATGCTTTGAGGTTTCAAAGGTGGAGGGGTTAGCCACCTTTCTTTGTTCTTACTTACTAGCCTTATTTTCTTTGTTTGTTGTCTAGCTTTTTGGGCTCTTTTAATGCATTTTGAGCCACTATTTTTCACCTATTAAGGGCTATTTTAGAGTTGTCCTAGGTTATTTAATTGGTTCAAGCTTTGATTAGTTCGTTTGTTGTATCATAAGTTCTCATATATAGCTTGTTGTTTGTTGTTCGTAGCTTTTCTTTAATTGATTTCCATTTTAAGAGCCTCATTTTAATAAGCAACTTACCATCCATTTCTTTTGTTTGAGAGTTGTTTCAACCAGTAGATGGTTGTTCAAAACATGAGCTAGAGATCTATACTTAATGGTTTAATCTCTACGGAGGTTCATCGCCAACGACATCGTTTCTCTTTCACGTTGAGAATTACTTTCCGTTTGACATGCTTCTCATTTAGTGGACATAATCTTTAGTGGACGTAATCATCACCTTGGACTAATGGATTAAAGAATGTCAAAGACTAATGAATTTGGCCTAAATTGAACCAACCAACATAAGTTATATTACTTGGGCTTAGCTGGACGTTATGCCGAGTCTATTGTGTCAAGAGTCATCACACGCCAATTTATGGTGTTTTGATGACCCTTGCAATGTCTTTACTTTCCCCTTTGAGCTCACTCCATGATAAAGGGGAGGGGTTGGTGTTGATTAATTGCATTCATTGATTTTTGTCCAAATTGTAGCCGAAATTATCAAGTAAGCAACTTGCTCATTGATGGTTTTGGAAATGACTCCATCCTTCTCTTGAGGCTTTCCATGACAGAGAAGTGAAAGAGGGACAAATAAAGCTCAGAAAATTCTGTCTGTACTGTTTTCATCTCAGAGATACAACAAAAGTAACTTATGTTGACGAAATGTAGTGAAGAAAATAAATTTCGTCACTAAATAAGAATAATTCGTGACGAATTATAAAATTTTGTCACATATAATACAAAAATAAAAATAATAGGAGACAAAATTTATTTTCGTTAATAAATACTTCTTTTTAGGTGGAGAAAAATTAAGTTTCGTCATCGAAGGTTTTCTCGCTAATTTTTTTGGTAGCGCCAAAATTTTGAGACTTTTGGTCAGAAAAAAATTTGTCACCAATTATAAAATTATTAGTGGGAATATATTTTTGTCACCAATAATTTTATATATATATATATATATTTTTGAAAAACTTGATTTTAAATATTTTAAGATTATTTGGTGAGAAATATATTTTCGTCATTAATAATTTTTAATATTTTGAGACCTTTTAGTAAGGAAATTATTTTGTCACTAATTTTGAAGGGAAAATTTTGACAAATTAGGTGGTAATGAAAAAAAATAGACTACTAATTTTTTCTTTTTTTTTTTGTTGTGTTTAACAGTTTTCTTCTTATATCTCTATGGCCCTGTTTGGTAGAACTGTGGGAAAGTGCTTATAGCTTATGCCTAAACAGTTTATAGCTTATAACTATGAACGTGAGCTGATTTCTGACTTATAAATTAAGCATCTCCTGCCCCACTCAAAGAATAAACTGATTTCTGACTTCCAAAAAGTTATAAGCTAAACCAAACACATCAAAATAGCTTAAATTAAGTTGAAAGCTGAAATAAACAGCTTTTAAGCTGCACCAAACATGCACTATAAATAGAACAAATTATATTTTTAGCAATTAAATTTGACGATTAAAAAATTTCATAAAACAAGCATTTATTTTTTAGCTGGAATACTTTCACATTACCGCCCAATTTATTAATTATGATTTATTTTTAGTTTTTTTTTTTCCCCATGTTCAGTCTCTTGCTCTCTCTCTCTCTCTCGCCATCGCTGATTCGCGTTCATAGTCACCGTCGGTCCTCCACTGTCGGTCTTCCACCGTCGCTCACCGTCGATCTTCCACCGTCAATCTTCCACTGTCGAACATCATTACTCGCCACCGCCACCGCCACCGCCACCGCCACTCACATCGTATCGCTTCAACATTGAGGTTTTTCTCTTCCTCTCTCTATTTCTCTTCTTCTCTTTATCTTTGTCCCTCTCTCTCTCTCTCTCTCTCTCTCTCTCTCTCTATGTTTCTCTGTTTCCCCATTTTCCTCTAGCTCTAGGGTTTATTTTGTTATGTTGTAGGGTTTTCATTTATGTGAAATCAATGAATTAATGATTGAAATGGGTTTCTATAAAATGATTGGAGGAACATGTATTTCTTGTTTTTCTTTTTTGGATTGTGAAAGCCTGAAATTTCATTACCAATGATTGGAATAGGTTTCTCCCTCTCTTCTCCTTCTTCTTCTCCTGTTTGTTCTGTTTCCCTCATTCCCTATCATTCTTTCTGGTTGTACATCAAATTAAATATATCTATTCATTTGTTTTTATTGATAAACTATGGGGTTGTTTGCAAATTTTACATCTCAAACACTATGTACCCCATTGAGGCTAAAAAGATAAAATACATTATATCTAAAATGTATTTCTTCCTAGAGAGTTTTTGGTGCAATAATGTAGAAAAGATTTTAATGTGATTTGAGATGCTCTTTCATTTGGATTAGCTGGAAGTTGTTTGCTAAAATGATAGTTGGGTAACTTAATTATTTCCTTTATGGGATTTGGTTTTCTATAGTTCTATAATATTGGCATTGGGTAACTTAAGTATTGAATGTGTGTGTGTGTGTATATTTATGTATCTAGAAAGGAGGGGGAGGGGGGATAGAGGAGAAAAGTTGTTCCATGTGTACAATCACTCAATCTATTGTTAATATGAATTTGTCCCTATTCCATCATATATCCGTAGACGAATAATTCAGGACTGAGATACTAAATGTTGAGATTAAAAGAAAATTTTTACTGCCCTTGAAATATCTGTAGACGTAAGGAAACCATCTAACAAGCTTTTCTTTAGAGAATCGAATTTGCAGAATTGAAAACCACCAAATCTACCAAAAAGATGCTAGTTACTTTTCTTTTTCTTTTTTTTGACAATGAAATGTACACTAAGTTTATGAATTTTGAAGATTCAAAGAATCAAAAACAAGACTTGGGGATGAAATAGCAAAACTCTCATGATTAAATTTTCAGGTTGCTCGTTATTAGTTCAAACACCACTCAATCAAGCAACGCATCATTTATAGAAACATACAAAAAAAGCATATTTTTGAAAAATAGTTCCTACATAATTTAGAACTAAAGCTTGTTGAGTTGAGTTGAATTGAGTAATCCATACATCAGAATTTGAACTTGCAATGAATACCATAGTATAAAACTACATGCCCAAATGATAGAGGTTCAAAAAGACATTCCACCAAATGATATTCCAAGAAAAGAGAAAGACAAGTCAAAATTAGTTGCCAGTAAAGCATTCTTTCCACCACAAAACTACAACCATCAACTTGATCCTAGAATATTTAATAGTTTTGATTCATATATTTTCCTTAATAAAAACAACAACAGAGGAAATTGGTAAATCCACATTATTTTTTGATGAATTTACAGCCCTTACTCCCACGATGGGTGAGACCCACTCGTGTCAAATAATAAAGTTTATCACTCAATAGCAGAGTCTAATTTGTTTATTTTTTTATTTTTTATTTTTCTTTTGATAAGTATTAGAAGCCCATTCTAATCCCAATTTAACAAAATATAATACAATTCACATGTTTTTAGTGAATCACATAATCACATCACACCACTAGATCATCCCATTCTTAAATGCTAGGCTAGCATACCAGCAACAGTGGCAATAAAACGGAGGGAAGTGCAAAGATGTAAACAGAAACATTGTTTTAACAGTTGGGATATTAAGAAACTTAGCTCCTCTTAAGATCAACCACAAACTTCAGCTTACCAATATGATAGTGCTACTGCTACATAGTAGTAAAAAATACTTGATTCCAGTATGTACCACGAAGACAGCTATATAACCAGCTAATGATATTGACCTAAAGCAACTAGTCACATTTAAGACAAATTCATATACAGTTGACTATGTGGTTGGAATCTATAGCCGTGTTCTCTATTATGGAATTGAATAAATAAGGTCTTGATAAGGGATTTCTCATGGTTCTATCTTATGATACATTAGAAGACTATGAAACTTGGTGTGGCAGACACAATAACAGAATGTCCCCCTGCATCTGACACATGGATACTTTATCTATCGAAAAGGAAATGTGTATGAATTCAATGATGACAACATCCTCATTTAACAACTGTATGAAGGTGCTAATCCCACAGCCCTCACTTACATGTGTTGTTCAAAAAGGCTGTTTAAAGCAGCTTCTAAATTTATTCAACAAATATTATTTTCAGATTTACTAGTAATAGTATGTATGGGGCTCATCTCCATGCAAACACAATCGCTACACCTTTTAGTTATGTCGATTCAGACATATGCATTTCTCACCACATCCATGTAGAATCAGGGTATCACCACTTCTGGCATATGTTCACCAATTATAAGTTCCACTGGTATGTGACTTCGCGATGACCTATTCAGATCAAACTATGAAAATAGCATGTCGCTTGCTAGGTAGTAGGGATTACCTTTGCCAGAAGGTATGTGGTTTCCTTATCAAACAAAAATGTTTCATTGGGTAATATGATGCCTTCTTCAATACTCCTAAAACTCTACATGAAATCAGAGTACACTTTATGTATCGCAGAAGAGTTATTTACTTTTAAACGTTTACAAATTTCTAGTGCTGGCTTCCTCTAGAAGATTGCATGTGCTCTAAACTCATACCCTGCTCTCTCTGGCATGGCATTCGGTTCTGGTTGTATATGCACCCAAAGGTTTGAATTATTTAATCATTTCATGTACATTTACTTTTAGTTTTTTTCAAGGGTCACCAACAACAGTCTCTTTTGGTAGGATTTTCTACGACAGAACAACACAGGGAAGTTGTTATGGCAAGTATTTGGTGTTCAAGCTGCAACTTTGTGCCTCTATGGCATTCTTGAGCTTGAACAAATAATGTGGAATGCATTTAAGTTTACAGGTTTTGACTGATCTATTAAACATGACTTAAACTACATAAATCAACCTACAAAAAAATAGTCCATTCTGATAGCCCACTTTATGGCCCAAAATACAAAATTATAGAACTGCCTGACTTAAAAATTTAAGAAAAACATAAAATAGTACTAAAAAATTAACAATTATTTTCCTAGGCAATTTTTGAGTTAGAATCTTACCAAATAACTATATTAGATCTTGAGTCTGGCTTCCCGGCCATTTATAATACTTCCTATACTTACCCTGCTTAATATTTTCATCAGTAATGCATACTACAGTTGTAGTATTATGGAATTCAGTTTTGCTAATTTAACTACAATCATCAGGTGTCATTTATTACATGAATGTGTTTCAAATATATTTGTAGGCCATGATTCTTGGACTAAGTTGATGTTTTCTTAGTATCCATTCCTTCAAAATGACAGAATTTTGATTGCATTCTACATTGATTTCAGTGAAAGACAAGGTTTGGTGCCTTTATCCCAACAAGAATGCACCAACAAAGTCGGTTCATGATACCTTTAGTCAAGATTCTTCACCAGGTCAAGAATGCAAACTGAACATGGTATTATTTTCTTTTTCATTTTTAATTTAATAAATCATGAATCATGCTGATTGTCTTTTCATACATTTGCAAATATATTTTATGGGAAAAAGTTCCTCATATATTATGTACATGAGCACCTTATCTCTTGTGACCTTTTGTGACAAAATTTTGAAAATGATGCTAGGTTGTAGCTTTATTAAAGAAAAATAGGCCCAAAAAATTCTTTCAATCTTGGCCTATCAAATGGATTATGTGAAAATGAAGGTCTTTGATTTTCATTTTCATTCCAAGAAAGCCCTATTATGACCATTGGGAGTTGCCTATGTGAATTCTACTTTGCAGTTTGCTCTATCTTTGACCATTTTTTGAATCAAGCCTTGGCCATCATGCCAGACTTTATCCTTGGTCCATTGTGAGAACTGACAAGATAATTGACAGAAAATTTCAATTCATTTTTTAGGATCTTTTTTTTCCCTTTTTTTTTTTTTTTCTTTCTTTTTGCTGTGTGTCATTAATGTAGCTTTGCTCTACTTAATGTGCAATTTCTTACTTCTTATTTCAGTTCAACAAGGTGGTAATTTTCATGTTGATTCTGCACAGACAAATGGAGATAAAACTCTGCACTTTGTTTTCCTTGATGGTACATGGAACAACTCTGCTGCCATGTTTAGACGTTTGAAGGTCATATTGAAAACAAGTTTTTCCTACTTTTCCTAATAATGGTGTATTTATGTGTTTGGCAAAACTATATGCTTCTGTTTTCTCTGTGATCTTGACATTTGCCATGCCATATATTCCAGGACCAGTGATCTCTCTTCCCGAGACATTCCCTTGAACCTCTAATGTATAACTGTGACAGTATACCCTTTCCTGAAATTTGTGAATATTTGGTTATAAAAATCTATTAAACTCAATCAAGTCATTAAACACACAAAACCTTGAGTTCAGGAACTATATCTCTTGTGATTTGCTACAAATCTTAATTTTTTTTTTTTCCTTTATTTTCTTATCTTTTTTGTTTTGTTTTTTCAACATACATGTAACATCATTTTAACTTGAAGCTTGGTTCACATCTTACTGGTATAGCCTTGCAATTTACTTTGCACATATTTGAGTTGTTATGTTGTTTGGAGGTAACCTGACATTTAGCATCGGGCCTGTCACAGAGATAGGTCCAGGAAGGAATTTTTTTTTTTTTTTTTTTTTTTTTTTTTTTTTTGGTCTCTTCTGGCCTATCTTCAAGTAAGGCATCCTTCTGTTTCCTACTGCAGACCCAGATTTATTATTATGAATAAAAAAGAGGAATAAATTATAGAGTGAAGTGTTCCTCATAATTCACAACTCAAAATCATGAATAAATTCATTTGATCGACATAATAATGACAATTCAGGGTTGAGTTTAATAATCAGACAGAAAGGTGGCTTTCAGTAAATAACCCCTTTTTTAAAGCCATATCCTTATCATAACAAGTGTTTAGCTGCAGTGGTTTAATTATTGCTTCATTGTATAATAAATTATGTTATGATATTTTTTCTTCATAATAAATTCATTTGATCAACATAAGAATGAAAATAAGGGAAAACAGGACAGCTAATTGGCTCTACAGGATTTGTGGAATTCCAGCTGATTAAGAGATTCATTCCAATCTCTAAAATTGTTTAGTGATCATGGAAAGGATTGTTGGTTTTTGAGGTTTTGCCAAGCACTGAGACAGTTGCTTTTACTAATTTTGACAAGGCCATGTTTCGCTCTTTTTATTTATTTATTTATTATTTTTGGAATTTCAAGGTGGTATGTGGAAAATATTCTGATGTGAATTGTTTTATTGTTAGGATCAAGCAAATGAAATCTGGACCTTCCTTGCATATCTCTTGCCACTGGTGCATCTGCAATGCATAAACTGCGGTGAGATATAATTACCCAAACTGTTTGGAGGTCTAATCGTGTTTTATTTCAATATCTATTCATGCGTGTTTGTCTTTGTTTTTATGTTTGCTTGCATGTGTGTGTTTTGACTTTTTTACCTCTTTGAAGTTAAAAATAAAACAGGAAAATAATTAGATTTAAATGAAAATGGTAAGTCCGATAAAAATCATGGGCTGATTAGTTTGTGTCAAATATGTCTTATGATTCTTTCTGGTTCTTGTTGGCATTAGTGCTAGTGATACATCGTATTGCTGCAATCTTTTGGCATCTTCTATTATCTGTGTTGTTTATCATCAAAGATCATCTTAACTCTTTGAAGTTTTGGATTGTTATATGCATTTTTACTAAATTCGTTTATAAAATAAAATTATTTATATATGAGTTTTGATGTAATTGATAATATATTAATGTTTTCTTTGTTAATTTTTTTTGCAGATTGGTTTTTGATGACGTTTGGAAGCATACTTGCAAATCAAGATTAAGTTTGAATTTTTTTTCTTCTGAACTGATACTTAGTTCTAACTGCAATTCAAGATCGAGTGTTTTTTTTTTTTTTTTTTGTAGATTGGAGTTGGTTCATTTTGGGATTTGCTATGATATTTTTTTTTTCTTTTGTTATACTTAATGGATTATTATTAAATTTGTTTGATAGATATATTTTGATTTATAATATAAATTGTTTAGTGAATTTTTTGTGTGGAGTGGTGTATAATAGCTAGTGTATTTCTTAGTACATTTAAAAGGCTATTGTGATATAAGCAGGAATATTTATGAAATAATTATTTAAATTGAAATATAAAATATGGAACAAGTTTAGTGACGAATTTTTTCGTCAGCTATACTTGTTAGTATGACAAAGTGATTATTCGTCGCTAATAAATATTTTTTGTGACAATTTATCACAGCTTATATATGAAAGTTTTCATTGATTTTGTTGTTTGATGACTAAAAATTTCATCATGTATATATATTTTTGTCACAAAATATATGAGCATTGCTAGGGAGCTCGAAAGCCCCCTCTCCCGAATCCCCCGAATCTGCAAAGAAAAAGAAAGAAGAAGAAGGAAGAAGAAGGAAAGGAAGATGAAGGAAAGGAGGGGCCAAATCAACCAGAGGGGGGCTTAGGGCTGGGCTGGGCTGGGCAGAGGCGGGGCTGGGCTGCGACGGAGCTGGGCTGTAGCGGGGCTGGGCTGTGATGGAGCTGGGCTGCGACGACGACCGAGTTGGGCGACAATCGGCGAACGGCGAACCACCTCTCTTCTCTCTCTCTCTCTCTCTCTTTCTCTCTTCCCTCCTCTCTTTCTCTCCCCCTCCCTCTTTTGTGTTTCAGACTCGAAAATGGAAGAAAAAGAAATTAAAAAAAAAAAAAGAAAATGCCCAAAATGACGTCGTTTTGGGCATTAGGGGGATTCGGGGAGAAAAGTTTCGGGGGAAAAATCATTTCTCCAAAATATATTTCGTCACCCATGTCTAACTTTTTGAGATGAAAAAATTCGTCAACTTTACATTTTACTGTGACGAAATTATTTTCTTATCAATGATCAACATGTGTGACAAATTTATTCGTCAACTAAAGTTATATATACAGTACTGAATAACTATTTGGTGATGAAAATGACGATTTTCGGTGATAAAATGTTGTTTTATTGGTGACAAATTTTCGTCACTAAAGCAATTTTATTGATGACGAAATTATTTTTATTTTTAGTGACAAACATTCAATGACGAAACCGATGAGGAAAATACTTCATCATTAATATCTATAGTGACGAAATTACCTCTTTGGAGACAAAAAAAATTCGTCATTCGAGACCCAATTTGTTGTAGTGGCACAAAAACAAATTTTGCATGAAATTATGGCACGGTCGGCCCTATTAGGGGTCGGCCAGGCCCCAATGTTTGGTAAACATAGTGTTTTGCAGAAAATAGGGGACAATGGCTGAAGGTGAAACAGGGCAAATTCTTAGGAAGGCAGACAGAGTTGTTTTTGAAAACTGTCGCATGTATACCATCCTCATGATTTTTAGTTCTATCAAATGTTGTAAATTAGAGCTCTCATTATCATTGTAACTAAATATAATTAGCATTATTGTAATGGTTATGAATGTTTATTGTTGAGTAAGGTAGGTAGTTGGTTTTATCGTGTACCCTTGTTGTAATAAACTAAGTAGCTAGCTTATCTCTTATTATTAGTCTTGTTGTAATAGCTTAGCTAATTAGTTGTTTATTCATTCATTTGATTTTGTAATAGTTGGTTTAATCCGGACACTTGGACATTCATTCAGACCCTCTTGTACGAGGGCAAACATGTAATATTTGTGTATGTCTTCCAACCTCATGTCTTTCTTCATTTTATATATTTTCTTATGATGGATGGTATATGTAACAACCCCATCACGTATTATTATTAGCACTTAATTAATTAAAGATATTTGGATTTTGATGGCCAATTATTCTAATTTAATCTAGGATTTATGAAAATTATGGAGATTGATTCATATATAATTCTATTGAGGATTTATTTTGAAATTAGAAATTGAAAGCCTAAATGGCTCACGAAAGTACAAATGGTGAATTGAATCATTTTATCGGACCATATGGGAGTTTAATTAAATATTCGATTCAAATTTATAAAATTGAGATTCGATTAATTGGGTTCGAATTGGAGTTGATTAAGTTATGAAGATTGGGAATTAAGATGATTATGAATTAAATTCAGTTATGAGGTGCCTAATTTGAATATGTAATTTATGAACGAAATTTTGAGTCTGATCAGAAATTGAAGAGTTAAATGATTTAAGATACCAAAATTGAGGATGAGAATAAGTTTAATTTAATATTTGGAGCCTTTTAGGAGTTTAATTAAAAATCTAATTCAGAATGATGAATTTTAAATATAATAAAATTGGGCTCTAATAGAAATTAAATTATGTGGGATTAGTGATTAGTTATGATTAATTTAATTATGTGTTAATCAAGATTTATTTAGATCAAGTGTTGTTTAATTAAATTAATCCTAATCATAAATTGAATTATGGAATGGTCTAGAATTGATGATGTATTTGGGTGTGGGTGTGCAGAGAAATTTTGGGTGTGCAGAGAATTCTATGTATGTGTGCATGTGTGTGTGGTGTAGTGCAAAGAAGGGTGTGAAGGAGAGAAGTCAACCTCATTCAATCAATTCCTTTGTTGGAAACAAAGCTGAGTGAGAGAGAGAGAGAGAGAGAGAGAGAGAGAGAGAGAGACTTGGAAAATTGAAGAAAGAACAAAAAGAAATAGAGGAAATCAACACATTATATTTGAAGTTGAAGCTTAAGGTAAGAGATTTATGCCTAATTCTGTTGGAAATGGTTACAAAATTTTGGGTAAAACCAGAATTTTTTCCTAAGTTTGGTCTATTTTTTAGGTGGGCCCCGTGCGTCGATTTACACTGTCAAAGTGGTAACGCGTTCTATGCCGCATTGTGATTCACGTGGTATATTTGGTTGCTTAAAACCATTACCAAGTGAATAGGAAATTGAAGCCAAAGTATTGCTCCATGGAAATGGAGTTTTTGTGTAAAATACTTAAAAGTATTGAATAAGGCTTGTCCCACTTTGATTTGGTGGAAAGTTTTGAATAGGTTTATAAGGCATGGGTTTGGTACTTAGGGTGTGCCCCAAGGGGTACCCAAGTGTTTTACAAGGAGAGGTTATGGGCAAAATGGGCTAGACCCATTGGACCTAAAAATCACCACACGCGCGCTGCCGCCGTCCGTCCGGTCAGGCGGGTTGGGGCTGGGCCTAGGCGCGGGTGTGAGGTTGGGCTTGTTCGGCCCAATACTAATCTTTTTCGGCCAAAAACATTTGAATTTAATTTTATTTTGTATAAAATAAAATCCAGAATTCAAATTAAACCGGAAATAAACTGCTTTGGTTTTACTGTACATCCAAATAGGGCCCTTCTCGAAATAAACTACTCTGCTTTTTATTGTACATCCAAACAGGGCCCTTCTCGTTTTTGTTATCTGTTTGAATTATAACCTAACATATTCAAATCTGTTTGAATTCAAAACCAACAGGTTTCATACCTGTTCAATTCAAAACCAGCAGCCACCTTTACATCTATAAATAGACTAGCCTCCCATTTGGATTTCACTCCAATTTTCGTACTCCATCCTTTGCTATAAATCTCTGCATTTTGCTGCATCTAATTTCTGAAAGAAAGAGTGTAAACACTTAGTGTGTTCGTAAGGCAAACAATTTGTAGTGCTGCTATTGTTTGAAGTAGATCATTTCATTCTGGGAGATAGACGTCCAAATTCTGAAAGCACCGTGGAGATGACGAATCTGTCTTAAGGACACAGTGTCAAACACTGGACTTGATCAGATAATTATTCAAAGAAATTAATCAAGTAAGTTGTTTAATTTATTATTTTGCTTTGTTTGTTTATTTAATCAGATTTTAATTTTGTTTTATTAACAAAATAAAATTTGTTTTTATTTATTTATTTTTATTTCGTATTTGATTTTTGTAATCAAACAAAATTCTCTCCTTTCCTATATTTCTTTTTATTCTGGTTGTTATTTAGTACACAACAGAATTTAATTTATTTAACTACAGTGAAGATTGTCTAACAATCTTAAGACAGAATATTTTTTGGTATCTTCATCGTATTTAATTTTCTGTTTTCATAAAGACATATTCTGGTTAGAAAAACAAATAGTGTTTATGCTATTTGACAGATAGTAGTAATATACTGTCTCTTTTCTTTGACAACTAGTAGTAATATACTGGTGTCATTAACAATTGCAGAATATTAATTGTGTTATAGAAAATTATTGTGCTATTTTATTTTTCTAGTTTTAGTAACAGGGAAAATAAAATTATTTTGTGTTATAATTTATTTTCTGGTTTTAGTAACTAGAAAATTAATTTGTGTTTTAATTTTTCAGATTTTTGTAATCAGAGATTATGGCTACTACAACTGAAACTGCATCTGGTAGTGGTACTCCTATTGTTACACCAACATCGGTCCCTATCCAGAACCATGTTCATGTACCAATCAATCATGGAGAAAAATCGAAAAAATTTAACGGTACTGAGTTTAAGAGATGGCAGCAGAAGATGCTGTTCTATCTTACAACTCTTAATTTGGCCCGGTTTCTCCATGAAGAGGCTCCAGCACTTAAAGAGGGTGAAAGTGATCGGCAAGTTGTTGCCGCTGTAGATGCTTGGAAACATTCAGATTTCCTATGCAGAAACTACATTCTCAATGGCCTTGACAACATGCTGTATAATGTTTACAGTCCTCTGAAGTCAGCAAAAGAATTATGGGATTCTTTGGAGAAGAAATACAAGACAGAAGATGTCGGCACGAAGAAATTTGTCGTCGGTAAATTTCTGAATTTTGTTATGGTAGACTCCCAAACGGTTATATCTCAAGTTCAAAGTTTTCAGATAATTTTACATGATATTCATTCAGAAGGTATGTCTCTTAGCGAGTCTTTCCAAGTCGCTGCTTTGGTGGAAAAGTTACCACCGGCTTGGAAAGATTTCAAAAATTATTTAAAACATAAACGCAAAGAGATGACCATGGATGAGTTGATTGTAAGATTAAGAATTGAGGAAGATAACCGAAAGGCTGAAAAGAGGAATGGGAAAAATCCCATTGAGTCCAAGGCTAATGTGGTTGAACAAGTTCATAAACCACATAACAAAAAGAGGAAGTTTACTGGAGATGGTCCTAAACAAGGCAACAACATTGGCAACAAGAAGTTCAAAGGAAAATGCTATAACTGTGGCAAGACTGGACATCGAGCTTCTGACTGCCACCGCCCTAAGAAGGATCATGGAAGTATAAGTAAGAAAACCACTAATTAGGCCAATGTAACAGAATTGGATTACATCTCTGACGGAGTGAATGACATCAACCTTTCTGCTGTGGTATCTGAGGCTAACTTGGTTGGAAATCCCAAAGAGTGGTGGGTTGACATTGGAGCAACTCATCACATATGTGCGGACAAGAAGATGTTCACTACCTACAGTGAAGCTGCCATTGGTGAACAACTTTTTATGGGAAATTCTTCTACTTCTACTGTGGCTGGACAAGGGAAAGTGATCTTGAAGATGACATCAGGGAAAGAATTGACCCTCAACAATGTACTGCATGTACTTGACATCCGGAAGAATTTAGTTTCTGGTTCTTTGTTAAGTAAAAATGGTTTTAGGCTTGTCTTTGAGTCTGATAAATTTGTATTAACAAAGAGTGGTATGTATGTTGGTAAGGGATACATGAGTGATGGTCTCTTTAAGTTGAATGTAATGACAGTTGTACCAAAAGTTGCTATGAATAAGAATAACACATCTTTTGCTTATATTCTTGAGTCGAATTTATGGCATGGTAGATTAGGACATGTGAATTTTGATGCTTTGCGTAGATTAATTGGTTTAGATTATATACCAAAGTTTGAAATTAATCCTAATCATAAATGTGAAATTTGTGTAGAAGCGAAACTAACTAAGGCTCCATTTAAATCGGTTGAAAGGAAAACCGAACCTCTAGAATTAATTCATACTGATGTATATGATCTAAAATTTATTCAAACTAGAGGAGGCAAAAAGTATTTCATAACATTTATCGATGATTGCACAAGATATTGTTATGTTTATTTACTTAGAAGTAAAGATGAAGCCTTAGAAATGTTTAAACTCTACAAAACAGAAGTTGAAAATCAACTTGGTAAAACCATAAAAATGGTTAGAAGTGATAGGGGTGGTGAATATGATGCACTATTAAATGAATTTTGTGCACAACATGGCATTATTCACCAAATTACAGCCCTTTATTCTCCACAGCAAAATGGAATTGCTGAAAGGAAGAATAGAACCCTAAAAGAAATGATGAATGCCATGTTACTAAGTTCAGGTTTACCACAGAACTTGTGGGGGGAAGCAATATTGTCTGCTAATTATGTTCTTAATAGAATACCCCACAAGAAAACCAACAGCACTCCTTATGAATTGTGGAAAGGTCGACCACCTTCCTACAAATACTTAAAAGTGTGGGGGTGTTTGGCAAAAGTTGAAGTTCCTGTTCCTAAAAAGACTAAGATTGGACCAAAAACAGTAGATTGTGTGTTTATTGGTTATGCTCAGAATAGTAGTGCATATCGGTTTCTGACTTATAAATCAGAAATACCTGATATAAATGTGAACACTATTATAGAGTCAAGAAATGCTGTGTTTTTTGAACATGTCTTTCCTTACAAGAAAGGACAGGAATTAAGTTCACAGAAAAGAACTTATGATTGTACACAAAGTCAAGAGACTAATGACAATCAAACACAAGAGACTAGTAATGGTCTCAACCAACAGGATTTAACTGATGATGAACCAAGAATAAGTAAGAGAGTGAGAACATCAAAATCATTTGGTCCAGATTTTCTGACATACTTGTTAGAAAATGAACCTCAAAGCTTTAAGGAAGCAATGACAGGTCCTGAAGCACCTTTGTGGAAAGAGGCTGTTAATAATGAAATTGAATCCATTATGCAAAATCATACTTGGGAATTGGTGGATCTTCCACCAGGTTTTAAACCTCTTGGATATAAATGGATATTCAAGAGAAAAATGAAAGCAGATGGTTCAATTGACAAGTATAAAGCAAGACTTGTAGTTAAAGGTTACAGACAAAAGGAAGGTCTGGACTATTTTGACACATATTCCCTTGTGACAAGAATAACATCCATTCGCATGCTTATTTCTATAGCAGCGTTGTTTAATTTAGAAATACATCAAATGGATGTTAAGACAGCTTTTTTAAACGGTGATCTAAATGAAGAGATCTATATGGAGCAACCCGAAGGGTTTGTAGTATCAGGGCAAGAAAAGAAAGTTTGTCGACTTGTAAAATCCCTTTATGGATTAAAACAAGCACCTAAGCAATGGCATAAAAAATTTGATCATGCAATGCTTACTAATGGGTTTAAGATAAACGAATGTGACAAATGCGTCTATGTTAAAAACACTGACCAAGGAAATGTCATAGTTTGTCTTTATGTGGATGACATGCTTATCATTGAAAGCAGTCAAAACATGATTAAATCAACTAAGCAAATGCTTAACAAAATATTTGATATGAAAGATATGGGGGTCGCAGATGTTATATTAGGAATGAAAATTACTAAAACATCTGACGGATATGCATTATCTTAATCTCATTATATTGAGAAAATACTTGATAAATTTATCAAGGATGATTTGAATTTAGCTAGAACACCTGTAGACATTAGTCTTTATTTATCAAAAAATAAAGGTGATGTTGTGTCTCAGTTAAAATACTCCCAAATCATTGGAAGCCTAATGTACCTAATGAATTGTACTCGTCTTGATATAGCTTACGCTATCAGTAAATTGAGTAGGTACACTAGTAACCCCGGAGAAGACCATTGGAAAGCGATCATTCGGGTTCTTAGATATCTAAGATTCACCCGTGATTATGGTTTGAACTTTACTCGATATCCAGCAGTACTTGAAGGTTATTGTGATGCAAATTGGATATCGGATACTAAAGATTCAAAATCCACAAGTGGATATGTCTTTACTCTGGGAGGCGCTGCTGTTTCTTGGAAATCCACGAAACAAACATGCATCGCACGATCCACAATGGAATCCGAGTTCATTGCTTTAGACAAAGTAGGAAAAGAAGCAGAATGGCTTCGTCACTTCTTAGAAGACATTCCAATGTGGCCAAAACTTGTGCCAGCTATTTGCATTCATTGTGATAGTCAATCTGCAATAGGCAGGGCACAGAATCATATGTATAACGGTAAGTCATGACATATTCGTCGTTGACATAATACCGTTAGGCAGTTGTTGTCAAATGGAATAATCTCAATAGATTATATAAAATCTAAAGAGAATATTGCGGATCCGTTAACAAAAGGTTTGACAAAAGAGCTAGTGTATAGTTCATCGAAGGGGATGAGATTAAAGCCTATTACATAAGAGTCGTCATAATGGTAACCCTACTTATATGACTGGAGATCTCAAGAACTAAGTTCAAAGGGACAACTAAGTTATGTATGGCTTGCCAGAAATCACCAAGGGATTAAAATTCCTTACCCATTCCTATGGTGAGAGTGATATCTGCAACATTTGTTGTATGCAGGGGTATAAGGATAAGCTTTGCTTTTAATGATTACTTATATCTTGATTAAGGCATGAAAATCAAGACGAGTATAAGGAGATAGATACTCACAATAAGAATCACCTATATGAGTGTTGAACTGGGGCCGGTTCTATGAGAATGAAAGAGGCTACATTCTCTAGAAACACTCATGAAAATCAGGAGCGTTCAAGGCCAAAATGAACACAACAGTGAGAACCATGATGCGTTAGAAGATATTTTGTGTGAAATCTATTGTCTTGGCTTACACAAACGGTTGAACAATTCAAGGCATCGCGTCCATTGGTTAGCCAGTAAGTCCGATAGGTTATCACTAGGGAAGGTTCAAGGCCGAAAGCTACCTATCCTGATGCAAGATATTTTCGACTTATACTCTTTCGATAAAGTCTGCATATTGTTGCATTTCCGTTGTCATCAAATTCCATTCATGTGGGGGATTGTTGGAAATGGTTACAAAATTCTGGGTAAAACCAGAATTTTTTCCTAAGTTTGGTCTATTTTTTAGGTGGGCCCCGCGCGTCGATTTACACGAGTCAAAGTGGTAACGCGTTCTATGTCGCGTTGTGATTTACGTGGTATATTTGGTTGCTTAAAAACATTACTGAGTGAATAGGAAATTGAAGCCAAAGTATACTCCATGAAAATGGAGTTTTTGTGTAAAATCCTTAAAGGTATTGAATAAGGCTTGTCCCACATTGATTTGGTGGGAAGTTTTGAATGGGTTTATAAGGCATGGGTTTGGTACTTAGGGTGTGCCCCAAGGGGTACCCAAGTGTTTTAGAGGGAGAGGTTATGGGCAAAATGAGCTAGACCCATTGGACCTAAAAATCACCACACGCGCGCTGCCGCCGTCCGTCCGTCCGGTCGGGCGGGTTGGGGCTGGGCCTAGGCGCGGGTGTGAGGTTGGGTTGGGCTTGTTCGGCCCAATACTAATCTTTTTCGGCCAAAAATATTTGAATTTAATTTTATTTTGTATAAAATAAAATCCAGAATTCAAATTAAACCGGAAATAAACTGCTTTGGTTTTACTGTACATCCAAATAGGGCCCTTCTCGAAATAAACTACTCTGCTTTTTATTGTACATCCAAACAGGGCCCTTCCCGTTTTTGTTATCTGTTTGAATTATAACCTAACAGATTCAAATCTGTTTGAATTCAAAACCAACAGGTTTCATACCTGTTCAATTCAAAACCAGCAGCCATCTTTACATCTATAAATAGACTAGCCTCCCATTTGGATTTCACTCCAATTTTCGTACTCCTTCCTTTGCTATAAATCTCTACATTTTGCTGCATCTAATTTCTGAAAGAAAGAGTGTAAACACTTAGTGTGTTCGTAAGGCAAACAATTTGTAGTGCTGCTATTGTTTGAAGTAGATCATTTCATCCTGGGAGATAGACGTCCAAATTCTGAAAGCACCGTGGAGAGGACGAATTTGTCTTAAGGACACAGTGTCAAACACTGGACTTGATCAGATAATTATTCAAAGAAATTAATCAAGTAAGTTGTTTAATTTGTTATTTTGTTTTGTTTGTTTATTTAATCAGATTTTAATTTTGTTTTTTGTAACAAAATAAAATCTGTTTTTATTTATTTATTTTTATTTCGTGTTTGATTTTTGTAATCAAACAAAATTCTCTCCTTTCATTTATTTCTTTTTATTCTGGTTGTTGTTTAGTACACAACAGAATTTAATTTATTTAAATACAGTGAAGATTGTCCAACAAATTCATGTACAAACTTCACATTCTAGTTGAAATTAAGGAAGTTATGGAATCAATTTCATGGAATTTGTAAAGAAATAGGTTTGTAAAGCTAGGTTAATGGTTATGGAAATAAACATGGAAATTGCTTATTTTTAGTTTGATATTGAATATCTTGCATGGATTTGGGTCTCATTTTTATATGCACGTAATTTGGAAGAATTAAAGAATAAATATGAAATGATTGTAGGAATTCTTCAATTGAGCTTGGGTTTGTGAACCTTGATATATATATGAGATGTATATTTGCATGCACCATGAGTTTTGAAAGGATTTGAGTTATGCAAGTTTATTATAAATTTGATTTTGAAGAAAAGTTTAGAAGCCATGAGTTCATGAAAATATGGATTTTGATTTTGATTATTAACCCATTCATGTAATGTAATTTAAAAGTTTTATTTGATTTAAACAAATTTTGGAATATATTAAAATAGTTAGTTTTATTTGAATTACACTTATTCAATGTTTGCTAGGAAATTGATAAAAAAAATGAAGAATTGGAGCCAAGATCAAGTTTATGAAGTTAAATTAGAAATTAATTATTTTGGGTTTAATTTGGAAAGTTATTGTTAAATTAAGCTCCATAAATTACATGCAACAAAAATTTATTGAAGATTGATCATGGCTCATAATTATTTTCATGTTTTGATGAATTTTGCATGAGTTTTGGAAGATCAATTCATGTTTTAGAATTTGTGAGTTTGAAATTGGCATTGATATGAAGAAAATAAATTAAATTTAAATTTGGACAAATGTGGAAATAAATTGTAATTTATATTTGAGAATAAAAAATTAATTTGATTTTGATTTAAATTTCATACATACAAATGTTTTTGAAAGGGCTTTATAGATCCAATTTTAAGTTCCATAAAACAAAGAAAGAATTGAAAGATGATTCTTAAACATGAAATCCAAGGTTTACAGTTGAATTAAAATCATGGACTTTTGAAATATAAGTGGAATTAACTTTAAATATATGTAATTGAGAATGTTTTTGCATATTCAAGTGAGTCATGCATGAATTTGGGGCCTTGGTAATGTGTTTTGAAGTTTAAACAACATTCTGGGAAACTCAGAATTAGTCATCATCGCTCCAGCGAAGAAATTATTGCTCAAGCATAGACTGCAAGCAACCAGTATTTTTGTAGACTAAGGGGGTCCGCTCGAGCGACCAATGTTGCGCTCGAGCGAAGAGTCCTGTTTCAAAAAAATTTGAAAAGTAGTTTCATATTTCGATTTTCGTTCTCTTTCACTTCCAAGCATTC
Organism: Camellia granthamiana; assembly: GCA_036172215.1. NCBI lineage: Eukaryota > Viridiplantae > Streptophyta > Magnoliopsida > Ericales > Theaceae > Camellia > Camellia granthamiana. The sequence goes on from JAXFYN010000216.1 coordinate 49,305, forward strand.
TAGACATGATTTATGACTCAATGAAGACTAACAAGCTAAGAATCAATATCAATTAGTTGATTAAAGAATAAGTCATTAACTTAGTAGTAATTGATTAAGAAAAGTAAGAAATTGATTTATTTAGAAAAGAATAATTTAGTAATGAAAGAATACGTGAAATGAGAACTCGATTCGTGTGACTAAAGATAGAATAAAGCATGGTAGAACTTCGGACTACTTAGATAGAAAAAGACAAGAAAAGTCAAATTTAATCAAAGAATTGATATTGTGTTTCAATGTGTATATGTTATGTGTTTGTGTAGGTCACGCGCTATTGTCTGCCTGATTTATCTAATCTGTCCAATCTATCTGATCTGCTTATGCAGCTATCTGTGAGTAATAACTCTATAAAGTTATGTTTAATTATAAGTATTCTCTGACTGATATGATATGATTTGTTTTCTAAAATGCTATTTTATGAATCGTGAATGAATGTCCTTTTTTTGAAATGTATTTGTGGCATCCTTAGTTCACGTGGCCCTTGCCCGGGGGTAACAATACCGAGGTCTATATTCACGTAGCCCTCGCCCAGGGGTAACAATACTGTGGCTTATATTCACATGGTCCTGGCCTAGGGGTAACAATACTGAGGCCTATATTCACGTGGCCCTCGCTTGGGGGTAATAATACCATGGCTACTTGTGTGCAAGATACGGACCTTTATGGTCATCGGTACCGACTATACATGTGGGTCTCAGGACCAAGTTGATATGATAGCTAATGGGTGTACCGCGTATGATCTTATGCAAAATCTGAATATGAATATGAACATAAACATGTATATGAATCTATTTCTGATTTGAAGTCTGAATATGCATAAGACTCTGTTTCTGATAAGAATCTATTTCTAATATAAATTCTGATTTCTAACTCTGTGATTTATATCATTCATTAAAACCCTTTACCTTGTTATTATTCATTGGGCTCCAGCTCACTGTATTATTTATGTATGTAGGTGATCAGGTGCGTAATCAGGCTTAGAGGTGTCTACCTGGAACCTGTTTTGTCAGCCAACCTATATGCCTCCCGTAGAGGTTCCCAATATGCCAAGTGGTTATGACTATGTGATTAAAGTTCAAGTTTTGTTTTTCTTGTTTGTTTAAACAACTCTTTGTTTATTTTGTAAATAGGGCTAAGTCCCCTTTTTGTCTAATCTATATATGTGTAATGACGTAAGGAGGATGTGTAGATATGTATATAAAGGTTTAAAATTTTTCTGTCTCATGTAAGTCTGCACAACTCAATGGATGTTGTATATTTGTTATTTGCTTCCGCTAGCCGCTAATATTATGTTAATCTGTCTCAGAGGCCTTCGGTAATCCCAGGATTACTGACCGATTACGATGCTAAACCCATAGGGGTGGGTTTGGGTCGTGACAGTATAGAACATCATATTTCATTTAGCATATTCCATGATTTTCATCCACTTGTCTTGCGTGCATCGAGGTTTAGTTCATCATTCTAACAAGCATCGTTGTTTATTACTTCATTGAATATGTATTTAAACCGCATGCTATCAAATTGATTCACATGTTATAATTAGTAGCCGAGCCTATTAATTGCATCCTTGCATGTGTTGCATTAGTCATGTTGTATTAGTTAGGGGCATGCATGTTTTCTAACTCTTTTGTTTCTTTTGGCTTGCCTTGGAGTACGAGGTGAGCATTTTTGTGCTTTAGCATATCACATGCGTGTGATTGTTGCCATGAGGCTAGGTGCTTAAGTGATATAATTGTTTGAATGTCGGTGGATGAAGGCTAATTGCCAAAATTGGGATGCATTGATTAGTGTACATACAAACTCACATTTTCCAAGTGATGAGTATCAAAAACAATTTTCAAACAAACATGAAATCAAAGTGTTCCATTTTTTGCAAATTAGTCTATACTTGTGTGCAACACATAATAATATTAGTCTAATAATCGGATCAAGAGAATATAATGTAAATGAGAATCACATCATGATTAGTAGAGGCCGATCTTTGATCGGGTGAGTGGGGTGCTCAATTCATGACCTTCCCCTCTCATACCTAAGTTCCCGAGCCGAGACACTTTGGCGATGATGAATAAGTGGCATTTGGCACAAGTCTCAGATTTCCTAAATTTCTCAAAAATATTTAGGTGGCGACTTTGTAATCTGGCAAAGCAGTCCATTTTTTGGCATTTTGATTCAAAATTGATTTTCCAAAAAAATTATCAGATTTGGACTCATTTGTGTTTATTTATTTCACACTGCACTTGTGAAATCAAATTCAAAACCATGAGAGTTTGAACTGTAGGGCTAATCGTACCCGAGAGGAGCGCGAAAAGCCAAGCTACAACGGGGCTAAGCCCCTATGTTGAGGGTTAGAAAAATTTCAAAGAAGCTAAATCACCCTTGTGAGCTCCTCCTTCTTGTGCAAGCTAGCTTTGAGATATTTGATCATCCTTACACCATATCTACACCCCATATACAATCTTGGAGCTATACCTTAGAACCTTGGTTGAGCCTTGAGAATCACAATTCAAACTTGAGAGGGCCTTTGGATTGAGTTTGGCTACAAACAATAGATTGTTCTCTTCAAGAGGTATAAGCTCACCATCTTGCTATTTGCTTTCATTGCTGTCTCTTTCTATCTATTTCTTGTATTTTTGGTCTTTTTTTAATCTATTTCAAGTGTTGGAACTTGGGTTTGCATAGCTACCAAAGGTAGACAGAGTTAACACCCTTTTTTGTACTTCAATTCATAGCTCATACCCTTTGATTTACACTCCTTTCCTTGACTTTCAAACTGATTTTCAGAGTTTGAAAATTGAGGGGTTAGCCACCTCTCCTTGCTCTTGTTTACTAGCTTTATGATTCCTTGTTATTTCCTACCTTTTTTGTGCTTCTTAACATAATTTTTGGCCACAATTTTTCACATATTTGGGGCTGTTTTAGGGCTGTCTTAGTTTGTTTAATTAGTATATGCTTTGAATACCTTACTTGTTGTGTTGTAAGTCTTCATATCTTACTTGTTGTGTTGTGTTGTTCATGCTTTGAGTCTCTTTTGATAGCTTGTGTTGTGTTTTCATGTCAAGAGTCTCATTCTAATAATCAATCTCGCATAATCATTTCTGCAACCTCCCTCTTTTCTTCTTCTCTTTTTGTTTAAGAGTTGTTTCAACTGATTGATTGGCGTTCAAGGCATAAGAAAGAGACCTATGCTCAATGGCTTAATCTCTACGGAGGTTCATCGTCAAGGCATAGTCTCTCCTTCATACTAAGAATCACTTCTCATTTGATATTTCTTCTCGTTTAGTGGACTTAATTATCACTTTGGGACAAATTGATTAAGGAATGGCAAAAACTCATAAAATTGAACTAAAATCAACGAAACCGACATACAAAAAAGGAATTAGAATAGTTGGATTCAGCCGGATATTATGCCGAGTCCATCGTGTCAAGAATCGTCACATGTAAAGTCATGATATTTTGACGGATCTTGAGGCGTGTCTACCACCCTCTTTGATCTAAATTCATGATAAGAGGGATGAGAGGGTCATCATTTATGGCATTTATCAACTTTTTGTCCGAATTGTGTTCAAAATCATCAACCAATCAACTTGTGCTCATTGATGGTTTCGGACTCAAGTTCACTCTTCTCTTGAGCTCCATGATAGAGGAGAGCAGAAGGGACAAACAAGGCTCAGAAAGACTCTGTCCGCACTGATTTCATCTCAGAGCACAAAAATAGATTTCTACTTGAATTTAGGGCACAACTGGCCTTATTGGGACCTGGCTGGGCCTCATTGGGGGCCAACCAGCCTCCAATGTTTGGTGAGCAGAGTGTTTTGCAAAAATAGAAGGCAGTGGCTGAAGGTGAAACATGACATATTCCCTGGGAATCAAACAGAGTTACTTCTAAAAAACCGTCATGTGCATGCCATCCTTGTGCATCTTTTGTTTATAAATGTTGTAAATCAATGTTCTCATTATTGTTTTAATTAATTATTGTTATAGTTATTATTATTGTTCATTTGTAATCGTATAGCTAATTAACTTAGATGACTAGTTTATTGCTCATTCTAATATCCTTATTGTAATAATAACTTAAGTAGTTAGTTTAATTAAAAGTCATTCATTCGGTATTGTAAAAAGTAGTTAAGGCGGACACTCGGACATTCAAATCCTCTTGCATGAGAGCCAATATATAATAATGGTGTATGTCTTCTAACTCCATTTCTTTCTTCATTTTATTTACCCGCTTATAATGGTAGCATAGAGCATCATGTTTCCTTAGCATTTCCCATGTTTGCATAGACTCGTCTCGCATGCATTAAGGTTCGGCTCATCATACTAATTGATGTCAAATTCAAATTTTTACTTGAAACACGTGTTTCATTGTGTGTCTTGAATTGAAGCATATACCATGCTAGTAGCCGAGCCTATTAATTGCATGATTGTATGTGTCACATTAGTCATATTGCATTAGTTAAGGGCATGCATGTTTTCTAATTATTTGCGCTTTATTTGGCTTGCCTTGGGAGTACTAGGTGAGCGCTTACTATTTTAGCATATTGCATATGCATGATTGTTACCATGTCAAGCATATTTTCCATGAGGCTAAATGCTTAAGTGATATATCTATTTGAATGCCTGTGGATAAATGTTAATTCCTAAAATTGGGATGAATTGATCAATGTACATACGGACTCACTTTTTCAAGTGACATGTATTCAAAACCTTTTTCAAAACAAACATGAAATCAAAGCATTCCGAATTTTGTGAAATAGTCTATATTTGTGTGCATCACATAGTAAAGTTAGCATAATAATCGGAACAAGAGCATATAATGTAAATAAAAATCACATCATGATCAGTAGAGGCCGATCTTTGATTAGGTGAGGGGGGTGCTCAATTCATGACCTTCCCTCTCATACCTAAGTTCCCAAGCTGAGACACTTTGGTGATGATGAACACGTGGCCTTTGGCACGAGTCACGGGTTTCGTAAATTTCTCAAAAATATTTAGGTGGCAACCATGAAATTTGGCAAAACAGTTCATTTTTGGCATTTGATTCAAACATTGATTTTCCAAAAGATTTGGACTCATTTGTGTTTATCTATTTCACACTACACTTGTGAAATCAGATTGAGAACCATGGGAGTCTGAACTGTAGGGCTAATCGTATCCGAAAGGACTACGAAAAACAAGCTATAGTTTCTGGTGACTCTGCTGGGGAATTAGAAAACTTGACTTGAATTTCATGTTGTGAACTTTTATTTACACTTATATGTTATTTGCATTGCATCTGCATTGTTTCTTTAAGTCACTATGTTTTCCATCTACTATTTCTGGATGGCTTACAAGAGGCTTGCCTAAAAAACTCGCCAAAAGGCTGGCCGGTCATGGGCTCTGCTATGTTGGGAACACAACCCTTGGATCTGGATTACCGCTGTACCACTTAATCCTCCTTTCACTTCTTGGTGTTAGGTGTGAGAGGTATATTAGGTAATCTTACCAAGGTACCCTTTTGGACCAATTGGCCTAGCTTCATATAGTAAAGCCATAGCAACTATCACAAATTAGGATAGGATGCCACCCATATGTAGGATGTTGTGAAACTCTTTGATTGAAAGTGGAGTAGATCATGTCAAAAATCTAGGACAGGGTAACCCTACCCCTTCATAGGGGTGTTTTGGTTCTTTTACCCGGTATATGCTTTTACAGTGAAACTGTATATGATGGCTCATATCAGTAACACAAATGAATATCAGTTTCGGAACAAGAGTTCAGTAGGGATTGCAGTTCTTCAACCGTGTTTTCTTGTTATTTGTTATAAAATGGGCCGAAGTCCCATTCGATTTTGATCGATGGTTTTTCTTTCTTTTGCTAGGTAATTTACCATCATAGCTTCAGAAAGACCCAATATTCCCCAAGTTGTGTGGACTCGCTTTGGCAGGCTTTGCAAAGCTCAAGACCTCGTTGGTGGTTAGCCAGTGTTAGTCTCACTTCCGCCAGTTGTTCGACGAAAACAGAGCAGGCAATCAGCTGCACCAGTACAAAGCACTCCGCAAACACCTATCCTTTCTCACCCAATCAGTTCACCAGCATCGAAATCACCTAGACTAGCAATGGCACAAAACCCAGAAGAATTTGCCGCCATGATGGCAACTTTCCAGAGAATCATGGATACCATGAACCAAAGGATAGTTTCACAAGATGAAATTATCGTTGATTTACGATGCACATCTGGGGCGTCACCGTCAACCGTGCACCCAATCCCAACTACTCAGCCAAACCCTGATCTACCTCCACTAGTGGAAAATCCCCAAGTCCTAGACCCTCAGGAAATGTTCCCACCGGCATCGGCTTATAGGCGTCTAGCACAGCCCCCTACGGGCATCCTTCCCTTTGACATTAATGAGATTGATCCGGCCCTAATCAAGATTGCCAAGCTAGAGAAAGCATTGAAAAAGTCCCAGGGCTTCAACTTCATTCTCGACATTGAAGACGGGTACACTGAGGCTTCGGTCAGATTGCCCGAGCAATTTAAGATGCCCCACATCGATTGATTTGATGGGAGTGAGGATCTTATTGTACACGTCTGCCTATTTTCAAATGTGCTAAGACCGATGGGCTTGTCTTGGGCTGAAAAACTATTGTTGTTCGGGAGAACTCTATCTGATGTAGCAGCCATCTGGTACGCTAAACTAGAGGATTCTGTGAAGCAGAATTGGGAGGAGCTATCTAAGGCATTTGTTAACTAGTACTCGTATAACACTCAGATAGAGGTAACCATTAGTGAGCTGGAAGTAACTACTTAGAACCCGAAGGAGTCTTTTAATGACTTTGTTGCCAAATGGAGGGCAAAAGCAGCAAGAATGACAAACAGACCATTTGAAAGAGAGCAAGTCCGATTAGTGGTCCAGAATCTTGAGCCAGATATGTTGCAGAGAATGATAGTGGCACCGTTATCTACATTTGCTTCCCTACATGAGTTGGGGGTCCACATTGAGAGTTCATTCAAGAAGGGTATCATCCACAGAATAAGTGAACCTGTAAAAAGCCATTCTCCCAGAGTACCAATGCTGGCAATAGCACTATTCTATAGCCTACAGAGGTCAGTACTGTTCTCATAGTGGCCAAGATGGCCGATCCCTTTGCCACCATAACCTCATAAGCCTCACAAAACACCGGTCCACCCCGAAACCGAAGGACTTTTACCCTCCGCCATATGAGCCCAACCCAAACCCTCAAATTGTTAATGGAAAAAGGGCACCTCAAACCCCTTGATCCTCGACCTCTCCCCGATCCACTACCACCTAGACATGACCCTACCCAGTATTGCATTTTTCACTAATAACACGGCTACCCCACAGACCTGTGCTACCGTCTACGTCATGAGATCCAGGATCTCATTCACAACAAAGTCATCGCTCCATACTCCAAACCAAACATAACTACCAACCCACTTCCCGCTCATAACCAAGTTCCCTTGCCCAGAAATATTAACCAAATCCATACACTACCACCCACCTTTAATCCTAGCACATATATTATCCCGTCCCATCTACCCAAGCCAGAGGTGATTATTCCAGAAAGCATGGACATGTGCATGATGGACTTAACACCACAAACCTAAACCAAACCTGTGGCGGTAGAGGTGGAGAAGAAAGAGAGTGCACTAGAGAAGGGGTTTCCTGACACTTAAGTCATAGAGAAAAGGGCTACACTTACAGAATGGTACGACCCCAGCCAGTACATTGTGGCCGTTGATCAGTCGAAGCCAGTAGTCATACTGCCGGATTTCCTTAGCATTAACACCATTGGAGAGAAGCAGCTAGGGCAGAATTAGAATTATTGGCCAGAACAAGGCCTAAATGACTTAGCTGACTTAGAAGAGGATTTGGCAGACCTAGAGGCAGATCTAGAGAATCTTTACTTCTTTGAGGAAGAAGATGTGGGTAGTGTGCAAATCGGTTGGTGGGACTCGAGTCAACCTGAGACAAGAAATGGATGGTTAAGTGAAGAAAAGTCAGATCCAGAGGAACTAGCAAAGGAGGTTGCGAAAGAAGAGGACATTAGTAATAGCAGCAAAACTAAAGTGACACCTTTGATTGATCAGGAACGTGAGTTGGCATGGTTCCAACAAGAAAGGATAGAAAACATCCAAAGAAAGAAAGCTCTGGAGCAAGGAAAATGGAAGGGTAAAGTAGAGGTCGAATCAATGGCAGATGGTGTCTAGAGTATAGGAAAGCCCAAGTGGGAGCCCAGGGATCGGAAAAGAATCCCAAGGAAACTCAGGCAATACTGGAATGCGGAGACCAAAACAGTGGTAGAAGAAGAGTGGTATGATGATGGGGTGCGTAATGTTAACATGCTCCAAATAAAACCTGACAGCAACCCAGCCATGATTGCAGGGGAATGGTGGGATGATAGTGATTTAAGCCTCGTGTACACAGACGAAAGGTGGAAAGCTGGTACCCCCGATGATACGTGGTATACTGATGATATTAATCATATGACCCAAAGTGGTCGATATTTCAAGCCCTAAGCATTAGATCAGCCAGAGACCTCTAGGAAGGAGGGTGATAAATCAAAGGAGAAGGATGTTGAAGAAGACCTGGTCTTGAAATAGCTCAAGAAGATTCAGGCAGCCATATCAATCTGGGGGTTGCTGATAGTTTCTTGAGAACATAGGCAGGCACTGCTGAAGGCCATGAACAGAACAAAGCTACCCATCGACACCACCATTGACCAACTGGTGTCATTGGTTACATTTGAGGATATTACACTGATGATATCCTTTACGGATAAAGAGTTGTCATCTGAAGGTGCGAACCATAATTGACCCCTGTATGTGACCCTGGAAAGTCAGAAAAAGTGGATTTCGGTGGTATTGGTAGATACCGGCTCGGCTATTAATGTATGTCCGGCGAGGACCGCCTACGTTATAGGTTTGAGGCCAGCTGACTTTATGCCTATAACCCAAGCCATCCGAGCCTAGGACAACACCAGCCGGGATGTTATGGGGACTTTTAAAAGCTAGGTGCTAATTGGTCCGTCCGAATATGAGGTTGAATTCTATGTAAAGGATATACCGATAACCTTTAACTTACTCCTAGGACGGCTTTGGCTGCATCAGATGAAAGCAGTATCCTCAACAGTCCATCAGTTGGTGAAGTACCCCTTTAAAGGTGGAATTGCTACTATGTACGATAATTCTGCGATCTGCTCTCCCCAAGGAACTACTACGCCTTTGTTGGAAATCATACATGGGGAAGAGGACGTGTTCCTCTCCAGCTTCTCGCTGGCAGAAGCCCAGTTGGTCTAAACTATCATAGCGAAAGATAATGGGACTTATGTGAGTGCCCAGTCTATCTACATGATGAACAAATAGAGGCATATTCCTAGATCAGGACTAGGCAGAAGTGGCAAGCAGGGAGGCACCATTGCTAAAGAGATGAGTCACATCCCCTATGTTTTTGGGCTAGAATACAAGCCCATCGCTGTAGATTGGCAAAGGAAGGGGCAGGAGTTGAAAGGAAGAACTAAAGCAAAGAAAACTGGGAAGTAGTATGAGTTAGTCCACAAGCCAATAAGGGGAACCCTGAATAGACGCTTTGTCCGTCATAGGGAAGAATTCCCTTCTGTGGATTCCTAGAGCCTTGGTTTGACCAAGTGTAGACTGCCCGGAACTCCACTCTGCGCACGAGGGCTCGAATCGTTAGTTCTTAGCTACTACAGTTCAGACTTGTGTCACGGTTCTGAATCTAATCTTGCAAAGTGCAATGTGAGACTGATAAATCACCAAAGAGTCCAAATCCGGCAAATCATTTTGGAAAACTGATTTTTATCAAGAAGTGCCAAACATGAACTACTTTGCCAGATTTCAGAGTCGCCACCTAAGTATTTTGTTTTAGGAAATTTAGGAAATCCTGACTCATGCCTAAGGCCATGTGTCCGTCATCACCAAAGTTGCTTCGGCTCGGGAACTTGGGTACGAGGGGGGAAGGTCATGAAATGAGCACCCCCGCTCGCCCGATCAAAGATCGGCCTCTACTAACAAGATATGTTGTGTTTTGAAAACACATGCGTTCTTATTCCGGTTTATTAGCTAGCTTACTATGTGATGCGCACAACATACAAGCATAGACTCAATCACGTGGATTGGAACAAAATAACTCATGTTTGTTTTTGAAAATGGCTTGAAGGTGCTACTTGCAAGTAGGCTAAGACGTGGATTTGCCACCCTCAAGTGGGCTTAAGAAAACATGATTTTGCCACTTCAAGTGGGCTTAAAAACTCACAATCATCGAGTTGTTCCAATTCAGGCAATCAAACCTCCATCCACAGGCATTCATGCAGTTATATTAGTTAAGCAAATAGCCTCATGGCAAGTATGCTATACATGGCAACATACACATCTCATGCAGTATGCTAAAGCATAAACACTCACAGTGTACTCCGAGCCAAAACAGAAGCTAGTTAGTAATTAATGCATGATCCTAGCTATGTTAAGAATGCCTAATGCAACATATGAAAAAATGCAACTAAGATAGGCTCGGCTATTCTAAGATGTCATGTGAATGCAATTTGATAACATGTATCCAAATTGGTATTGAAATACAATGCAGTTAGTATGATGCGCCGAGCCCGATGCATGCAAGATAGATGAATGATGCAAACATGCGATCATAAGGATGCTAATTGAAACATGCCCTAAAATTAACCATCGAAAGCTAGTAAATAAAAGGGAGAAAGAAATGGGGGTTGGAAGACATGCATCATACACACGCACACTTATTACAACAGTTGTGCCCTCTCGACGGAGGGTCCGAAAGAATAAGCTAAGCTAACTACACTAAGCTAAGCTATCTAACTAATCTAATTAAACTAGTTATTACACAACAAAATGAATAACTAGCTACAACTAATTATTACACAACTTTAATTAATTAACAAATTAACTAAGTTAGCAACTAACTAAACATGTAAACTATATGAAGTAGGCTGCCTCAGCTCTGCCTTGAACGATAAAGGATGCATGCTCGGTCGTCTCGTTCGGAAATTCATTGTGATGCCCCAATTTGCCTCTATTTGCATTTGTTCTTAGAACTCTGCACAAAGCTCCAGATAGCTTCTATTCCATCTTGGGGACTCCCAGAAGGGTGGCTGACCAGTTTATGGTGGTGTAGACACTTGTCGACCAACCAACTTTGCTGGAGACCATGAAAAGTGGTCGGCCAGCCAGTTTTACTGGTCTGCCAACCAGAAAATCTTGCACACTTCTAGTTTGTTGCAACAGAGAACAAGAAGGGGCATGGCAATGTATTTGCAAAATATGTGTGCACGACCACTCTCCCTATCATTTCATGGGCTCAAGGGAGTGTAATTCTCGACTCTTGGGCCACCAACCGAGCATCGCAATGCACGATGGCCGAGAAGCCAAGATTGCACAATCAATGTGAATGAATGCACAAATAACACATAAAAGCCTTAACCTCTATCATGCATAATCAAGAGGGTCGGCGACCGAGAATTGAGGTACGTTTCGTCACTTCAAGTATGAAACGTCCCTCGTTTCTCATGTTTGGATCAAGGCCCGATCCAAACACAATGCAATGCATGCAATATGCTCAACCTATCAATGCTAATGGCATGCAAACAATGCTAATACAACATGAGCATACAAACACAATGCAATGCAACAAGCAACCACAATGCAAGGTAACAATATGCAATTCTATGTAACAACATGCAAGCGACATGCTCTTCTATGAGTGCTAGAATGGCATGCTCGAGATTATATCATGCAAACAATGCATGCATGGCAAACTTAAAAGCTAAGGCCTCAAGGCAAATGAAGTGCATCATACATGAAGCATGCAAGACAATGCTCCAATGGCCAAACCAAACATGGACAGACCTGAGGTGCTTCAAGACAGTGGCCAAAACTCAACAAAACCTAGGCACAAAGAGCATGGAATGCACATTCAACTCATGATTCGTAAGCAAGGCATAAGGGCACAACTCTTAGACGCAATTAAAGAGTGACATGCATGCGAATATGACAATGCTATATGCTCTGAAATGAAGTGTTAAATGATGCCAAATCATCCAAACAACACAAGTGAGGCATGCTAGAAGGCCTAGAGCATAAGGCTAGTTAAGAGCAATACGCAAGGAGCATGCAATACTAAGCTTAAACCACCGAACCAACTCTGGACAGAGCTTAACCATACCAAGTTAAGGGTCAAGAACATGCTGAAATGGGGCTCAAGAGCTTAGGCAAACATGCATGCACATTGGCTCACAAACAAGGCATGAAGGCACAACTTTCAAACACATTAAAGGAGTGAAAAATGTGAGAGTATGGCAATGAAATGTGCTCTGAAATCATGTGAGAACTGAGGCTATATCATGCAAACATCACATTCCAAGCATGCTAGAGACTTTGAAACTCAAAGCTAATGAACAAGGTTGCACCATGGCTATACAAAGCAAGGCATGCATGACCCAAAAAACTTAAAACAGAGCTTAAGCATGGCAAAACATGGATAAAATCATGCTGGAGTGTAGTCAAAATAGGCTAGAATGATGGTCCAAAGTATAGAGCATGTTAGGCTAGCAATGTGGAATTACACTACAAGTGTATGAACCACCAAACCAGCCAAAAATAGAGTCACATCTGGTCCAAAAAGTCACAAAAACAAGCTTAAACAAAGCCACAAAGAAGTGTAAAAACATGCTCATTTGATAGGCCCTCTATGCATACAAACAAGACAAGAGGAGAGGGGACCACCCCCTCTCATTTTAGGCCTCAAAACCACATTTCCACCACTGAAAATCCACTGGATTTCAGTGGTTAAAAGGCCAAGAGAAGGTGATCTCAAAGGCTTAAAGAGATGGCTCAAAACAATACAAAATAAGGCACAAAAGGGGGTGGACCAACCCCAACACCAAAGAGGCCTTAAACAAGCATTTCAAACATTGGAAAATAAAGCTTTTTACAGTTGAACACTAAGCCAAACAAAGCATGAAAAGATGGCTAAAAGAGTAACCAAAACAAAGCTTAAAAGGGGAAAAGGGGTTACCCTTGAAGCACTGCAACAACAACTCCTTTTTCAGCCCAAAACCAGCTTTTACGACCCAAATACCACCTCCAAGGATCTCAGCTCATAAATGGTGGTGTGTGGCTAGGAGTTATAGTGCAAAAGTGAAGAAACAACACACTTTAAGGCACAAATAAAGGAATATAGAGAGGGAGATATATGTATAGCTCTAATGGAACTTTTCTGAACCTGGAGAAGGGAGAGAGGGCCTCTCTCTTATAGAACTCCAAGCTTCAAGCTTCTTGGAGAAGCTAGAAGCTTGGTTAAATCCCTCTATACACGTGTATGGAGGATACAATCTATGCTCCCCAGCTGGCACAGCTGGCATCCACAAACTGTGCAGAAAATGCAGGAAAGCTGCCGACCACTTAAAGTGGTCGGCCAGCTACTTACATTGGTCGGCCGACCAGGGGAAGTGGTCACCAAGGAGACAAAGTGGTCGACAAGGGGGGAGGGGTGGTCTCCACCAAGAAAACAAGGTGGTGGCATGGTGGGAGACCACTTTTGGTGGTCCAAAGACCACCAAGACCAGTTGGCTGACCAGAAACTGGCTGGCGGGGAAGAAAAGTGATTTTCAGGGAGAGAAACTGGTCTCCCACCCTCATTCCACACTCCAAGCAAGGAAAACAAGGTTTTTGCCAAAAACAAACCAAAAAGAATGAAAGACGAAAGTCCGGGGGTCGAGGCGCGCAGCCGAAAGCCTTGAAAACTAGTTTACGGGCACCAAAAGTGGTCTACAAGGGAAAAGTGGTCTCCAAGACCTCTGTGTCCCTCTAGACCAAGGCAACAAGGCATGGTTCGAAAACCAGGCCAAAAGGAGAACGGTAAGCGGTCCCGAAACAAGGCGCGCGGCCGAAGACTCCGAAAACCAGAAACTAGCCTACAAGAGGGAAAAGTGGTCTACGGACCTCTCCCTTTCTCCAGGCAAGGTCAACAAGGCATGGTCTACAAATCAAGCCAAAACACAAAGAGTTTAGAGGCCCGGAGGCAAGGCACTCAGCCGAAAACCCCGGAAACTCGAAATGAGCACAAACATGCACAATCATCGAGCGCTCAAACGATAACGTCTGAGTCTTAAGGTCGGTCAAAAATGGGGTGTCTACACCAAGCAACAAAGACAAGGTATCCGGGGTTTGAGATCTTCTTCGGACATCAGTTATCGGAAGAGGAGGATAAGCAGACAAACCTGGGCACCCACACAGATCACGGCAGGACAGCAAGCCTAGATATTGAAGAAGAAGAGCTGTTAGGTAAAACACTGGCTGACTTACTAGTGAGTTCTACTATTGGAGCTGGGTCTGCTAATTTGGGGGGATAGTTTTACTATCTCAATGATCGGGGATAAACCAGTAGCAGATTTCTCTAATCTTATCATGGATACGTCTGAGGCTCCACGCCTGGTTTGAAAATTTGAGAAATGCGTCATCAGCAGTTCTGAATCCGATACTGTGTTCGAATCTGATTCCATTGAGTTTGTGGAGTCGGAATTAGATTCGAGTTCTGCTTAGTCTGATACTTCTGGGAGTGGTAACCCGGATGCCAAGGTTTTGTCCGGGTCATCTTTCGGTTTCTCTTTTGAGTCCATTGTAACCGAAAATCTAGACTTTTTGAATGGAAATGCTGTAGATTTTGCTTACTTCTCTGTGCCTTTGGTTTGTTGTATTGATCTTGATTTTCAAAATTTTGACTTAAATGAAGAGGAAGACATTCCTCGTGCTTTAAAAAACTTGGTTGATTTTGTGGAGGAGAGGCGTGTTAAGCCCTATACAGATGAAATCATTGCAATTAATGTGGGTACTGAGAAAGATCCTTGCTTGGTCCAGATCGGGTTCACATTGTCTTCGGAGGAATGCGAACATTTAATCGCTTTATTAAAAGATTTGAAAGATATTTTCACGTGGTCCTACGAAGACATGCCTAGAATCGATCCTGAGATTGTACAGCACCGGATCTCTCTTGACCCTGAGGCCCTACCAGTTAAGCAGAAACTACGCAGAGTCCACTCATATTATGTGTTAAATATTAAAGAGGAGGATACTAAGCAGATTGAGGCACGGTTCTTACTTGTATCTGAGTATCCGACGTGGTTGGTCAATATTGTTCTAGTCCCGAAAAATGATGGTAGAATCAGAGTTTGTGTCAACTTTAGGGATTTGAATAAGGCCGTCCGAAGGATGACTTCCTATTGCCACATATAGATGAGTTGGTAGACTTCACCGCCGGCCATGCGCTGTTGTCATTTATGGATGGGTTTTTCGGGTATAACTAGATTCTGATGGCACCCAAAGATAGAGAGAAGACCGCTTTCACTACTCCATGGGGCACCTATTGCTACCGTGTTATGCCTTTTGGGTTGAAAACTGCTAGGGCTACTTATTAGAGAGCTGTAACCACCATTTTGCACGTCATGATTCACAAAGAAGTTGAGGTGTATGTAGACGACATGATTGTCAAGTCCAAAGAATGGGAAGGCCACTACACCACGCTGGAAAAATTCTTTCAACGGATCAGAGAGTATAGATTGAGGCTAAACCCCCAGAAGTGCACCTTCGGGATGACCGTAGGAAAAATGCTGGGATTTCTGATCACACAGAGGGAAATTAAGGTAGATCTTTCTAAGATCAAGGCCATCTTAAAAATGCCACTACCAAGGGCTGAAAAGGAGGTGCGCGGCTTTCTGGGTAAAGTGCAATTCATAAGACGGTTTATTTCAAAATTAACCTTGACTTGTGAACCACTGTTTGGTTTGCTGAAGAAAGGAAAGAAGTTCCAATTAGATGACCGATATTAGTTTGCCTTTGAACAAGTTAAGCAATACTTGCAGAATCCACCTGTGTTGTCACCGCGGAATCCGGGGAAACCATTGATCTTGTACCTGTCAGTGACAAATTCGACCATAGGGTGCATGCTCACTCAAGAATCTAAAGCCAAAGTAGAGAAGGCCATCTACTACTTGAGCAAAAAGATGCTAGACTATAAGACCTGCTACAACCCCCTAGAGAAAGCTTGCCTAGCATTGGTGTGGGCTACTAAGAAGTTGAGGCGCTACTTGTTAGCTCACTCTGTAATTCTGGTTTTGAGATTAGATCCCATCAATTATCTCTTTGAGAAAGCAGCACTTACAGGTAGGCTAGCACATTGGTTGCTTCTTCTCTCCGAATTCGATCTCAAATATGTTACGTGCAAGTTAGTTAAGGGAAGAGCTATAGTGGAATTCCTAGCAGATCACCTGGTAAAAAGAGATGAGGTAGTGGAATACTTGTTCCCAGATGAAGACATCCTGCACTAGAGGAAGAAACATAGATGATGCACTTTGATGGAGCGTCTAATCAATATGGTTACAGGATAGGTGTGTTGCTGATAGCACCTGATGATTCCTATATACCCTTAGCCTTTAAACTTTGGTTCAGAGTGTTTAACAATGAAGCATAATATGAGGTGTGTATTGCTAGTTTGGAAGTCGCCCTAGAACTAGGGGCAATTAGGTTGCACGTCATTGAGGACTCGAATTTGGTTGTCTCTCAAGCGAACGGGGATTGAAGAGTCAAAGAAGAGAACATAAAGATGTATCATCAAGCTCTGGATGTTCTGATTCCTAGGTTTGAAAAGCTAACGTTTACACATCTGTTGAGAGAGAGCAACTAGTTCGCTAATGCACTGGCAACTCTATCTTCCATGGTAGACATCCCGTTGGGAGTGAAGATACGTCCAATTATCATTGAACAGAAATATGCGCCTGCTTATCAGACTATTGCCTCGATGGATAAGGTCTAAGATAAGAATCCCTGGTATTACGACATTTGAAATTTTCTAGAAAAGGAGACGTATCCACCCGGGGCCAATGCCAAGGATAAATGAGGAATACGATGCTTGGTCATCCAATGCATCATTTGTGGGGGTAAGCTATACAAAAGAGGTCATCTGGAAATGCATAAGCTATGTGTTGAAGAAAAAGAATCAAAGCGCCTCATGGAGGCTATTCACAGAGGGGAGTGTGGACCGTACATGAATGGTGTGATACTAGCCCGAAAAATCCTCAGACAAGGTTATTATTGGTCGACCATGGAGAAGGATTGTATTGGTTTTGTTCGGCGATGCCACAATTGTCAAATTCATGCCAACGGCATGAATATTCCGCCATCAAAACTCTACAACATGACTTCATCGTGGCCTTTTTCAGTTTGGGAAATTGACGTTATTGGGGCAGTCACGCCAAAGGGCTCGAATGGGCATGAGTTCATCCTGGTGGCAATTGATTACTTCACTAAGTGGGTAGAGGCCCAGTCTTACTCTATGCTGAAGGCATCACATGTGGCTAAGTTCATCAAGAACAACATTATCTGCCGATACGGGGTTCCGAATAAGATTATCTCAGATAACGGCTCGCACTTCAAGAAAGAGGTGGTGGATTTACTGGAGAAATATAACGTGGCTTTTCACAAGTCATCGACATACAGACTGCAAACTAATGGAGCTGTTGAGGCTGCTAATAAGAACGTTAAGAACATTTTGCGAAAAATGACAGAGACCTACAAGGATTGGCCAGATAAGCTGCCATTTGCCCTCTAGGGCTACAAAATATCAATTCGAACATCTACAAGAGCCACCCCTTATTCTCTAGTATATGGGATAGAGGTCGTTCTACCAATTGAAATTGAAATGTCGTCGTTGTGAGTTATGGCCGAGTGTCAGATAGTAGAGGCAGATTGGCAACAGAGCAGATTCGAGGAATTGATGTTATTTGATGAGAAAAGGCTAAAGGCATTGTATGACATCCAGGGCTACCAACGTAGAATTGCTAGGGCTTTTAACAAGAAGGTCAAGTCCAAAAAACCCTCAAGGAGGGGGACATGGTGCTAGGGGCAAGTTCAGACCCAATTGGACTGGTCCTTCTATCATCAAGTTAATCTGGTCTGGAGGAGTGATTATTCTTATGGATTTAGATGGTCTGGAGTTTTCGTAACCGATCAACATGGATAAGTTGAAGAAATGTTATCCCTAACAGGCTTGCTAGGTTGAAAACCCGAAAGGGCAACCTAGGCAAAAGTTAGAGCGTTAGAAATAAAGAAAACTAAGCTCGCAAGGTTAAAAACCCAAAAGGGCGGCCTTGGCAAAAGTTAGAGTGCAAAATAAGAGAATAAATGCTCGAGTGAACCCAAACTGAACTATGTAAGGCCTGATTCCCATTGTTGGGATATGTTCATCTCGAAGTTTGGCCATAACCATCTCCAAATCAATTGTCCTGTTCATCTTATTTGATCGGTCCATGTTTTCCGTTATCTGTCGGCTCGGTTGGGTTACCTCCATTTGGCTGTCAATTGCAAGATGAAGCAGAAATGGTGAATGCAATAGGAAGCGATTGTGATCTTCTAATTTGGGGTTGTACATCTTAAGGACTGATTCCGTGTGTGTCGAGTGGTGATCGTTTTCGAAAATTGTCTTAGAAAGTTTTAATGAATTGATTTTTCCTAAAATTTTACCTTTTACAACATAGACCATTTTTAGACCAAAAGAAAAAATTTCAGTGCTTGACTTCAACTTTAATTACATTGATTTCAACACAAGTGCGTTCTCCAACTCTTTGATTAGATCAAAATTGCTTTTACATCATAAAAACTTGAAAAGAAAGATCGAAGTAGTAAAACTAGGGGCACAGCTAAGTCAGGTGGCTCTATGTCTTTTGCTTGCACTTGTGGAAGCTTCTGCAACTAAAGATGGCCCAACCTGTATTTCCTCTTTCGAGCCAAGTCGAGCACTCCTCAGGTAGGGTGTAATTGAAGCTAATAGCATGGGGCCATAACCTCCCTCGTTCTCCAAGCAGCAAGATACCGAGGCAAATGTAAGGCATGAACCGGAAATGAAGCCGTGTATTCCACCCCTTCATCTGGACGAGTCTGATCATGTCCGAACTGGCGTCTGAGCCGAAGAGGGAAATAGAACATGCAGTGCGTGAGGCCAATTAACTTTACACCCAACTGTTGGGACATACTGTAACTCATCTCAGTTAAATCAAGCCAGGGGCAACGCCAAGCAATGTCAGTCGCTGATCTGTTGCACATCCAGTCACACCAAAACCCCTCTAAAAGGAAGTCAACTAGCCATTAGTGTAACGACCCCATCACGTAAAATGCTTAGCACTTAATTAATTAAGGAGATTTGGATTTTAATTGCCAATTATTCTAATTTAATTTGAGATTTATGAAAATTATGAAGACTGATTCGTATGTGATTCTATTGATGATTTATTTTGGAATCGGAAATTGAAAGCCTAAATGGCTCAAGATAGTACAAATGGTGAATTGAATTATTTTAATTTCGAGTATCGGACCATATGGGAGTTCAATTAAATATTCGATTCAAATTTATAAAATTAAGGTTTGATCAATTGGGTCCGAATTGGAGTTAATTGAGTTATAAGGATTGAGAATTAAGATTATTATGAATTAAATTTATTTATGAGGCGCTCAATTTAATATGTAATTTATAGAGCGAAGATTTTGAAGTTTAATATGAAATTGAAGACCTTAATAATTTGAGGAACCAAAATTGATGATGGAAATAAGTTTAATTTGATGTTTGGAGCCTTTTGGGAGTTTAATTAAAAATTTGATTCAGGCTGATAAATTTAAATATAATTAATTGGGCTCTAATAGAAGTCAAATTAGATTAATTAAATTATGTGAGATTGTGATTCGTTATGATTAATTTAATTATGTGTTAATCAAGATTTATTAAGAATAAGTGTTATTTAATTAAATCAATCTTAACCATAAATTAAATTGTAGAATGATTTATAGTTTTGGGGGTGTATGTGGGTGTGTGTACAGAGGAGTATGTGTGTGTGCAGAGAAAGTGGTGTGTGTGTATGTGTGCTGTGTATCCCTCCGCTGGAATATACAATTGCTTGACATTCTATTCAATCCTTTGACATTTTAAGGAATAGAAATATAGGGGGAGAGAGAGAGAGAGAGAGAGAGATGGCTTAGTTCAAGAGAAAGATGAACTAAGGAAAGAAAAGCTCAAGAAAATTCAAAGAGATGAAGAAGATCCAAGAGAAAATCAATCATAAATTCTGAAATCAAAGTTTAAGGTAAGGAATTTATACTCAAATCATGTAGAATCTATATACAATACTTGAAATTAAGGAGACTATGGAATCAATTTCTTGTAAATTGTCAGGAATTGGGTTTTGAGTAAGAATTTAAGATTTAAGCTAAATGCATGCTTATAAATATTTTGTAAGGACTTCACATTACATTTGAAATTAAGAAGAGTTCAAGATCAATTCCATGGAATTTGTAAGGAAATGGGTTTGAATAAGAAAATAAAGCTAGGTTCATGGTTATGGAAATAAACATGGAAATTGATTATTTTTGGTTTGATGTTGAATATCTTGCATGAATTTGGGTCTCATTTCTACATGCATGTAATTTAGAGGAATTAAAGAACAAATATGGGTTTTGATTTTGATTATTAACCCATGCATGTAATGTAATTTAAGAGTTTGACTCAAATTAAACATATTTTGGAACATCTATGATTTAAGGAAATAAGTTTGGAAAGTAGTTAGTTTGAGTTTGATTTTGTCATTCATAAGTTAAAACTCAACCTTACATACATCATGGAATTTCAAAGTTTTGAGATTTTAATTCATGTTTTATGAGTTTGAATTTGGATCTAATATGAGGAAAATTAATAAAAATCTAAATTAGAGCAATTCAAATTTTAATTATGGTTTGAGCTTGATTATGTAGAATTGGTTGGATTTTGATAAATGTTTCATGCATGCAAATGATTTTCTAAAAAGTTTAATACTTTAATTTCATGTTTTAAAGGAAAATAGAAAGGGCTTGAAGTCAATTTTATGTAATTAAAAAGGAAATGAGAAATTGAAGGTATGTTCAAATTTATGAAAATTAAATTAGAAATTAATTATTTTGGGTCTGATTTTGGAATATCATGCATGAATTAAGTCTAATTTCTACATGCATGGACAAATTCTACAAGTTTTAATATTCTAATTGTATATGCATCATGGATTTCTAATAATTGATTCATGTTTTGATGAAATAAGAATTAAGTTTTGGAAATTTATAGGTTTATGAACAATGAGCTTAATTTATAAATTAAAGGAGTTTTGATGTAAATGATTTAAAATTGATCATATTTTCTTGATTATTTAAGAGTTTGTATGTTTCAGACAAGTCATGTATGAACCCAAGTTTTGAAATTATTTTGAAAGCTCAATTCAAGTTTTAGAATTTGTGAGTTTGGAATTGGGCTTGATATGAAGAACACGAATTGAGTTGAATTTGATGAATTTGAAGTTTGTGTACATGCATGTAAAGGATTGTCATGAGTTTGCATATTTGAGTACAAACATGCATTTTATAATGAATTGAAGGCTATTTGGCACATGCAAGCATGATAATGTTGAATTTCATGAAGTTGATCGTCAATTGTATTATTTAAGTTGAAAATGAAGCCTGTATTTCACATGCACGTATATTTCAAAATGATATGGAAATTAATTTGCATGAGCTTTGAAGTTATGAAGTGAGTTTGATATGATTCGAGTTTATGAGATGGATTTATGTAAACTTGATATTTAAATCTTGTAAAATTGGCCCTTATATTCATGTTAAAAGTTATATATGAGTCTTATGATATTAATTACAATGGATGGAACCAAGTTTGAAGCTCAAACATAATCTGGAAAAACCTAGAACTTGACATGTCCGCTCGAGCGAGGAATGTGTCGCTCGAGCGTGGAAATCGAGCTCCTAGAAGTTTTGCAGAAATTTGTATTATCGCTCGAGCAGCAAAGTGTACGCTCAAGCGAAACCTATTTTGCAAGGCTTCTCACTCGAGCATCGAAAGTCTCGCTCGAGCGTAAAATGCAAGTAACCAGTACTTTCTAGACCAAAGGGGTCCGCTCTAGCGGAGAGCCCTGTTTCAAAAATTTTAAAAAAGAAGAAGTTGTTCTATACTTCGTTTTCCATTCTCTTTCTTTCCAAAGCACTCTTAGGTATACATTAAACATTGTAAATGAATTAAAGAACATAAAAGAAGCCTAAGAATGTTAAACAAGTTAAAGAACGGAATAAATTGTATTGTGACCCAATTTCTATGTGTATTATGAATTGTGTAGGGTCAACTACAAGGGCGAACAAGGCATTTGAACATGTGAGTAATAACTCTGTAAAGCTATGTTTAATTACAAGTATTTTCTGACTGATATGATACGATCTATTTTCTGAAATGCTATTTTATGAATTATGAATGAATGTTCATTTTTCTGAAATGTATTTGTGACATCCTTAGTTCACGTGGCACTCGCCCGGGGGTAACAATACCATGGCCAATATGCACGTGGCCCTCGCCTAGGGGTAACAATACTGTGGCTTATATTCACGTGGCCCTTGCCTAGGGGTAACAATACCGATGCCTGTATTCACGTGGCCTTCGCTTGGGGGTAACAATACCATGGCTACTTGCGCGCAAGATATGGACCTTTATGGTCGTCGGTACCGACTATACATGTGGGTCTCAAGACCAAGTTGATATGATAGCTAATGGGTGTACCACATATGATCTTATGCAAAATCTGAATATGAATATGAAGATGAACATGTATCTGAATCTATTTCTGATTTGAAATCTAAATATACATAAGACTCTGTTTCCGATAAGAATATGTTTCTGATATAAACTCTGATTTCCAACTCTGTAATGGATATCATTCATTAAAACCCTTTACTCTATTATTATTCATAAGGCTCTAGCTCACTATATTATTTATGTATGTAGGTGATCAGGCACGTGACCAAGCTTAGAGGCATCTGCCTGGAATCTGTTTTTGTCAGCCAACCTATGTGCCTCCCGTGGAGGTTCCGGATATGTCAAGTGGCTATGGCTTTGTGATTTAAAGTTTAAGTTTTGTTTTCTTGTTTGCATAAACAAGTCTTTGTTTATTTTGTAAATAGGACTAAGTCCCTTTTTGTCAAATCTCTATATATATGAATGATGACGTAAGAATGATGTGTAAATACGTATATAAAAAGTTTCAAATTTTTCTGTCTCATATAAGTCTGCACAGCTCAATGGATGTTGTATCTTTGTTATTTGCTTCCGCTAGCCCCTAAAAATATGTTAATATGTCTTAGAGGCCTTCAGTAATCCCAGGATTACTAGCTGGTTACGATACTAAACCTATAGGGGCGGGTTTGGGTTGTGACAGTTGGCGAAAGAAGTAAGCCCTGGCTGAATACTAGCGACAAGGGTCCACCACTTTTAGTTTATCCATCAACCATATCTGGGAAGGGATGAAAATAAGAAAGATTAAAGAATAGAAAGATGTATGTTGAGGAAAAAGTAAGGAAGAGGTTTTGGAGATAAAAATAAAGAATGAGTGCCGAGTGATGTGAGAATCATAAATAAGGAGGATAGGAAACAATACATGGAGAAACAGCGGACTCCCTGCCAATCAAGTAGTCTCTCGCCGACGGAAAGCATCTAGACCCATTAAGGTTTTGACTAGTCTCAAAGCCATGCAACTCTTACTCTCTTTTAGACATTGGGCCACTTCGATTAACCTGATGTTGGCTCCACCGTAACTAGGGGCAAGAAGGAAGTGTGCAAGTAAGCATAAATAGAGAGCGTGTTGGCGGTAGCCTCGCCAGAGAAGGTCACTCCTGTCTCTAATGGCAGAAAACTGATGCACTAAAGCTGGAATGTCTAACTCCCCATCATAAGCTAAAGACCGAGCCTCATGTAATGAGAGTCCGCACATTTGCCCAAGTGCCCTCACATGGCCAAAACGGGGTTGTGGCATGATTTCTTCGTTGCGCCGGGATTCCATCAATGCTTGAAATTGCTCGATTGTCGAGCACATTTCTTGTGCTCCAAAGTGAAATACATGAATAATCGGGTTTCAGCATCGGACCATGGCGTAAAGGAACGGGAAACAAAGCGAAGTGCGGCTCAAAGGAAAAAGAACGTTTATGCCAAAATTGTAAAAATTCACCTTTTCCGAGCCATCTAAAGAGGCAATCCAGTCCCGGAGTCTATTGTTGAGAAAATCTCCATCTCAAGAGCAAAACATCAAAATTTTGTTATTCTGTCAGCAAAACAGCTTGGGATCACCTTTTATAGACTTTGAGAAGGAGCAGTGCATGACAGCTGGATCTCACTGGCCGACATCAGCTTCAAAGTCGGCCGTACCTCATTGGAGCCCGGCCGGGCCTATTGGGAGCTGGCTTGCCCTCAATGACTGCCCAAACTAAAGCCGTTGCAAAGAAAGCAGGTTCTTGCCTTGGTACACCGAGGATATGTTTTGAGTTTTGTCTTGTTTGTGTCAGGTGTTGTTTGTTTTCATTTCATTCTTTTATTTTTGAGTTGTATTTTGCATTTTGTCCAACTATAGGTTGTTATCTGATTCAAGAATAATTCAAAAACAAGTATTCATAGTTCTAAAGCCTTGTACAAAATCATCATGCAATAGTTGTGCCATTCGGTCATCATATGCTATGCAATGCGAGAGAAGTCATCCAAAGTAGTGTTTTCATAAACAGGAGGGTCTAACCCCGATCATTGTTTTACAAAAGCAAAAACGAAAGAAAGTCTTCAAAAATAAAATATAAGGATCTATTTAAAGCTAGTTCCTGACTACAAAGCAAAAAGAAAAGAAAAGAAAAATAAATCATCAATCTATCCTCGCTCTCTTCCTCCTCGACTATAGAAGAAGTGCATCACTGTCATTAGTGGGGCTGCTGGAGGACATGTCCACCTCATCTCCCTCATCCTCGGGGGTCGTATACTCGTCAAAAGACTCCTCAAAAGGTGAGCGCTACCTCGCTCGGCCTCTCCCCCGATCAGCCCATCTACGGCCTCTCACTGGGCCTCGTCTCCTTCGCCTCTTGGCTGGAGAAGGTCTCGTGGGTGCGGCAGGCACTGGCTCAAGCTGAAAAGAGTGTAGATATTAGAAGAAAATCAACTAGAATGTGTATAGATATTAGAATGGGGTCAGTAGAATTGGGGACAAGATTGCAAAAATAGTAAACAACAGTGAATTAGTATACCTCAATCCCGTGAGTAACTAGAGCAGTCTGCCTCCTCCGTAGCATAAGGAGCAATCGATTAATCATCCGAAGGAGGTCATCAACATACGTTGTAGGTACTTACAAAAGGAAGAGAATTTGAGAACAGTGGATAGAAATAGCAAAGAATTGTGAATAGAAATAACAGACTACAATGAACGGCAATAACAGAGGACAATGAAAAAAATAAAGTGCAGTGGGCAGAAGTATAAAGAAACATGTACCTACTTGACACTAGAGGCAATCACCAGTCTTCGATCCCTCTCCTCGATGTGCTCAAGAGGGATCTGCTCAATCACTCCGTCTAGTCGCATGTATATGACCTCGGTAGGAACCACGGGGAGCCCAGGAATAGGAGCTGCAGTGGGAGCACCTCTAGCAGTGGCGGCAACAACCTTGGGAAGTACACGGTCCACACCCCTAGTAAGTAAAGCCATCACCCAGGTTTATAGGAATGTAATGAAGTCGCCGGCCTTGTGGTATCGGTCACCATTCTCTCCCTGCATCAGGTGATCAATCAGGGGGCTGTCCTGAAGATCATCGGTAATCCTCATACCAGAAAGAAGGGGATGTGGAACATCAGGATCGGCCTGTTCCCGAGTCTGGTGAAGGAACTACTTCCCCAAATAGTGCGCCCTGCCGAAAGGGCCCTCGAAGAAAATCTGCATGGTGGAGGCCTCCCATGTAGCAACATAAGTCACCCTCGATGCCTGAGGGATACCCGCTTAGGGGTGCCAATCAACTTGTGAACAAAAGGTGCAAAGTAAAAAAAATCAAAATCAAAGGTTGAACAGTATGACAATTGTAGCACAGTATAGAAACAACAGTGTGGAACAATAGTGTGGGAACAATAGTATGACAATGGCAGTGCAGTATGAAAATAGTAAAGACAATGAAGATAAACGTTAGTATTGTTACCCTGTTTATGGTGACGGTGTCATAGAAGCGGTGGAAGTAAGGGAAGTCTTGGTCTACGCGCCCGCGACGCTCGAATCACGAGTTATAGTACCAGAAGTGGGGTACTGATAACTCAATCGGCCTCACTAGGACCGGAGCGAGGGAAGTGAAATATGTGTAAACCCGCAGTTACAAGAATAAGAGATGCAAGTGACTTAGTAAAGCAGATAAGATAAACAGGAAATGGAAAGCGAAACAAAAAAAGGAAATGTAATGTGAGGTGTACCTCTCAAACTCGCCAATAGCCGCCAAGTAAGTCCGCCTTTTGGCGGGATGCGGAGCTCATGTAGCAGTATAGGGTGGCCAGGCCGACGCCACCCTAGTCATACTTCCCCACCCGTTGCAGATGCACTAGTGCTCCCAAGAGATAAAGCCCCAAGGTATTTTCCCTATTCGCGAACAAGGTAGTACCGAAGAGATACATAAGAAATTTGCGGGTGTACTAGGTGACCTTCTCCAGAGTAGCTGGCTGAAGATCGGAGTAGTGCTCTAGGAACCAATTGTACCTCACCATCCTGGGACTGGCAGCGTCTAGGATCGCTCCGAGAAGATGGAGCTATGCGGCCCTCCACTGCGCCATGTCTGGATCGAATGGGATCTGGCCGCCAACCCCGACCCATAGGTCGGTAAGCATCGCGAAATCATACGGGGTCAGAGTCAACTCCTTGATTGATGAAAAGTGAAACGAGTTTGTGGTGTCCCACCATCTCTTCATTAGGGCCCCATGCGATAACAGCTCAACCCTCATCTGCACCAGTTCTAAGCAGAAATGCCCGAAGCCAGCCGTATCGACCAATGCGCCGACCTCCGTGGGCAGCCTCTTGTACCAGTGCTTGGGGCCAAAAATAGACCTATAACCTCTAATCCTCCTGGCTATTACTTGTAGTATGGGAATGTTGTCAGTATCCACAGTACATCGAAAGGAATTCGAATTCAAGTATGTTCAAACAAAGAAAAGAAATTGCTTACCGTGGAGGCATTGGCAAACAAGTGCTCTGCAGGCTTTCGTAGTATAACATCCTCGTCAATCATAGGGATAAGACCCTCAAATCGTAGAATGCCGCCAGGGGTCAGAGCATGTGTGTGTGGCTGGTAGGTGGCCATATCGAAAGGCCAATCAGCAAGGGGAGGCAATACAGGCTTAGGAATGGGAGGGACGACGTCCTCGGCCTCTATGTCCCCACCTAGGACGACTCCAATATCAACAACGGGGTCGGGGATGGGAAGTTCACCGCTAGCCAAGAGGGAAAATAAAGGGAAACTAAGAAAAAAGAAAAAAAAATAGGTGAAAAACCCGAAATCCAAGCTCTAGGAGAGAGAAAATAAAGAAAATGTTGAGAATCAAGAGGAGGTAGAGGAAATCACAAGAAAAATCGTGAGAATGAGCCAAAAAACCAAGAGAAACCCAAAACTCAACAAAATCAAGTTTTTTTCGATTCAAAGTGTAGAGGAGTAAAAGGGTTTCAAGAAGAAAAATTGCAAGGGTTGGTGGGTTTTGCAAAAATAGGGAGAATCTAGAGAGAGGAGGATCCTAGAGAGAGAGGGAAAAGGTTTTCGGATTTCGGTGTGTGTGAAATGAAGTCCCAAAATGTTTTAAGTAGCCATAAGTCGTGTTTTACCGATTCTGCCCCTAGGCCCCATCGTGAGCCGGCTGGCTCTTTTTTAGCCCAGTCGTTCTTCGTTTCAGTCCGGCTCCTAATGCAACCCAGTTTTTATTTTTGTTTGTTTCCATGTTGGGCCTCGATGTAAAAGAAAAGGAAAAAAAAACAGTAAAGAAAAAAAGAAAAGCAGAGCAGCAAAAAAAAAGAAGAGAATAAGCAAAAAAACAAAAAACAAAAAATAAACCCAAAAGAGAGCAGAAAAGAGGAAAAGAAAAAGAAAAAAGGAGGGAGTTTTCTTTTATTTGTTTAAATTTGTGGTCTATTTGTATTTATTTCAATTCATAATTTGTTAGTTCGGGGTTGGTTAAATTCGTAATTTGTTTCATTCGTAATTCATTTTGTTTTAGTCGTAATGTGTGCCGTTAGTTTGTTGTTTGTCTCGTTAATTTGTTTGTCCCATGGTTTCATCGTTATTTTAGATTTGTGTTACTTATACCATTATATCAGTTTCCTGAGGTGTAGCACATTCAATTGGCACACTTGGATTCAAGTTCAAATTCATCCTCCGAGGCTTTCTTATCTCGTTATGTTGAGTTTTGATTTTGTTTGCTCATTCATTGACCCAATTTCCTCCTCTCGCGAGAGATGAGTTAGGATTGTTCACTCGGTTAAAAATAGCAGGTGCGTTTGTTTGTTCACACCATCTTTCCTCCTCTCATGTGAGACACATTAGGATTGGTTAAACTTGGTTAAAAATAGCAGGTGCACCTGTTTGTTCACACCACCTTCCCTCCTCTCACGTAAGGCGTGTTACGATTGGTCAAATTCGGTTAAAAATAGCGAGTGCACCTATTTGTTCACACCACCTTCTCTTCTCTTTCATGAGATGCGTTAAGATTGTTCAACTTGGTTAAAAATAACAGGTGCGCCTATTTGTTCACACCACCTTTCCTCTTTTGACGTGAGACATGTTAGGATCTCAAGTTCCACAATTAAAAACCTTGGGTGTGCTTGGTGGTTACATCGCCCTCCACCTTTCCTGTGTAAGACGCAATTAGGCCGGCGTCTTTCCGGCATGGGACATGGTTTGGTTTGCACTCTCTTTATCCTCTTCACGTGAGACGTGTTTGTTTACTCACCTCTTTCCATGTGAGACATGGCTTGAGTTGTTTTGCTTTCATTCGAATGTTGCCTTTCTCCTATTGTTTATGGCATTGTTTCGTCGCTTGTTATTTTCATTCATTCAAATGTTTTATTGCATTGTTTTATTGCATGATCATAAGTTATTTGGTTTTTGCTTATCACTTTGCACATTGAACTCGAATTCAATTAATGGATTTACGTCTTGATTTCTTGCCCAAGTCTTACGGCCTTGTCAAATGGGTCGTCTCTGGGCTTTGACATTCACTCACGTCATTTTATGACTTCGAGCTCTGTCAAAGAGGGGCAACTGTAGACACCTAATTTTTAACCGTCCGCAAGACTTGCACGCTTTGTCTTGAGCACTCGATGATGAAAGTTACAGTGTGTGTGATTCGAATTCTCAATGAAAGAATCTAGGTTCGAGCTTTGAAACAATCCCAAACTTTTCATATTTACACTGTTTGTACCCTAGAATTTCATTTTTGAACCCTGTGCTGCTCTGCACTGAGCTTGAAACAGAGAGACAGGGGAGTATATGGGGAGCCAGTCGTGCCCTATTGAGAGCCGGCCATGGCCATTGGGAGCTGGCCAGATCTCTTTGGCGAGAAACACTGTTCTGGCCAGGAATCAGCCAACTGTTGTTTTTTTGAAGATATTTTCAACTTATTTTGCTCAAATTCTATAAATATAAGCCTAAACCACTGTGTTGAGGGCTAGAAAAATTTCAAAGAAGCTAAATCACCCTTGTGAGCTCCTCCTTCTTGTGCAAGCTAGCTTTAAGATATTTGATCATCCTTACACCATATTTACACACCATATACAATCTTGGAGCTATACCTTAGAACCTTGGTTGAGCCTTGAGAATCACAATTCAAACTTGAAAGGGCCTTTGGATTGAGTTTGGTTACAAACAATAGATTGTTCTCTTTAAGAGGTATAAGCTCACCACCTTGCTCTCTGCTTTCATTGCTGTCTCTTTCTATCTATTTCTTGTATTTTTGCTCTTTTTTTAATCTATTTCAAGTGTTGGAACTTGGGTTTGCATAGCTAACAAAGTTAGAGAGGGTTAACACCCTTTTTTGTACTTCAATTCATAGCTCATACCCTTTGATTTACACTCATTTCCTTGACTTTCAAACTAATTTTCAAAGTTTAAAGGTGCTAAAAAACATGGTTTAAAACTCTTGAAGATTGAGGGGTTAGCCACCTCTCCTTGCTCTTGTTTACTAGCTTTATGATTCCTTGTTATTTCCTACCTTTTTTGTGCTTCTTAACATAATTTTTGGCCACCATTTTTCAAATATTAGGGGCTATTTTAGGGCAGTCTTAGTTTGTTTAATTAGTATATGCTTTGAATACCTTACTTGTTGTGTTGTGTTGTCCATGCTTTGAGTCTCTTTTGATAGCTTATGTTGTGTTTTCATGTCAAAAGTCTCATTCTAATAATCAATCTCACATAATCATTTCTATAACCTCCCTCTTTTCTTATTCTCTTTTTGTTTGAGAGTTGTTTTAACCGATTGATTTTCATTCAAGGCATGAGAAAGAGACCTATGCTCAATGGCTTAATCTTTACGGAGGTTCACCTTCAAGAAATAGTCTCTCTTTCATGCTAAGAATCACTTCTCGTTTAATATTTCTTCTCATTTAGTGAACTTAATTATCACTTTGGGACAAATTGATTAAAAAATGGCAAAAACTCATAAAACTGACCTAAAATCAACGAAACCGACATAAAGAAAAGGGATTAGAATAGTTGGATTCAGCCGCACGTTATGCCAAGTCCATCATGTCAAGAGTCGTCACATGTAAATTCATGATATTTTGACGGATCTTGAGGCGTGTCTACCACCCTTTTTGAGCTAAATTCATGATAAGAGGGGGGGGAGGGTCATCATTTATGGCATTTATCAACTTTTTGTCCAAATTGTGTTCGAAATTATCAAGCAATCAACTTGTGCTCATTGATGGTTTCAGACTCGAGTTCACTCTTCTCTTGCACTCCATGATAACAATGCTAAAAAAGACTCCGTCTACACTGATTTCACCTCAGAGCACAAAAACAGATTTTTGCCTGAATTTAGGGTACGACCGGACTTATTGGGACCCGGTCGGGCCTTATTAGGGCTCGGCCGACCTCCAATGTTTGGTAAGCAGAGTGTTTTTGCAGAAACAGAGGGTAGTGGCTGAAGGTGAAACGTGGCAGACTCCCAGGGAGGCAGACAGAGTTACTTCTGAAAAACCGTCAGGTGCATGTGATCCTTGTGCATCTTTTGTTTATAAATTTTGTAAATTAATGTTCTCATTACTGTTGTGATTAATTATTATTATTGTAGTTAATTATTGTTGTAGTTATTGTTATTGTTCATTTGTAATCATATAGCTAGTTAACTTAGATTACTAGTTTATTGCTCATTCTAATATCCTTGTTGTAATAATAACTTAAGTAGTTAGTTTAATTAAAATTCGTTCATTCAGTATTGTAATAAGTAGTTAAGTCGGACACTCGGACATTCGAACCCTCTTGCATGAGGGCCAATATGTAATAATGGTGTATGTCTTCCAACCCCATTTCTTTCTCCCTTTTATTTACTCGCTTATAATGGTAGCATAGAGTATCATGTTTCCTCAGCATTTCCCATGTTTGCATACACTCATCTCGTATGCATTAAGGTTTGGCTCATCATACTAATTGATGTCAAATTCAAATTTTTACTTGAAACACGTGCTTCATTGTGTGTCTTGAATCGAAGCATATACCATGCTAGTAGCCGAGCCTATTAATTGCATGATTGTATATGTCACATTACTTGTATTGCATTAGTCAAGGGCATGCATGTTTTCTAATTATTTCGCTTTATTTGGCTTGCCCTAGGAGTACTAGGTAAGCGTTTATTGTTTTAGCATATCGCATATGTGTGATTGTTACCATGTCAAGCATATTTTCCATGAGGCTAAATGCTTAAGTGATATACCTGTTTGAATGCCTATGGATGAAGGCTAATTGCTAAAATTGGAATGAATTGATCAATATACATACGAGCTCGTTTTTTCAAGTGACATGTATTCAAAACCCTTTTCAAAACAAACATGAAATCAAAGCATTCCAAATTTTGCAAAATAGTCTATACTTGTTTGTATTGCATAGTAAAGTTAGCATAATAATCGGAACAAGAGCATATAATGTAAATAAAAATCACATCATGATCAGTAGAGGCCGATCTTTGATCGGGTGAGAAGGGTGCTCAATTCATGACCTTCTCCTCTCATACCTAAGTTCTCGAGCCGAGACACTTTGGTGATGATGGACACGTAGCCTTTGGCACGAGTCATGGGTTTCGTAAATTTTCTAAAAATATTTAGGTGGCGACTCTGAAATCTGGCAAAGTAGTCCATTTTTGGCATTTGATTCAAACATTGATTTTCTAAAAGATTTGCTGGATTTGGACTCATTTGTGTTTATCTATTTCACATTGCACTTGTGAAATCAGATTCAGAACCACAGGAGTTCGAACTGTAAGGCTAATCGTATTCAAAAGGAGCACGAAAAGCAACCTACAAACCTCAAGAAATTACAGATCTCAAAAGCATTTTTTAAGTTGTTCCCAATTTTGAACTACCTCTATCTTGGATGAATCTACAGTCACCCCTTCCCCGGATACCACATGGCCTAAGAACTTAACTTCCCTTAGCCAAAATTTACATTTCCCAAGCTTAGCATACAGTTTGTGGGCTCTAAAAAACTCGAGCACCACTCGCAAGTGTCCCTCGTGCTCCTCCTTAGAGGGTGAGTAAATCAAGATTTCATCCACAAAGACAACCACAAAGCGGTCTAGGAACTCATGGAAAATTCGATTCATCAAATCCATAAACACAGCTGGTGCATTGGTTAGCCTAAGGGGCATCACTGGAAACTCGTAATGGCCATACCGCATACAGAATGACATTTTTGGGATGTCCTCCTCCCTTACTCTCAACCGATGATAACCGATCTCAGGTCTATCTTAGAGAAGCAACAAGAGCCCTTCAACTGATCAAACAGATCATCTATACGAGGCATTGGGTACTTGTTATTAACAGTTACCCGGTTCAACCTCTGGTAATCTATACAAAGTCACAACGCACCATCTTTCTTTTTGGCAAAAAGAGTCGGTGCTCCCCAAGGTGAAGTACTAGGGCGGATAAAACCCTTATCCAACAATTCCTGGAGTTGAATTTTCAACTCACTCAACTCAGTGGGTGTAAACATATACGGTGCCATGCCAGGCACTAAATCAATAGAGAACTCAATCTCTCAATAAGGTAGTAAACTAGTAAGATCCTCGAGAAAAACATCCGGGTATTCACAAACTATCCTTGGCAACTCAACTAGGACTTCATCACACTCACTGCTCAAGAAGTTGGCAAGAAGGCAACTAAGTTCACTTCGCCCATGCGGATCACATACCGGTGATAAGACTCTATTAACCTGGTCCCCCAAGAAATAACCCTCTGACGGTAGCAATCTATAATAGGCCGGTAGGATGACAACCAATCCATACTCAAAATAACATCAAAGCTAGACATGTCAATCAACACAAATGAAAAAAGAAGTCAGCGACCTGCAACCTCTATATCACAACCCCGACACCCCTGCTTCAAAACCATCTCACTACCAATAGGTGACTTTACACAGATAGGAGATGCTAACCGAGCCAACTCTAACCCCAAAACCGATGCAAATGCAGATGAGATAAATGAATGTGATGCACCCGTATCAATCAACACATTAGCAACTGAATTGCAAAACAAGAAGGTATCTCTCACTATCGAAGGCGCTGGTACAAGATCTAGTGTGATAACAGCATACATACGCCTTATAGGCCTCTGATCTACCTACTCACCCCTCGGAGCATAGGACTGATGCACTGACTGAGCCAAATAGGCTCCCCAATTGGCCCTCGAGGCTTGTGCTGACCGTACCGGTTGGTGGCTCTATGTCTGCCTTGAACCAGATACACCAGGTGTGCCACCCGACTATGGAAAAAATCTCTTCATATGTCCCGCCTGCCCACATTGATAACAAATGAGCGGCTGGCCCCTCCCTTGACTCTAGCTTTGAGAACGAGCCGAAGATGACACAGCCTACTGCCCTCCTCCTCTCTGTGGGCAAGTTGGAGATTTGTAGCCTAACTGGCCACACTTCTAACAAGTGACATCTCCCTGACCACCTCTCCTAGAACTTGAATTCGGCACTGGAAAAGTGGACCTCGACTGAGCTCCTTGGAACGACTGGGGGTTAGGACCCTTCTGCTTCTTACTGTCCCCCTGAATATCCTTACTCCTCCTAGAGCTCGTTATCCTCTCCTCCTCCATCTACATTACGGTCTCAAGATGAGCTGCCGCCTCCACAAGGCGTCCATAATCCTTAATCATTGACCCGACCACTTTGAACATGAGCCCGATCCTCAATCTCTTCTCAAACTCAAGACAACGACGCTCTTTAGTCGTCACAAGTTCCGGTGCAAATCTCGATAGGCTAGTGAATGTGGCCTCAAACTTGGCCACTGGAGTGTTCAACTGCACTAGCTTGGAGAACTGATCTCTCAACTTCTCCCTAACAGTGGAAGGTAAAAACTTGTCCTGGAAGACATTGACAAAGGCCTCCGAAGTCACCCTAATATGCCCACGAGCATACTTCCACCACTGACCCGCATCTCCCTTCAGCTGGAAGGATGTCAGGGTCATTCTCAGCCCGTCGTCTTCGATGCCCAGCATCTCAAACATCTTTACTATCTATTCTAGCCACTCATCTGCCTTTAGTGGCTCCTTAGGATCACCTACAAACTCATCTGGATTAGACTGGAAAAACTTTCGCTTCAGAAAAGATGGCCCCGTTTCAGCAACATGGGCCTGGACTTGATTCTCAACTCTAAGAATGTCCATGGATTCCTACAACACTCCAGCCATTTCACGGGCCAAGGCGCCCATGGCCTGTTAACCAACTGGTTCAGCCACATTGGCCTGACCAACCCTTTCTTTCTGCGCCAAAATCTTATTCGGTAAAGGCATCTCATGCCTCCTAGGCCTACCAGGCCTACCACCACCATGCCCACGTCTTGACATCCTAATGAAGGTAACAAAAGAGGTTAGCACATTTACAAATGTGCCAAAGCTAACTCACTCGCATCCTAATACGATGGACAACAGTAATTCACTCCACATATGCATGTAGTCACATAAACACATACGAATTTCATTTCCAAATAATAACCGTCCCGCGACATTGCCAGAGTTCTAATTAGAAACGACAGCGATCAAGTGCCTTTTTAATAAGACTCCTAGAAACTCGTAGACTCGATCAACATCCTAGAAATTAAATCTCATACCCATATAATCACATAAACATGTTATCACATAACATAACAAACATACAAACATCTCTGTCATGCGAGACAAACCCATTGTGGTACTAACCACTTTCCACGTACCGAAAGTATTCAAACCTGGTACGCTTTAATACTAAGTTGTAACGTCCCAAATTAAATATGATAAACCCATCTCATAAGAGGAAATAAAGTTAAAACAAAAAACATTCATTCATCTGAGTTAATATACAAAAGGTGACACATGCGATATATATTCATTAATCATTCATCTTGAATCTATAGCATGTGCTACAAATAACAAAATGAAATGAAAGTTAAACAAATATTCATATGCCCTAAAGGCTTACTGTAGCTCGACTTTTTCGCGCCCCCTTTCGAAAGTTCGAAATAAGCCCTACAGTTTAGACTCCC
>JAXFYN010000216.1:85200-167063 GCA_036172215.1 Camellia granthamiana
GCTATTCTAACTCTAATCTCACAAATGCAATGTGAAATAGATAAACACTAAAGAGTCTAAATCCGACAAATCTTTTGGAAAATCGATTTTGAATCAAATTTCCAAAAAAAGACTGCTTTGCCAGAGACAGAGTCGCCACCTAAATATTTTATTTTGGGAAATTTAGGAAACCCATGACTCATGCCAAAGGCCACGTATCCGTCATCACCAAGATTGTCTCGGCTCAGGAACTTAGGTACAAGAGGGGAAGGTTATGAATTGAGCACCCCCGCTCGCCCAATTAAAAATCGGCCTCTACTAATCATGATATGATTTTTATCTATATTATATGTGATGCGCGCACACACAAGTATAGATGAACTTGCAAGAGTTGGAACACTTGAGTCATGTTTGTTTTGAAAATTGTTTCGAAATATGTACCACTTAAAAAAGTGATCACATATGAACATTTACTCAAATTATTTCAATCCAAGCAATAAGCCTTCATCCACAGGCATTTCAAGCAGTTATAGCATTTAAGCAATCAGCCTTGTGGCAAGCATGCTAAACATGGCAACATCAACACTCATGCAATTATGCTAAAGTAAGTAAAGGCTCACCTAATACTCTAAGCCAAAATAAACAAAAGAGTTAGAAAAATGCATGATCCTAACTATACAATATGACTAATGCAACATATGCGATATGCAATTACTAGGCTCGACTACTAATATGGTATATGAAACAATTTGATAACATGCGATCTGAGCACGTATTCCAAGAAGTATTGAAATGACAATGCAGTTAGAATGATGAACCGAGCCTTGGTGCATGCAATACAAATGGATGCAAGCATGGAGAATGCTAAACAAAACTTGATGTCCCTAAACTAACCATCGTAAGCAGTTAAATAAAAGGGAAAAAGACATGGGGTTGGAAGACATACACATTATTACTTTGTGCTCTCACGAAGGAAAGTCCGAATGAATAAACTACGCTAATTAACTAACTAATTAGAGCTAAGCTAATTAAGCTAATTATTACAAAACAAATAGAACTAGCTAAACTACTTAACGAATTATTACAATACTTGAATTAACTAACTATTCTAGTTAACTAACTAATTAAATAATTACAACGCAAATGCAATTAAAATAAGTAATTAAACTAAACAACTAGCTACTAAGCCTCGGGAAACGAGGGATGTTCATGCGCATGTTTGGTTTCCACCTAAAAAGACCACTGTTTTGCTTCTAAATGCCTCTGTTTGCACAAAGAACACGCACACTATTGCCCACTTCTAGAACAACTTTGCTCCACCTTACCAACACACTGCTCAAATTTGCATCAGTGGCCGATCGGCCAGTGATGAAGGTTGTCGGCCACCAGTGATGGCCGGCCGGCCATTTGCCAGCCATGTGATAACCCTGTTCCGTATTATGCTAATTGGTCCTTATTATGAATGTGATTATGTGTTTGATATGATTCTGTGTGCCATTTATGTGAAAATATGTGGTTTTGAATTTCTATCTGTTCACCGTAGGAATATCTGTTTGATGATCTGCTTTGGAATTTAAATTGAAGGCCCTATCGGCCACAGAAACCGAAATTGACTGTGCCATTGTGATTGGCGTAATTTTTAGAGCCTACGGTGAAATTTAATTGAAAATTGATTCGGATCAATTAAATAGATTAAATTAATGAAATGGTGCCCAATTATTTAATATTAAAGAAATGTATTGAGAGGGAGCTTTTAAAGGGCCATTATACACCCTTATTTTTGTTTCTTTTGAACTCAACATCTGAAATTATGCTCTAGAGAGAGAGAGGAGCTGAATTTAGTGAGAGAGGAGGCTCAAGGTAGAAATTTGGCTAGGGAACTTGGTGATCTTGAAGGCACACTTAAGATTTGATCATAAATTGGGAAGATTGAGCTTCTAGGTGAGTAATTGGTAAGGAATTCATGAGTTTAATGTTGTAACTTTGTGAATTCAAAGTTGATTGGTGATCAAGAACAAGAATTGAGTTGATTAAGTTGAGATTGAAGTCCATGTGTGCATGCATGTAGAGAATTCTTATGAAATTACATAATCTAGCATGTAATATGTGAATTATGAAAGATTGTGGGTTGAATCATACATGCAAGCATGGTTTTAGTTGAGCTTCATGAGAATGAACACCATTTGCACCATATTTTTGACATGCGTGTTTGATTATTGGAGATATGGAGCTCATATGAGATTTGAATGCATGAGCCTTGTTTATACCAAGAAATGTTAATTTATTTTGAAGAATTGGACCATGATTTTGAGCAATTGACCTCATCTTGCTTGTATACTCATGATATATAATGTATTTGCATGTTTTGGAACCAAAATTATGAGTTTTGAACCTTTGGAGGTCAAGTTTGAGCTCAAGAACAAGTTCTGGAAAACCCAGAATTCTTGATGTCCGTTCGAGCGGGGGAACCGCCGCTCGAGCGTAAAATACGGGCTCCCAGTATTTTTTTTTACAGTCATGGATGTCCGCTCGAGCGAGGAAGTTCACGCTCAAGCGGGGAGCTATGTAGAATGACCTTCAGCTCGAGCATCCGAGTTCACGCTCGAGCGTAAAAACGAGGCAACCAGTACTTTTGCAGACCTAATGGGTCTGCTCGAGCAGTAAAGTCCACGCTCGAGCGGGGACCCCTGTTTTAGAAATTTTGTAAAGATGTTCTGTGTTTCGTTTTCCGTTCTCTTTCACTTCTAAGTACTCTTAGGCATGCATTGAGCATTATGAATGAATTAAAAGAATAAGAAAGAAGCCTAAGAGGGAAGTATGAATTAAGAACGGATTGAATCGTTTGTGACCCATATGTGTTATGTAATGTGTAGGGTCAAGCTCCAAGGCAAATCACCCAGCCGATCACTGTGAGTAATGTCTTAATAAAGATATTTTGAAATATGTTATTTGTCCAATTACTTATTCCTCTATAAGCTTTATGAGTATGTTGATTTGAATTGTGGACAAATGTTTGCTATGCCACATGGTTGGGCCTAAGGCCGTTTGCTATGAATGAATGGGCCGGAGGCCGTATGACATGGAGGATAGTCTGACTCGAATGATAGTCTGACATAAATGAATGGGCCAAAGGCCGTATGACACGAATGAATGGGCCAGAGGCCGTATGACATGAATGAATGAGCCAAAGGCCAGTTTGACATGAAAGATAGAATGGATGGGCCAAAGGCCAGTTTGACATGAATGAAAGAACGAATGGGCCAAAGGCCAGTTTGACATGAATAAATGAACGAATGGGCCAAAGGCCAGTTTGACATGAATGAAAGAACGAATGGGCCAAAGGCCAGTTTGACACGAATGAAAGAATGAATGGGCCAAAGGCCGTTTGACATGAATGATACGAATGAATAGGCTAAAGGCCGTATGACATGTATGACACAAATGAATTGGGTCCGAGGCCGTATGATGTGTTTGGAACCGCAGTCACTTGACCTATATTTATATATATATGCTAGATAGAAATACGAATTGGGCCCAAGGCCGTTTGAAGCACGTTGTTCTAAATACCGTTTGTGTAACTTCTTTATTTGATATTATTCACTGGGCTTTCGCTCACACTCATTCATGTGTTTGTAGGTGAGCCAAGAGAGGTCCAAACCCAGCCTCAGTGAAGTTTGTGTGGAACAACCAAGGTTTTGAAGAGTCAGCCCATACGTCTCACGCATGAGACTCGTCTTCGCCTTTTTGCTATTTTATTACATTTTGTCATGTTGGCGAGGACTTTGGATTATGATTGTATATAGTTTTG
Source organism: Camellia granthamiana (assembly GCA_036172215.1). Taxonomy (NCBI): domain Eukaryota; kingdom Viridiplantae; phylum Streptophyta; class Magnoliopsida; order Ericales; family Theaceae; genus Camellia; species Camellia granthamiana. The sequence goes on from JAXFYN010000216.1 coordinate 88,988, forward strand.
ATTGACTGACCTAGACTTGAATGATCCTGTATGTACAGAGCTTTGTATTAGTACATATTTTGATGTGAGTTATTAACATGTATACGTATGTGTAGACAAGCCCGCGGGGGGACCTTGCTGCAGTTCGGACTCCCTTTTGTGTCACGGTTCTAAATCTGAACCAAAGAGTCCAACTCTGGCAAATCGTTTTGAGAAAAAAACAGATTTTTGAAAAAGAAGTGCCAAACATGGACTGCTTTGCCAGATTACAGAGTCGCCACCTAAATATTTTAAAATGGGAAATTTAGGAAACCCTGACTCGGTGCCGAAGGCCACGTGTCCGTCATAACGAAAGTATCTTGGCTCGGGAGCTTGGGTACGATCGGGGAAGGTCAGCTATGAGCACCCCCTTTCGCCCGGTCCGAAGACCGGCCTCTACTAACCGTGATATCTGATTTTGAAAACGTTATGTGTTCTTATTCCAATTATTAACCTAGAGTTACTATGTTATGCGCACAGCAAACAAGTATAGACTAGATTGCCTAATTTGGAAATAAGCATTGCATATCCGTTTGTTTCGAAAACACTTTGGAATTTGCTACTCGCAAGTAGGCTAAAATACGGATTTCAATGAGTTTTCCAACTCAAGCAATCCAACCTTCACCCACAGGCATTCAAACAGTTTATCTCACGTAAGCACTTAGCCGCATGGTAAGCATACTGTCATGCCAACATTCACACGCATGCGAGATGCTAAAGCATAAAGACTTACATCGTACTCCATGCCAAAACAATAAACCAGTTAGCAAACATGCATGACCTAGTTCATGTTAGAATGATTAATGCATCACAAGCAAGGATGTGATTTAGAGTAGGCTCGGCTAACCCTAAAATGGCATGTAAGGTGCAATCAGTGGATGCACGTATTCAATTTGGAAATTGAAAATACAATGCAGTTTGTATGATGTACCGAGCCCGATGCATGTCAACAAATGCATGGATGCACGCATGCATAGCATAAGGTATGCTAAAATAAACGTGCCCTAATACTAACCATCAAAGCAGGTAAATAAAAGGGAGAAAGAAGTGGGGGTTGGAAGACATACACACCACTCACCCACACTTATTACAGACTTGCCCTCGCTCGGAGGGACCAAAAGAATATACAAATTAATTAACTACGCAAGCTAATTAAATATTACAAACCCATTAAATTAATCAAATAAATTAATTAATCTAATTAAAGCAGTAAACTGCCTCGAGATGAGGACTGGATGCAACACATGCTCGGGACTTGCTCGGAATCACACTGCCATGCCTAGCTTGCCTCTGTTTTCCCTGCTCTGCTCTTCTGAAAATTGCCAAAGTCTCAGGGATGCCTTTCTGAACACTGGGGATCATCACCGGCTGATTAGAACTTCCACCGGCAGTGAATTGAGCTCATCGGCACTGAATTCATCCACCGGCCATCTATTGACTGCCGGTCGGCACTAAATACTGCCGGTCGGCACTGAATGTCTGCAGAACTTGCAACTCACAGCAGCAGAGGGCAAAAACTGCCATGGCAATGCAATTCAAGCAATTTATGCATCAAACACATTCCTTATCATGTTAATGACTCAAAGGAGGATGTGCCTCGATTCTCGGACCACCAATCACGCATTTCCATGCATGATGGCCCGAGGAACCAAGTATGCAACTTTAATTTCAAATGCATGCAAACCAAATAAACATAAAAGGGTGCCAAACCTCCATCACGCTCATCTCAAGAGGCCAAGCATGCGCATTGATGTAATGCAATCCTAAACATGTTAGCTACCATGCAACATGGACAATGCAAGGCACTTATGTAAGCATACAAGCAAACATGTGAGGCAAGCATGCAAACCAAATAAAAGGTGGACTTAAACATGATCTAGGCAACTCTAACTAGGCCTAAAATCAGTAGCCAAAATGCTAAGTATGAGAGCTAAGCACACATGCACACATACACATGTTAAGGCGCACAACTTAGGCATTAAACAAACTACTCTCAAGCACACTTGAAAGGAGATAACATGGATGATTAGCATGCAACATGAGCTCTAAAATCATGTCAAAGTGTGGTGCTAAACCAACTCAAAATAGACCAAACAAAGCATGCAAATGGTCCAAGACTTAAAGCAAGTCAATGAGGCATTGAGCTATACTTATGCAAGACAATCATGGCATGCATTAAACAACTAAAAACAGGTTTTTAGCATGTTAAGACAAAGCCAAAAAGGCTACTTAGATGGCATCTAAGAGGCTTGAAACCAAAGGCATGCACAATGACCAAAACATGGAGCATTCAATACATGCTTTTAAAGCATTAAAGATGCAACTAAGGTAAGCATACAAGCACACCAAAGGGACTGAAATGACATGTTAGATGGTTCCAAACCATCAAAATGAGGCAAACAACACATGCTACACATGCATGCTCAAAGGCTAGCAAGCCTAAAATGCAAAGGGGCTATATAATGCATGCCAAGATCAACCCAAATGACTATGGACAGAGCTAAAACATGTCAAAATAAGCACAAAACATTCATAAGTCTAAGCCCAAAGCATGCTCAAATTAGGGCTAACAACCTAAGGCATGTTAAGGCAATACAAGGCATTACATGGCAACTATGCTAAGCATGCATAGGGGACCAAAACCAACACATAGCAATGTTAAATCATGATATCCTAAGCATGAATAACAGTCCATACATACTCAACACACACTCAAGCACAATGCTCCCTCAAGAGGCAAAACTTGCCCTTTTCAAGGACATCAAGGAGAGGGGGTGACCCCCTCCTTCTTAGGACCTTAAGGCATCATCTACACCACTGAAATCCCTCAAGATTTCAGTGGTAAAGAGACCCAAACACCAAAATCCCGGATCTCACACAAAATGGCCTAAAACAAGGGCCTTTCAAGGCCTAAGGGTGGTCAAACCTCCCCAAAGCACAAAACACTCTTAATAGACAATAAAGAGGACTAAAAAAAATAGAACTTTTATGTGTTAATCAGTAAGCACAAAAACAGTTCTAAGCTATGCAAAAATGGAGTGCAAAAATGGGGTAAAAAGGGGTAGTTTCTTACCCTTGAAGACCACCTTCACAAGAGTTGATGTTGTTGCTTCCTTGAGCTCAAATCCAACCAAAAACTCCAAAATCCAGCCCTTAGAACCTCAGTTGCCAAGGAAGGTGAAACACTAGGTGTTGATGAGCAATAGTAAGTCACAAACACCTAGTGTACAAATAAGAGGGAAGAAGAGAGATAGGATAGATACAAAACTTCTAACCTAGAACCAGAGCTCCCTCTCTGTCTTTTCTCTCTAAAATGTCTAACCCTCCAACCCTTGAGCCAAGAGAAGGAAGGGTCCTCTTATAGGCAACAAAGCTTACAAGTTAAGCTACCAAGAGGCTCATCCCTCCATACACGTGTATGGAGGGGAAGCAAATGCTATACAGCTGCTTTAAAATATCTCAAAAAGCAACTGAACAGTAGTCGGCAGGGAAAAATTGTCATTTTGACAAAATTGACTGCCGACCGGCACAAAAGAGTGCCGACCGGCACAATATAGTGCCGATGGCAACAACAACCAGCCGGTGGCCTCTAGCCACTGCCGGTGGTGTGTGGGGATGCCTCAAAAGGCACTCCCTGCCCCTCCAAGGCAGAACACAAGTGTTTGGTGCAAAACCAAACACAAAACGGTCGAGTTCGGAGATCCTGAGGCAAGGCGCGTAGCCGAGAACTCCGGGAACTCCAAACGAACACAAACATGGGTAATCACCGAGTGTTCAAACGGTGACGTCCAAGTCTTGAGGACGGTCAAAAATGGGGTGTCTACAATGAGATCATCGGTAGTAACTGCCGTTATGTCTTCTTGCTTCTTATCCACACTTTTGTCACGCCTTTTCTCCTTGTTCTTGAGCTTTCGGCATTCTCACTTCATGTGCCCTTTCTCATGGCAATAATAGCACTCGATGTCTTTCTTTGAAAAAGAACCATCTTTTGATTTGTCACGGCTTTGATCACGACCATGAGGAGTCTTACTCCTCCCCCTTGTTTTGCTTCGGCCTCTTACAACAAATGCTTCTGAATGAGAGAAACCTGCTGATTTTCTCCTAGTTTCTTCATTCAACAGGCTACTAGTGACTTGGCCCATTGTGACAACTCCATTGGGCGCCGAATTACTAACTGTCACAACCAAAGTCTCCCATCTTTCGAGTAAGGAACTAAGTAGCATCAAAGCCTGCAACTCATCATCAAAAACAATTTTCATAGAAGCAAGTTGGTTAACAATACTCTTTATTTCATTCAGATGTTCCGGAATAGGGCTGCCTTCTTTATATTTTAAATTAACCAACTTACGAAATAGAAAAGCTTTATTTGTGGCTGATTTCCTATCATAAAGGCCTTCTAATTTTTTCCATAAATCATGTGCTGAAGTTTCAGTAGCAACATGATGAAACACACTGTCATCAATCCATTGACGGATAACACCAATGGCTTTTTGATTAAGCCTCTTCCACTCATCATCTTTCATATCATTAGGTTTGCCACTATCACCCTCAATAGGCCCATACAAATCTTTACAAAATAATAGGTCCTCCATTTTAGTTTTCCAAGTTACCCAATTGCTTCCATTGAAGCTAGACATGCGACCCACATTCCCCTCCATTGATTTACACAAATAAATAAACCCAAATTAACCGTAAGCTCTGATACCAGTTGTTAGGGAAAAAATATGATTCCCCACAAGTAAATCAATCAATGGGAATACAAACTAATGCGGAAAAATTAAATCAAAAGCAACACAAGAATTTTACGTGGTTCCCTCAATGTGAGGTATGTCCACGGGATCGAAATTCGATTCCACTATCAACCAAAGAGTTTCCAAACGACTACAAACGAGACACGAATGGTCTCATAAAATCACCCTTAGGTAAATTCCAAATAATCACAAATAAACAAGAGGAAAGACCTCACCAAATAGATGAACCAAAATCTTCAGAATCAGAGTTAAAGAAGACCCAAAATAACGACCCAAATCAACTTCACCAAAGCACCCAAACAAAGATGCACCAAAATCAATTTGCTGCTGTTCCACAAAGCAATAGACTCGAAGCACTATCTCACCAAGAAAAGTATATGCTGCTGCCGTACTTTTCTCTTGGGAAAAAACAATACCAAAAAATATGTATTGTGAATCTAGGGTTTTTTTTATCAAAACCTTAGTTGTTTCCAAATTGAATTGGGTCTCCACAAAATTAGACATAATATATTAAAATATATTATAACTAATACCAAATCAAATTAAACTCTTTTAATAAACCAATTGGGTCCCACACTCCAATAAGGAGGTATACAATTAAAGGTGATTGGGAGAGAGCAGAGGAATTTATGAAACAAGAACCAGATAACCTTGCAATGAGGGCTGCCATAAGGGATAACTCAGAAACAGTGCTCATTGTTGCTGTGAAGTCGAAGCAGAGAAACAATTTTGTGAAGAAGCTAGTGAATCGAATGTCACCAGAGGATCTAGCTCAAGGCGACAGGGATAAAAGGACAGCCTTTCACCGGGCTGCAGCAGTTGGCAATATCGAGGCTGCCAAACTGTTAGTGGAGAAGAACCGATACCTTCCAAATGCTGAGACGGTTCAAAAACGAATACCTTTGTACTTTGCTGCTACTCATCGAAATGAGGAGATGGTTACTTGTTGAGCGTGACTGAAGATGAGGCAAAAGCCAATTACTCATCGCCAAGTTATCAAAAGCCTGACAGGTGGAATTCTAAACCATTTGAGGGTGAATTGGGCTTCAGAATTTTGCATCAACTGATACTCAGCGAATTTTATGTTAAGTAATTAATAGAATTTATCTTAATTATTTCCATTCAGAAAAATTTAACTTCACATTATGAGATTGTCAAAATTGAACTACTTAATTTCTATTATTAACGAAATGTTATATTTTGTACTGTTAATTGCTATAGACATTGCTCTAGACTTGGTTCAACAAAAACCTGAGTTGGCATTCTTCATTCCAAAAAAAGAAGAACATCTTGAATATCTATCTTTGATGGCGATTTCTCAAAAGCCTTCTTCATTCCGAAGTGGATTCTCATCCTTCAATTTCTTCAAGCAGTTAATCTATTCGCATTAGTGTATTCGTTCCCTTCACTCACCTCTCTATGTATTACCTATTATGCAATTTCCTCTATCTATGACTTATTTATTTATTTTGCTCGATTTTGTAATGATACGAATTTAGACAAAGATTTGGTCCTAAACATAAACGTTTTCAAGCTAAAAGAATGAATAATTTAAACATTTCGGACCAAATTTAAACATTGTAATTCAAATATAACTGCTAAATTTATCTTTAATAATGTAATAAAGAGTTGGATATTAAAATGATAGGAAATTCTAGAGTGTGTATCATATGCATCTTAATTACGACATTTGTGATCTTTGATTAGGACTTATTGCGGTATTAATTATGATTCATTGTGATGTGGTTATGACGTTACTTTGGTTATGATCCAAGAGTTTTTTTTTTTAATCGTACTTTTTTTAAAAAAATTTTATCAACAAAAGAAAATTTTTATTGATGGGAACATACAAAGTATGAAAGAGAACATTAATAAAGACGAGCTTGGAGCTAGCTAAAGCTCCAAGCTCCAATTGGTGAGAGACCAACAACAAGCAAAGAAAGAACAACAGAACAACAATTAGCAGAACAACATAATGGCTTCCACTTGAACCTCTAGCAATAGACTACCAAAAGATAATTAACAGATTGCTTCCACTTATACCTTATGTAGCGTTTTGTTATAATGTTTTTTTAGTATGACTCTTATGATATTTGTATAATCAAACCAACAAATGTCATAACTGACATACGGTACATAATATTATCCTTAAATGTTTGATTTTTATCAATCACTAATTGACAAAATAATAGGGAAATTACTTCTCAATATATGGATAAAAAAATATTTTTAAATCAGTGATATTTTTTATAAACATTAATATATAAAATCATAAATTTTTTCATAATTTTCTAAAAACATCACTGACAATTAATTTTCTCTAAAATAATCTATATCATTATACATAAATTTTAAAATCATGTCTTAAGGTGTCAAGCTTTTTTGAAGATGTAATAAATTTATGACAAGCTATTTCACAGTCAACAAAAAGATAACAACGAGACCACGTTTGGAAATTTGACTATTGTAATTGATTTTTTTAATTATTTTATGAAATTAAAAAAGAAGAAGAAGTCATGTTTAGAATGATTTGTGAATTTTTTTATGAGTTATATTAGGGATTCTAAATATTTTATCAAATCTCTCACGTGAATATGAGACCCACACACATATATCACTGTCATTTGAGCAGAGTCTTAACACCAGGACAAGGAATAAATTACTAAATGAAGCCCAAGCTACCATTGAAGTTGGGAAAATTTTGGGATTGGACTGTGAAGGCAAGGAGAATGAGGTGATTGGCAAGTTAATTGAACTTGAAGAGAAGGATTTGGAGAGAGTAGAAGGGGAATGTGTCAATCCGTAAGTCTGGTCAGGGCTTAAGGTAGGAGGATTTGGGATTTGTGTAGATTTTCTTTATGATTTTATTATCATGGAATATTAGAGGTCTACGAAGACCTGAAAAGAGAACAAAAATAAAAAATTTAGTTAGGGTGAGGAAGGTAGATGTCCTTCTGTTGCAAGAGACAAAGAGAAGCTCAGTAGATGATCATTTTGTTAAGACCTTATGGCCTTGGGAGGAGCTGGAGTACATGGAGGTGGGTGCAGAAGGAAGTGCTGGTGGTTTGCTATGCTTGTGGAATGCACAAATTTTTGAGCTAATTAAAGGAGTGTTGCAGTTCCAGGAATTTCATGCTTTTATCAGGTATGGTTCATCATACTTTTAATTGTGCTCTTATCAATGTTTATGCACCCAGTGATGTGCTTAAAAGAAGACAACTTTGGGAGCCCTTATCAAAACTAAAACCATCTTTCTCAAGCCCTTGGTGTATAGGTGGTGACTTTAATGAAATCAGATTTATGAGTGAAAGAAAAGGGTGTTCTAGAAGGGAAAGAGGAATGAAGGATTTTAATGAATTGATTGAAAAAATGGAGCTGGTAGATATGCCAATGTTAGGGAGACAGTTCACTTGGTGTAATGCGATAGATGGATATAGATGGAGTAGGATCGATAGATTTTTAATCGATCCTAGGTGGTTGGAAGAATTCAAGTTTAAGCAGTGGAGACTGTCTAGGAGCATTTTTTATCACTGTCCAATACTCCTTATGGAAGATGAGAGGGATTGGGGCCCAAAACCATTCCGATTTATCAATGCATGGTGTTTGCATCCCAAATTCAAAGCAGAAGTGAAGAATTGTTGGGAAGGATACCAGGTTAGTGGGTGGGCTAATTACAGACTTTTGAAAAAGTTGGGAAACCTGAAAGCCCATCTGAAAAGGTGGAACTGTGAAGTTTTTGGTAACATTGATGAGAAGTTGAAACAAGCTGAAGATCAACTGCATGAGTGGGATTTAATAGCTGAAGATAGGACTCTACAGGATGCTGAGACCAAAAGAGGGGCAGAAATAAGAAACTTAGTATGGGATCTGAGTAAGAAGAAGGAATGGTTGTGGCTTCAAAAATCTAGAAGGGTATGGGCTGAAAATGGGGATAAAAATACCAGGTTTTTTCACCTAATGGCGAGCAAAAGGTAGAGAAAAAACTTGTTAAACTCAGTTACTGTGAACGAAGTAATTCATGATGAGCCTGGGATGATTAAACAAGCAGTGGCAAGTCATTTCAATTACCTTTTCACTGAAGATTGGAGGAGTAGACCAAAGTTATCACGTCTTTTTGACTCAATTAGTCCAACTGATTCATCTGAATTGTTAGAGGCAGAATTTATGGAGGATGAAATCTGGGAAGCAATTAAAGATTGTGAGGGGAATAAAGCTCCGGGGCCGGATGGTTTTAATCTTAAATGTATTCAAAAGTGCTGGGCCATCATGAAAGCAGAGTTTGTGCAGTTGATGAATGAGTTTCATTCTAATGGTAAGCTAGCTAAAGGAATAAATAATTCATTCATTACCTTAATCCCTAAGAAGGAAAATCCTGTGGGGTTGGGAGATTATAGGCCAATCAGTTTGATTAGCTCCGTATACAAAATTATAGCTAAAGTCTTATCAAGAAGGCCGAGGAAAGTTCTGCCCAAGATTATTAGTGAAGTTCAAATAGCATTTTTAAGTGGAAGGCATATTCTAGATAGGGTTCTAATTGCCAACGAAGTGGTGGATTGGTGGAAAAGGTCAAAGAAGAAAGGTCTCATCCTAAAGCTGGACTTTGAAAAGGCATATGACTCCGTAAATTGGGAGTTCTTGTACTCGATGATGACTAATTTTGGTTTTGGCGAGAAATGGGTGGGGTGGATGAAGACTTGCATATCCACAGCTTGAATATCAGTGTTAGTAAATGGATCACCAACTTCAGAGTTTTCTTCCATGAAAGGCCTTAGGCAAGGTCATCCGCTTTCTCCTTTCCTCTTTAATATTGTACCAGAGGGTCTTAATATTCTAATGGAAAGAGCAAAGGAAGTGGGCCTGATTAGAGGAGTATCTGTAGGACCAACTAAGTTGAAACTATCAGACTTGTAGTTTGCTGATGATACTATTATTTTCTGTGAAGCTGAGTGAGAAGAAGTTGTTGTGAAAAGAATTTTAAGGTGCTTTGAGTTGATGTCAAGACTCAAAATAAATTTCCACAAAAGTAAAGTGTGTGGGGTAGGTTTGCAGGATGATATTGTCAAGGTCTTTGCAAAAAAACTAAACTGCCTCAGTCAAAAGTTGCCAATGAGTTATCTGGGGCTACCATTAAGAGCAAATCCAAGGAGAAAGAGTTCATGGAAACCTATGGTAGACAAGTTTAAGAGCAAGCTAGCTTCATGGAAGAGAAGGTATCTATCTTTTGCTGGAAGATTAACCTTGATCAAGTCCGTTCTGTCAAGCTTGCCAATTTATTTCCTATCCATCTTCAAGCTGCCAGTGGGTATTGCAAAATCACTGCACAGAATTCAAGCTAACTTTCTTTGGGGAGGGTCTGAAATGAGGAAGAAAGTGCACTTAGTTAACTGGAAGGAGATATGTCTAAGTAAAACTAAAGGTGGGCTAGGTGTTAGAAGTCTAAGCCAGGTTAATGAGTGCCTATTAGTTAAATGGTGGTGGAGGTATGACAAAGAGGAGGCAACTTTGTGGAAACAAGTGGTATGTAGTAAGTATGGAGGTTTAGGCGGCAGATGGTGCCCCTTATTTATTAGTTCAGTGTGGCTGTCGAATACGTGGCAAGATATACTATCAGTGGCTGTAGTAAATACTGCTCTGCATGATTTCTTCTTGCAAAATTTCAGGTTAGTTGTTGGAAATGGTAGAAGATTGCAATTTTGGACTGATAGGTGGTGTAACAATCAAAATCCGAGTGTCTTTTCCTAGGTTATTCACCTTGTCAGTGGACAAAGATGGCAAGTTGTTTGATTTTTTCCACAGAAGAGTACCGGATTCAGATTGGAATTTCGTTTTTAGAAGATCTCTTTTAGCATGGGAAGAGGAGGAAGTGCTAAAACTTAATGACCTACTGCAGAATGCGCCTAGGCTCAATGAAGGAGTGTTAGACTCTTGTTCGTGGTTAGCTCATCCGTCTGGAGAGTTTACTGTGGCATCAACTTGGAAGTGGATGGAAGCAAGTCAAGGGCTAGATTCTACAGTCACTAGATGTATTTGGAATAATCTAGCCCCTCCCAAAGTTCAATTCTTGAGTTGGCTAGCTTGGAGAGGCAGGATTAAATGCTTTGAATTTTTGCAAAGAATTGGAGTGTTGAGTTCAAATGATTATGTACTCTGTGTGTTCTGCAGAATTGAGTTCGAGTCTATAAATCATGTTTTACTTCACTGTCCTATGATTTGGAGATTATGGGCCAATATAGTGAACTGGTGGAATTACAAATGGGTTATTCCTGGAACAGTGGAGGCATTACTTCTTTGGTGGTCAAGTACAAATATGAAGAAGAAGGTGGCAAGCAATTTTGAAGACACTTCCACTAGCAGTAATGTGGTCAGTGTGGAAAAGCAGAAATGAGTGTTTATTTAATAAGGCACAACCGGATTGGAATACTTTGGAAGACCTGATAAAGGTTAGAGTTGCTATGTGGGCTTCCTTATCTTTGAAGGGGTTTAACTATTCGGTGCAAGATGTTATATATAACCTGAATCAAGTTTGTCACTGTGTGTAGTTAATTGCTGATCTACTGATGTTCTGTTGATTAATCTGGTTTTGTTGCTGAAATGATGATCTGTAGAAGTGTTAATGTTGGTGGGAAATAATCTGATAAAGCAAAATTCTGCTACTTTGTTGTTGTTGTTGCTGCAGGCTGCTGCTATTATGTGGATGTTTTTGTTTCAATGGTGGCCTGATGGTGGATCTGTTGAAAGTGAGGGGTTGGTGCTCTGTTTTGGTCTTTATTCCTATGCTCTGGTCTGTGGGTGATTCCACTTGCTATGCACTGATGGGGTTTTCCCCTGCTCTTGCACTGCTGGGGTTGTGCTACCTTTTTGATTTAATTGAAGTTTTGTTTTGGTCCTTTTTCCTCTAGTTTTGCTTTGATTTGTTGCTTTTTCTGGTTTTGTCTTCTTTGTTGGTCTCTCACCAACTACGAGGTTGGAGCTTTGTTTAGCTCAAAGCTCCTCTTTATTGATGTATTTTTTCATACTCTGTATGGTTTTTCATCAATAAAGCCTTTCGTTTTGCTGATAAAAAAAAAAAAGTCTCACACCCATGTGAGATTTGATAAAAAATTTGGTAGATTATTTGGGATCTATAGTATTTTCCTTTTTTTAAATTTTTTTTTATTTTTAATTTTTTATAGTTGAATAGATAGTTATGAAAGAAAAAATGATTGATTGATATGTAAGATGTGACATTTTGTTTTTTTTAGCTACTTCAACATTTTTTTTTTCTCTTTATTAACTATTTTAGAGAAAGAATAATGTTAGAGACCCACACATTTATATTTATAAATTCAACCACAATGATGTAGCATGAGAGTTGGGCCCACCATCATTAAATATGTAACAATAAATCAAAAGTTGACATGTATCCTTTTACATCATTGTAGCTAGAATTGTGAATATGTTTTTAGAGTCGCAAACATTTTCCTTTTTTCAAAATGCTAGTTGCCAAACAAGGATTTGTGCTTTGTTATATATGTACCTTGGAGAATTCTATTACACACTCTCATACTATATGCACCTTTAGCTATGTAATTTTCTTCTTTAATTATGTCTAATTTTCTACTTTAGTTATGATATTATTATGAGATATTTGGTTATGACATTTTCTATATTTGGTTATAATTTTTTTTTTTAGTTATAATTCAGAAAATATAAAATTATATTATTTTCTTTTATAATTATAAAGTGCATATGATACATAATCTTTCCCATGTACTTTTGTTATAGTCATACGAAAAGTAGTTAGTGTCACAAGTGTGTCTATCTGTTTTTTTTTTAAAGTTTTTTAGTTGAGTGTTCCGGTCAGTTTCTTTGCAATATTATCTTTTTTATTGTCCATGATACATGACTTTTTTTTACTATTGACTTCGAAAAAAATTGAAAAGATAGATTACTTATTACTAGTATATCATGGATAATAATAATAATAAAAAGTCATGATATAAGTTTTAAAATAAATTATATAATGATAAAATAAATTTTTTTGTACACAATTTGAGTAAAAATGTAATATAATGATGATACCATAATCACTGACATGTAATATCACCAATCAATAGTAAAACAATACCACATATCAAATGTAACTAATAATCCAATAAATTCCATATCTTCATAGTAAATGATAGAATGAGCTTTTTGGTACCAACCTCGTTGGGATGATTTAGCCCATTGTGATACTTTTGCACTTCCTTTTTCTTATTGATGTAATTCATTTAGCACTTTGTACTTGCTTATTCCATCAATAAAGTTTATTTTTTCCGATCAAAAAAAAAAAAAAAAATTATGTTTACATATCAATAATGATGGATATCCCCATTTGCATTGAAATTTTTTCACGTAATGAAATGGCTTGTCATAATCTCTTCATTTTCAATCAAAACAACAACTATGTTTATCATAATTTAAAAAATGTCATTGACATTTCACTCTAAATATTATTTTTGTATAATTTTTTATTTGAAATATATTCTTTATAAACATATGTATTAAAAAAAATTTAAAATCAAGAAGAAGCACGTGACCCCGTGGTCCGTCTTTACAATCGCCCCTGTCGGGCAAATTTCCAATGACTCTAAGATTTGAGATGTTTAGCCTTTGCGAGATTTGACCTCATGACCTTTTGTGTATCTTTCTTTTATTTCAACAATTAATTCTCGATGTACATTTAGTTTGGTTTCCTTCATGGGAAATTCTATGATACAAATTCCTTCAAGGGTGTATATCATATGTACCTTATTACGTATATTTGTGGTGTGTTACATATTTTTTGATAAATGTTACATATTTTTTTGGTAAGCATTACGACAATTTATGGTTGAGAAATGAGGTTATGCATTTTTATGATAATGTTATATATTTTGTGGTATTGTTACACATTTTGTGGTTAGAAAATGTCTGGACAAAAAAATTTATAACATTACCACAAAAATACATAATATTACCGCAAAATGCGTAACTTTATTTATGAATTACAAATTGTCATAATTTCTACCAAAAAAATATGTACTATTGTAGACACCCCATTTTTGACCGACCTTAAGACTCAGACGTCACCGATTGAGCGCTTGGTGATGTTGCATATTGTGCTCGTTCTGAGGTTGCGGAGTCCCGGCTGCGAGCCTTGCCTTCGGACTTCCGGACTCTTTTGTGCTTTGCCTCGGTTTGCGAACCAGGCTCCGTTTTCTCTGTTTTCTCTTCCCGAAGGGAGGGAGAGGTCTCGTAGATCATCTCTCAGTGGCCGTAGGCTACGTTTCGTGGTCGTAGGCCACTTTTCCTCGTTTGGAGCCCGGTTCCCGGTTTTTCGGAGCTGTTGGCCGTGTGCCTCAGTTCGGGACCGCTTAACCACCTCCGTTTGCTCTGGTTTTTGGCACACACCTTATTTCCTCCCTTTTGAGGGACACTGTGGTCCGAGAGACCAACTTCGTGGTTGGACACCACTTCCGGTGCCTAACAGCCCACTTTCGGGGCCCCGAACTGCGTGTTTTGGCTCCCGAACTTTCATTCTACATTTTTTGGCTCCGAACCAAACTTGAGATAGTCATATTTTGAGGTCCTTTTCATGTTTGATTAAGGACCTTTTGCTGTTTGAGATCTCCTACTGCCACTTGCTTCTTCGCCCCTTTGTATGCCATTTTCTTGCATGATAGTTTAGGCCTACTCGTATTTATTTTCGTGGCTTGTCATAAACTACAAAGTGTCTTGTTTTGAGTCCCTCTTCAACTTTGTTGAAGGGCTCTCGGCCGTTTGGGACCAGCATCTATCACTTCCCCCTTTATCTCCCTTTAGGCCAATTTTGGGGGGGGAAATTTGAATTTCATTTCCCCCCCCATTTTTCCCCCCTCTTTTTCCACCCTTTTTGTCTATATAGCCAACCTCCCAGCTGTGTTTTGAAGGGTTAGAGATTTTTGTATAAGCCTCTCACATTAAATTTCTCTCTCTCTCTCTACTCTAAACCTAAAAACCCCTTAAGTTCTTAACCATTTTTATACACCATCACCTAGCACCACACCACCACTTCCATTTCCAGCAGCTTGGAGGTCTTCTCAGAGGCTAGGAGGTAGCAAATTTGGTCCAAGAAGTTGCTAAAGATTGGTCTACAAGGGTGAGTTACCATTTCCCTCTTTTTGGCTCATTTTTGTATCATTTTTTTTAGCCATTTTGCTTGCTGTTTTGAGCTCCGACCAAAACTGAAAGTAGTGTTTTTTTTGAGCTCTTCTTCACCTTTCATTAAGGGTCCCTCACTGTTTGGGACCTCCTTGTTGCACTTTCTTCATTACCCCTCTTGGATGCCATATTTTTGCATGATATTTTTGGCCTGTATATAATCTGATTTGAGGCATGTCATAAACTGTGAAGTAGCTTATTTTGAGCCCTTCTTCAACATTGAATAAGGGCTCATCACTTTTTGGGACCTCCATGTGTCACTTGCCATTGAACCCCTCTTTGGTCCCCATTTTTGCATGATTTATTAGCCTATTGTGTCTCTGTTTTTGGACTTTGGTCCGAACTGAAAGTGGCCATATTTTGACCCCCTTGTCATGTTTCATTAAGGGTCTATGGCTGTTTGAGGCATATTTTGTATACTTTGTGTTATAACCTCTTTTGAGCCTCATCTTGCATGACATTTTGAGCATATTTGTATATTGTTTTGGGGGTTTCCATAAACTGTAAATGGTCATATTTTAGGCCCCTCTTCAACATTGTAGAAGGGTCTTTTTCTTTTTGGGCTTTACATCTACCACTTGCTTCATTGCCTCCCTTGCGGAGCCATTTTTGTATGCTGATTTAGCCCTACTTGGGCCCACTGTTTGGCCTCACTCTAAACTGTAAAAATACTTGTCTCGGGGCTTCCTTGCTTCTGTCTTTTCATTTCATGTTCAAATTATGTTTGCATTGTATAGTTATAAGCCATTTCATGCACCAAAATCCATGTTTCGGGACTCGTTCCATGCATCGGGTTTCATTTCACCGGGTTTCGGTGCTGTTTTGCATCATTTATTACCTCTGATTTTTGCATTATAGTATGCCATATTCCATGTTTTGCCATTTCTTGTTAGAGTGGCATTCCGTGCCGTAGGTTCGGTTCTCGGTTCTCGGTTTGCGTGCACGCGTGCACGCACTTCGAGTTGTCTCATTTTCATCTGATGGCCTCCTATGTGAGTGTGGCCGAGGTCCACTTGTGTTGGTGTAAGCCCATATTGCATTGTGTATGCCATTTCATTCCATAGCATTGCGTATGCTAGGGTGTATGTTAGTGCATTGTGTATGCCATGTCACCTCGTGCATTGTGTATGTCATTCCATAACATTGTGCATGTTAGG
Organism: Camellia granthamiana; assembly: GCA_036172215.1. Classification (NCBI taxonomy): domain Eukaryota; kingdom Viridiplantae; phylum Streptophyta; class Magnoliopsida; order Ericales; family Theaceae; genus Camellia; species Camellia granthamiana. The sequence goes on from JAXFYN010000216.1 coordinate 105,117, forward strand.
ATTGTATCTTAGTTGCATTTCATGCATATCATGCATATTGCATCGTGTTCGGGATAGGAGTTAGCCCGGGCACGGGAAACGAGGTACGTTCCGTACTCCGAGTGACGGAACGTGTCTCAATTCCCCAGTCACCGACACTCCGGATTATCCATGATGGAGTTAGGTTTTGTTGTGTTTTCATGTGCATTCATCCTATATTAAAATTGTGCAATTCGACTCCTCAGCCATCATGCATCGATATGCGTGATTGGTGGCACGAGGATCGAGACATGCATACATTTGTGAAAATACATTGCCATGCCCCTTTCCTGCTCTCTGTTGCAGCAAAATGAAGAATCAGCAACTTTTCGGAGTTTGGCACGCATTTCAAGAACAGGTGCAAACAGAGGCTAATTGGGGCATCGTCATGGATTTTCGCACAAAGGCAACCCGAACATGCATCATTCATCACCCGGAACGGAATCAAGGCAGTCCCTGGCTTGCATGCCAGTCTTTTCTTTTCTTAGTTAATTTGTAAATTAATTAGGAATTTGTATTATTTGGACTGTATTATTTGGACTGTACTATTCTTTCATTCGGGACTGTATATTCTTTTGGACCCTCTGTGCGAGGGCATAATTGTAATAAGTGTGGGTGAGTGTGATGTATGTCTTCCAACCCCACGTCTTTCTTCCCTTTTATTTACCTGCTTATGATGGTTAGATTAGGGCATATTTCAATTAGCATACAGTATGACAGCATGTTTGCATCATTCATCTGTTTTGCACGCACCGGGCTCGGCGCATCATACAAACTGCATTTGTATTTCAATTCCAAATTGAATACGTGTTAGTTGTAGCATTCCATATGCCATGTTTAGAATAGCCGAGCCTGCTATAGTTTGCATCTTTGCATGTGTTGCATTAGGCAATTCTGTGTATCTAGGATCATGCATGGATTTCTAATGAGTTTCTGTTTTGGCTTGGAGTACTCGGTGAGTTTTTATGCTTTAGCATCCTTGCATGCGTGTGAGTGTTGCCATGAATAGCATGCTTACCATGAGGCTAACTGCTTATGTGATATAACTGCTTGAATGCCTGTGGGTGGAGGTTGGGTTATTTGGATTGGAACAATTCATCAAATGTTTGTTTTAAAGCCCACTAGATAGTGGCAAAATCATGTTTTCTTAAGCTCACCCGAGGGTGGCAAATCCGCGTCTTAGCCTACTTGCGAGTAGCACCATCAAACCATTTTCAAACAAACAAGCATGAAATGTTTTGTTCCAATTCAGGCGATCCAGTCTATACTTGTATGCTGTGCGCATCACATAGTAAACCTAGGCTAATAACCGGAATAAGAACACACAATGTTTTCAAAAATAGATATGATGGTTAGTAGAGGCCGGTCTTTGACCGGGCGAGCGGGGGTGCTCACGAAGTGACCTTCCCCAATCGTACCCAAGTTCCCGAGCCAAGGCAACTTTGGTGATGACGGACACGTGGCCTTTGGCACCGAGTCAGGGTTTCCTAAATTTCCCAAAAATAAAACATTTAGGTGGTGACTCTGTATCTGGCAAAGCAGTCCATGTTTGGCACTTCTTTTCAAAAAAATCTGTTTTCAAAATCGATTTGCCGGATTTGGACTCTTTGGTTCAAGATTAAGAACCGTGACATTTGAGTCCTTGAACTGTAGTGACCCCAATATGAACGGAACGGGACTTAACCCTCCCGGGGCGTTCGGGGACGTCTACAACTATTTTCTACAAAAATCTATAAAATTTATTACAAAAGTACGTAATAGGTGAATATGGTATCAATGTTTCCCTTGGAGTTAATAAAATTTCCCTTTCTTTCCTCACTCCATACGATCAAATATTTATTTATTTGATATAAACAAAATTATTTATAAAATTGGAAAATATCTGAATAAAATATAAATGAAATCTTTTCTCCATTTCCCTCACATTTGGGGCTGAAAACAAGCTAAATAATAGGTTCTTCAAGCTTAGTTTGTTAACTTAATGAGCTTAAAATTATGTTCAAACTTCACTTGTTTATATAATGAGCCGATTTCGAATGAAATTTTAATGAGCCAAACACGAGTTGACCTCAAGTAACTTGAGTTTTTATAGTACATAAATGCTTATTGAGCCGAGTAATAAGTTGTTCAAACTTGACTTGAAAACTTAACGGGTTTAAAATTATGTTCAAACTTGGCTTGTTTATATAACGAGTCGATATCGAATGAGTTTTTAAAGAGTCAAATACAAGTCGAGCTCGAGTGGCTTAGTTTGTTTAATATCCCTACTTACATTGTTCTTTTCTTTTTAAATCCGTACTCCAATCCATGATTAAAAAACGAACTCCGTAACATAGTTTCTCATTTGGAAGTGGCTCGGTTTAAATTTATACAGGAAGTGAAAAACCGTGCACTAACTCAACACAAAGAAAAAAAGAACAAAGAGGGAAAGACACCAGCACATATATTTACTGAAACACACAAAGATTTGATAAAAGATGGAGAGCAGTGGTTGAAAGACACAGCCAATGCATCCACAATTGTAGCGGCTCTCATTGCCACTGTGGTGTTTGCGGCTGCCATTACAGTACCAGGTGGAAACAATGGCGATGGCTATCCAGTTTTTTACAAACAAGCATCCTTCTTAATCTTTGGCATATCTGACGCATTCGCTGTTGTGGATCGGGGGCACACCAGGAAACACACACAAGCAATAACACAATAGATTTAACGTGGTTCGGCAAGTCGCCTACGTCCACGGGCAGCGGATTTCATTATATGGAGAAATGGAAGAATTACAATTCACTCACTCTCTGTATTCTCGCTTGAACTCACCACTTAGCCTCTCTATATATACACATTACAGGGAGATGGAGAGGCTTTCAAGTGAGCTGGCTGCCAGCCCACTTCTTCTCCTTTCGGTGGCTTTCTTCTCATGGCCAACTTACCTTTTCTCCTTTCGGTGGCTTTCTTCACATGGCCAACTCACCTTTGTAGGTTGGCAAGCTTGTGCACTCACATGTGAAGGGAATCACCCCTCACATGGGGTGATATCCAACAAATTACCCCCTCAACCCATGTGAGTAGTTCGCGGCTGAATCTTTAGCCAATCTTCAACAAATCTCCACCTTGGCGAGGATTCTCTTATCCAACATAGTGATCGATCAACACTGCCTTGCACCCGAAGGTGCTTAGTTCCGAGAGATGTTGACCAAGTCTAAACAATGTTGGAACTTGATCCCAGAAACCACTTTTGTGAGCATGTCGGTTGGATTATCTGCAGTACTAATCTTTTGAAGCAGAATATCCCCTTCATTCACAATTTCTCGGATGAAATGGAAACGGACATCATTGTGCTTGGTACGGGAATGATGAACCTGGTTCTTTGCCAAACAAATGGCACTCTGACTGTCACAGTACATCTCAACGTGCTTCTGAACAATACCCAAGTCCTCAATCAACCCATGTAGCCAAATAGCTTCCTTAAAGGCTTCCGTCACTGACACGTACTCTGCCTCTGTAGTAGACAAAGCCACCGTGGACTGAAGCGTTGACCTCCAACTCACCGGCCCTTTAGCAAGCGTAAATACATACCCTGTTGTTGATCGGCGTTTGTCCAAGTCACCAGCATAATCTGAGTCCACATATCCAACCAAATTCTGTCGGAGTCGGTTATCTCTCTCAAACTTCAATCCCAGATTAACCGTGCCATGTATGTACCTTAGGATCCATTTCACTGTCTGTCAGTGATCTTTTCCTGGATCATGCATATACCTGCATACCATACTCACAGCATGTGAGATGTCAGGCCTTGTACAAACCATAGCATACATTAATGCACCAACTGCATTTGCATATGGAACTTGTGCCATATGCTTCCGTTCTTCTTCTGTGCATGAAGACATCGAAGCACTGAGCTTGAAATGAGGGGCCAATGGTGTACTCACAGCTTTTGTTTTCCTATTTATGCAAAATCTGTCTAACACCTTTTTCAAATATTGAGTTTGTGTCAGATGAACCGTGCCCTTCTTCCTGTCTCTCTTGATCTCCATGCCAAGAATTTTCTTTGCTTCTCCCAAATCCTTCATTTCAAACTCTCTTGGTAACTGTGCCTTAAGTTTGTCAATCTCCTCATTGCTCTTTGATGCAATTAACATATCATCTACATATATGAGCAAATAGATGAAGGACCCATCTGGAAGCTTATAGAAATATACACAATGATCAAATTGACTTCTTGTGTATTCTTTCTCTATCATGAATCGATCAAATCTTTTGTACCACTGTCTCGGGGATTGCTTCAATCCGTACAACGATTTGTTCAGCTTACAGGCCCAATTCTCTTTTCCAGCAACTTTGAAACCATCTGGCTAGGACATGTATATCTCCTCTTCAAGATCTCCATGTAAAAAAGAAGTTTTGACATCGAGTTGGGCGAGCTCGAGATGAAACTGTGCAACCAAAGCTATCAAGATACGAATAGACGTGTGCATTACAACAGGTGAGAATACCTCATTGTAGTCTATTCCTTCCTTCTAAGCATAGCCTTTAGCTACCAATCTAGCTTTGAATCTGATGTTGTCTTTGCCTGGGATGCCTTCCTTCTTGGTGTAAACCCACTTGCACCCAATTGCTTTCTTTCCCTTTGGAAGTTGCACCAACTCCCAAGTCTGGTTCTTGTGAAGTGACCCGATCTCTTCATCCATAGCCTCCTTCCAATTAACACTTTCTGCATTCTGCGTGGCTTCTTTGAAAGTGCAAGGAACATTGTCTTCAATGATCGGAAGTGCATAGGCTACCATATCGATCATCCAACTGGGTTGCTTAGTAACCCTTTTTCCTTTCCTGATTGCAATGGGTTCTGATTGTTGTGATGCCTCTGGATCTTCATTTTCATCTGAACTCTCTTCAGAGCTATCCACTGAGACTTCTTCAGGATGGTTAATTGGCTGACTAGTCTTTGCTGGAGTCTCAAACTCCACCTGCACTGACTTCTTCAATGCTTCCTCATTCTGTTGAGGATTTAGCTGCTTCAGCATTGTAGACTCATCAAAGGTAACGTCTCTTCTAGTGACAACTTTCTTTGATTCAGGGCACCAGAGTCTGTATCCCTTGACACCGTCACTGAAGCCCAAGAAGATGGCTTTCTTGGCTCTTGGATCTAACTTAGATTCTGTAACATGAAGATAAGCTGGACATCCAATGATACGTAGCTGATCATAATCAGTAGCTGGCACTCTTGACCATACCTCCATGGGAGTCTTGCCATCTAGTGCTACAGTAGGTAGTCGGTTAACAAGATGACGAGCATAGTTCAATGCCTCGCCCCAAAATGCCTTGCTCAACCCTGAATGTGACAACATACACCGGACTTTCTCCACCAAAGTGCGGTTCATGCTTTCTGCAACTCCATTTTGTTGCGGTGTTCTAGGAACTGTGAAATGTCTCACTATCTCTTCATTCTGGCAAACCTCAAAGAATGGATCTGATGTGTATTCCCCTCCATTGTCAGATCTGAGCTTCTTGATCTTTCTGCCTGCCTGGGTCTCAATCATTTTCTTCCACATAAGAAAAATGTCTAAGACTTCATCTTTGTGCTTCATTGTGTAAATCCAAACTCTTCTTGAGAAATCATCAATGAACGACACAAAATAGTGTTTACCTCCCAACGAAGCATTCTTGGAAGGACCCCATACATCCGTATGAACGTAGTCTAGAATCCCTTTGGTACGATGAATAGCAGTACCAAACTTGATTCTTGTTTGCTTGCCCAGTACACAATGCTCGCAAAACTCAAGCTTCCCTGTTTTGGCGCCTTTCAACAGGCCTTGCTTTACCAACCCTTGTAAAGCCTTCTCCCCAACATGCCCTAAGCGTATGTACCAAAGTCTAGAAGTGTCTGATGCATCATCTTCTGAGCTGGTGGAGACAGCCACTCTCCCTGTGACTATAGAGCCATCTAGGAAATATAAATTTCCCTGTTGAGTACCCTTCATTGCAACAAATGCTCCTTGAACAACTTTGAGGACTCCACCTTCCATAGTTACTCTGTAACCTTTGGAGTCTAAAACTCCCACTGAGATGAGATTCTTTGTCAAATCCGGTACATACCGAACATCTTCAAGAATTCTGATTGTTCCATCATGTATCTTCAGTCGAATTGTTCCAATCCCCTTTGTCTGGCAAGCTTGGTCGTTGCCCATCAGCACAACTCCTCCATCGAACTCTCGTAAGCTCGAGAACCACTGCTTGTTAGGACACATGTGGTAGGAACATTCGGAATCTATAATCCATTCATCAGACTGGCCATATGATGAAACTGTGAAGGCTGATCCTTCACCATTATCTCTATCTCGTGCAACGTTCACCTTTTCTTCTTTCTTGTCTTTATTGGGACAATCTTTTGCCCAATGCCCCTTCTGGCGACAAGCAGCACACTCGTCTTTTGCATGACGTCTTCTATCTGATGATTTCTCTCTGGATTTTGAGCGAGACTTTCCTCGCCCTGTATATCTTATGTTATTTGTCCTGCCTCTGACTATCAATGCCTCGGATGTTGAATCCCTGTTTGCAGATTTATCTTTCCTTTTGAACTCATTATTTACCAAGGCGTTTGCAACATCAACATACTTGATCTTTTCTTTACCGTACAGTAAAGTGGTAGTGAGATGATCATATGAGTCAGGCAAAGAATTCAACAATAACAGTGCTTTATCTTCATCACCAATGTGATCATCCAAGTTTTTCAAATCGGTGAGAATTTTGTTGAAATTGTTTAGGTGTTCGTTCATCGAAATACCTTTCTTATAGTCGAAACGAAACAACCTCTTCTTCAAGTAGAGCCGGTTCTCAATGCTCTTTGTCATGAACTTATCTTCCAGCGCCTTCCAAAGGTCCTTCGCAATATCATATTCTGTGAAGGTGTACTTCTCCTCTTTTGCAAGGCAAAGTCGGATGGAACTGCAGGCCAGGAGATTCACTTTCTCCCATTCTATCTCGTCCAGGTCATCTGGTTTGTCTCCCAGAGTGAAATACAGGTTCATCTAGACAAGCATATCTTTAACTTCGCATCTCCACATGCCGAAGTTGCTGCTTCCATCAAAATTTTCTACCTCGAACTTAGCATGGGACACCGGGGTCCAATGCCTAGAGTTACTTGTAGTTCCTGGATTACTTATGGACTCGGTTGATCTCGTCTCTGTAGATTCTGCCAGTTAGACTATTTTTTTTTTAGAAACTCCGATTCAAAAAATTGATCGTACGGATGTGTCCGGAATACTCCAAATAGTTGGAAAGCACTATTGGATCGTCAAAAACGGACTCCGAATGACTCAGATCTGGCCAAAATAGTTTGGACGGTTCAGATGTGCAGAATCTGGTGCGTCTGAGATGCACCGGATAATTACTCTGGAATCGCTGATCAGCGGCGCGGTCAACGGAGGCTCAGTAGCGCGGTCAATGGTGGCTCAGCGGCGCGGCTTGACTGGCTGGTCAATGGCTCAGTCAACGGCGCAGTCGGCTCGGCTCGGCTCAGGCTGATGTCAGCTTGACGTCAGCTCCACGCGCGCTTCACTCGTCTTCTACCTTTGGATGGAGCGTGGGGTGCGTGTGGCGAGTGAGATTGACGCACGTCCTTCTTGTGGCGCGTGAGGGTGCGTGCCTTCTCTTCTGGGGATGGTCTTTGCTGTTCTGGACTCCTCTCTTGGAGTTCTTGCTTCTGGTGTGCTCAAAAGTTGATTTCGAGCACTTCGAAATCTGGGCACTTTTGGAAAAAAAATTGATTTTTTACAACCCGAGCTCTGATACCAATTGTTGTGGATCGGGGGCACACCAAGAAACACACACAAGCAATAACACAAGAGATTTAACGTGGTTCGGCAAGTCACCTACGTCCACGGGCAGCGGATTTCACTATATGGAGAAATGGAAGAATTACAATTCACTCACTCTCTGTATTCTCGCTTGAACTCACCACTTAGCCTCTCTATATATACACATTACAAGGAGATGGAGAGGCTTTCAAGTGAGCTGGCTACCAGCCCACTTCTTCTCCTTTCGGTGGCTTTCTTCTCATGGCCAACTTACCTTTTCTCCTTTCGGTGGCTTTCTTCACATGGCCAACTCACCTTTGTAGGTTGGCAAGCTTGTGCACTCACATGTGAAGGGAATCACCCCTCACATGGGGTGATATCCAATATTCGCTCTTTTCTCATCCATGACTTCCGTGCTGCTGTTCTTCTCCATCCTCACTTCTCGCTATGGAGAAAATGATTTTCGGGTTATCATTCCTAGTAGATTGATTTTTGGTCTCATAAGCCTATTTCTCTCCATATTATCCACCATGATAGCCTTTGGTGCCACACTTTATCTTGTGTTTGGGAATAGTTACAAGGCATGGATTATCTTCCCTATGCTTGTGTTGCCTGGTATACTTGCGATTTTGTTCGTGTTCCTGCAATTTCCTCTCCTTGTAGACATGTACAAATCCACCTACCATACTATTTTTGTTAAGCAAGATGCTGATATGCTCTACTAGGTTAAACATCAAAACAAGTTGGGAGACTCCATATATATATAATCTTCAGCTCAACAACTGTTCATGTATTTAGTGGTTCCTACTCTCATTTCTTCTCTAGAATTCCCTCGATGAGCACTTGTAATATTACTTGTGTTATTAATAATAAAAGGAATAAACTAATATCCTTCTACAATTATATAGAACTTTTTATCAAAATAATGTAACAATGGATATATAATACTGTAATTTTAATTCAGAAACAGAAAAATAACCCAATGTTTTGGGTGGAGAGTTCACAATCAAATGTAGCATTATTTTTGGGTGTTGGGAAGAGTTAAATATGTAAGAAATTATTAAAGGTGACAAACTCATCTTAATTGTAATATTGTAAATAATAATAATAATAAATTTTACAATTTTAAAATTAATAAATTTGATAAATTATTTAGATATATAAAGGAGCTTTATTTGAAATTTCTTCCAAGTCTCGTTGTTTGGTTCCAATTTTATGAATTCAATTTTTTGAAAATTGAGTTTTTTTATTTTTCGTATTTTTTTAGTGATTTTTTTTTAATATTTTAAGCAAATTTTTTACTTTTTAGATGCATCTAACCTAAGTATACTTAAAAAGTAAAATATTTGTAAAACATTATTTTAAAAAATCAATAAGTACACAAGAATACTAAAATGTATTGAATTTTCGTATTTTTTTCTTGTATTTTTGGTATTTGGTGAATTTTTTTAAAGATTTTTTTCACAAATATTATACTTTTTAATTATATTTATATTAAGTGTATCTAAAAAGTAAAAAAAAAAAAAAAAATTCTTAAAATATTTAAAAAAAAGTCACTAAAAATTAAAAAAAAATATGAAAAACAAAAAACTCAAAATTTAAAATATTAAATTCAAAAAATTGGAACCAAACATTGTGATTGGGTTGGTGTTGTTTCCACTCATATATGTTTGGATTAAGGATTAGAGGAGATATTTAGGAAGATAAGAAAATGAAAAGGAAAGGGAAAGGGAAATCAAGAACTATTATGTATTAATTTGAGTCATGAAGCTTCAAAATTGTGTCAATTTTATCTTTTAACTTTTTTTTATATATTATCAATTTAATTCAATTGATTACATCTGTTAAAAAATTATAAGAAAACCACCCCTCAATTAAGTGAATGAGCAATTTTATTTTACCCCTTAATATAATTAAAATTATAAAAACTTAATACAAAAATTCAAGTATAATTTGCCTCTTAAAATGGGTCAATCTTCTCTTTAGTCTGTGATCGGACTAGAGTGTACTGTTGAGCCGATAGGGGCCCACCATGGGTTTTGTTTCAATAATCCGAACCGTTCAATGTGTAAAATTCATCGAGTATTTTATCCTTGTAAAATATCACGTTGATCGGATATTGATAGATACTTGATCGGATTAGATATATATCAACGGTAAATATAATTTCCAAAATAAATTGTTGACAAAAATCTGATTCGATCAAATAGTTATCGATATCCAATCAACGTGATTTTTTACAAGAATTAAATAGTTGACGAGTTCTATACATTGAATGGTTCAGATGATTAAAACAGGAACCGCAGTGAGTCCCATGGGCCTAACGGCACCGTCCAGACTGGAGACCAGCTGTCTCCTATTAAAATAGCAAAGAATAATGTTATATGCACCAATTAAGATATCAATTAGTGTACCAATTGATGATGTGACATAATTTAAGAAGTCTTTGGTATTTGTAATTTGTATAATGAGTGGGGCCAATAATAATGCCATAACATATATCGGTACACTAATTAGTACATTAATTGATGCATGTAGCATCACTGAATAGCAAAATCAACATCTAAAACCTTTCCATTCAAGTAGGTCCCCACAATTAATTGCTAGAAAAGGAAGTGCTGATCAAAAATGTTTCTTTTCAAAGGAAGGTTTCACACGTGTACAGTGTTATGTGTTCTGATTTTTCTATTCCCATGCCCTATATCTTCAACCACTCATAACTAAGTTGGATGTTTTTGAAAAAACCAAAACAATTATGGGTTAATTATTTATTTTTTTTACCTTTTTAATTTGATCTAAATTTCAAGCAAGCTACGAAGTACTTTCTTACAGTAGTGTGTGTTCGGTATGTAATTTTCGTGTTGTATATTACCATCGTATATGAAACTAGGTTTCGACCACATTGTGCATCAAGTGGTGATATTGACGTATACCATATTGCAGGACGTGATGAGGAACACTAGCTCGCTGTTGGGGATAAAGTACTTCAACATTCACATGAAGGCCTCGCAAGGGTGTAAATACACAGTTTACCCGATATACTATGCGAACCATTGGACTGTTATGGTTCAAGATGCAAAAAGCGGTGAATGGAAACATTACAATTCTACGTGGCCGAGACGTGGGGTTCGAGACGAGCATTACAACGAGGCTCTAAAAGTGGTAAGGGCATCAGTCGTTTTAGGAAACTGGTGGTACTACCATGTTTGGTATGCACTGTTGACTTTGTTTGCACATGCGTGTCAAATGGAAGTTTCGTACTGTATGGGATTAACCTAACATTGAATTGAACAACAGAAACAATGGGTGGCTGACTATTATACCAATTTCATGAAGCCAAGAGTTGCAACAAAAGATGGTTGGAGGGATTACTTTGATGGCGCTCTTGTGCTTGTTGTGGATTGCCCACAACAAGTGCCCGAGTCGTAAGTGTTGTTTGATTTATGTTTCAATTTTTTCGACTTAATATGTTGGTTAGTGTGACGTTGGGGTGGTTGTGTGTGAATGCAGGTCAGACTGCGTAATTGTTGTTTGTTTCATCGTCCGACAATACGTTCACGGGATGGAAATCAATAGCATGATAGGCTCACCCCCACTGGTCTATGCACCGCGATAGTAAAAATGTTCTTGAATGATCCAGCAAGAGGACTTCGTGCTGAGACATCATAATATGTGGTTGTCAGAAGCATCATCAAATAGCATACCTTAACCCCCCTGGGCACAATTGTCCGTTTGTTTTATTGTTATCGAAGTACTTAATTATTTTTTGCTTAGCAATGGTTAAACGTTGCTATCATATATGTGGTTGGTTATCCTTTATATATATATATATTATCCGCTATTGGATTTCGTATTGTTGGATTAATTGGTTTCACATTTTAAGTTGATTATTCCGTTCCAAACAATTATTTCAGTGTGTGAGTGCCATGATGTGTGTTGGACTGAATGAGTATTATTGGATATTGATGCTGTTTGGTGGAGTTTATGACACGTTGTTCAGTTCTGGATTATTCGCTCAATAATTTTGTTTTGATAAGATATGAACACAGTGATTGTTTTGTTTTGGTAATACACGTTGATATGTTTGGTTTCGAAATGTTTGGCTTAGTGATGTCGGTATGTGTTTGGGTTGTTGTGAAGGTGCCTTGTAATTGTAAATGATGAACACAACATGGGTTGGGTTGTGCTATATGTAATTGTTAATGTGGACCTGTTAACATAGTGTTAATTCCACTGTATTATTATGAAATTGTTAACTATATCTCATTTTTATGAAATTGGTAAATAAGTCATTTGTTCGTTGAAAATTACATCCCTGAACGGTTTGATATGAACAACTATTAGTGTAAGCAGTGTTGTTGGTATCATAACCTGGTTTGATCCATCATTATAAATATTGTTTTGTGTCGGTATCTGTTGTTATTGAAATATATCTTATTGAAATCAATTAAAGTAATGGGGTTAAATTAATGGAATTTAGATATGATTTTGACTAATGTAATGCACAACACAACATAGAAGATAGCATACATATATTGAAAAACACAAATGGGTATCAATTATGCAGTGAATAGCACGAGGACAGTGTGAATGAAAAAAATGTGCAATTGGACATCATGTTTGTCACAACACATTTATTAACATTGTAAAACACTCAATGTTTCGCCAATGAAATGAACATTAAAAACAAAGTTGAAAACGATGCAATTGTTGTGACAAACCCAATTTCTGAGAAACGAAGTAAATAACTATTGAGGCGCCTATATTGGTTCTTTACATGTCTTCCTATTGTGGTTACCCAATTTCCCTTATCGACCACACCTAATGTGTTGTACTACTTCGCCCCAAGATGGAATCCTCTTTCGTTTGGGCCTACCCGGTGGAGGCTTCACTATTGAGGGCATATTCATGTAGTCAGCTGGTGTGAAAGGTGGTTTGTCCACAGTTGAAATAGGATATATCATTCCGTTGTATAATGCTTTGAACGTGTCAATGTGGAATGCACAGTCTATCAATTCATAAATGTTTCTTCCACTATTACGAAATGCGACGATGACATGGGAACATGGGAACCCGTTTATTTGCCACTAAAAACAAGAACACATCTGCCTGTCCACAGCCACCAACACTGGCGGATGGGAATGGACCTCATATACATTATCATTGGCCTGGCTAACACACCACGACCTGCTGTCATTGTATGCCTTTTCTAATTTTTTATTTTATTTTTTTTTTTTTTCCAATTTCAGACATATTACGCAGGCCCATTTGGTGCATTTAACTTTGTGTTCCGCCATTTGCTCCATGATTTGTCCCTTTACCATATCAACCAGTCTAGTAATAGGAAAATGATGAGCATCACTGACCCAATTGTTGAATGACTCAGTAGCGTTAGAACACATTTCATCGTACCATTAGCCCCTACAAAATAACCAATATGAATGCAAACGAAGAACAAAAACGATGACGAACAGACAACTAATTAATACAAATCATTGGCAGAGTGTAAACTACCTGAAATACGCATTGGCCTATTGTTCTGGATGCAAGTCTTTTATAAAATCCTCGATCATAACCAGGCTGCACTCCTTTAACACCTCAAATTTCTCATTGATACAACTAACAGTGGATGCGTAAGCACATTTACGTAATTTGGGCATCAAGCCAATTTTGTGCGATGCGTTGACGTATTTCATTCGGTTTCGTAAATTCATTTGAAGATGAAACAAACAATATCCATGGTGTGCAGATGGGAATATGTTTGGCATAGATTGCAATAGCCTAATGTGGCGGTCAAATATGAACATCAACGTCTGGACGTCGCCAACAACTTCTTTCAAATTCCGAAGAAACCATTCCTAGTTGGCTGAATTCTTGGAATCAACAAAAGCAAATGCCATAGGAAACAATTCTACAGACATAGCATGAAACCATATGATATAATAAAAAATGGTACAATCAATTGGATGGCATGAAAATGGTATAATAAAAAATGATATTGCAATGTGTCATGTTTTATAACTATCTGTACAACGCATATGTGATAAACTATAATAAACATGCATTAAGCATGTCAATATGTTTTACATTACCATTTACTGTCAATTTCATGACATCCCATTTGTGCGTAGGGAAATTCTGCGGACAAGTTGCATTGTAAACATATCGGACAGACCACTATGTGACAAGTTACACATGAGAAAAAAAAAAATAAGAACACTTTGGTACCTTGATTGTTGTCTTTAGCGGTAGTGGCAAGCAAATTACCCTTGAACCTGCCTTTGAGGAATGTTCCATCCAGGAAGAGTGAAGGCCAACAATGATTGAACCCATCTATACAAGTACAGAACGATATGAAATACCGAACGAACCTCCCACTTTTTTGATCAAATTCAAGATTAATGTAACTATTTGGATTTTTTTCATAACGGTGTCACTGTACCACTTGAGTTGGTCTAATGACATGGCGTGATCCCCGTAAACTTTACCCCTTGCTTTCTCGACACCCAACCATGCTACTTAGTAACTAATGTCCAATCCATAGTCATTTTTTAAATCAAACACCACATCCATGGGGCGTATCAATGGCTAACCACGCACCCGATATGTGACAACAAAAGACACCAACTCAAACCTTATATGTGGGTTCCTATAAGTCCGTACTACTGCGCTACAAGTGTGCACACTATAAAACCTCTTAACACATATGTCACAACCCAAACCTGCCTCTATAGGTTTAGCGTCGTAATCGGCTAGTAATCCATGGATTACCGAAGGCCTCTTAAGCAGAAATCAAAATATTAGGGGCTAGCGGAAGCAAATAACAAATATACAACGTTCATTGAGTTGTGTAGACTTATATGAGACAGAAAAATTTGAAATTTTTTTTTTTATAGACATATTTACACATTATCCTCACGTCATCATATATATACAGATTAGACAAAAAGGGACTTAGCCTTATCTACAAAATAAACAAAGACTTGTTTAATCAAACAAGAAAACAAAAGTTAAACTTTAATCACATAGCCATAATTACTTGACATATCCAGAACCTCCACGAGAGGCACATAGGTTGGCTGACAAAAACTGATTCTAGGCAAACCCTTCTAAGCCTGGTCACGTGCCTGATCACCTACATACATATATATAAACAGTGAGCTGGTACCCAGCGAATAATAAAAGAGTAAGGGGTTTAATGAATATTGTCTATACCAGTTACAAAAAATAGAATTCAGTAGTTATCAAAAATGGATTCATAATCATGTTCAGAAATCATAGTTCATAACAGATATAGATTCAAAATCATATTCATAATCAGAATTTGCAGTTAATCATACATGGTACATTCATTAGTACTAGTAGAAATAGTTGACCCATAAAGGGATGGCCATAAAGGCATACAGTTGTCCCATAAAGGGACGACCATAAAGACATACAGTTGACTCACGTGCACAGAGATGGTACAGTTGGCTCATGAGACGTACAGTTGGCCCATAATTGGGACGTATACAGAAAGATCCATAACAGTTGGCTCATGAGATGTACAGTTGACCCATAATTGGAAAATAACAGAATAGATGACAGATGTCATCTGAAGCTAATGATGCCACGAGTACATTTCAAAAACATTGGACAACCATTCATTCATACAGAAAATAATATTTTAGAAAACATATCATCTTATATCATTCAGAAAATACTTATAAATTGAACATAGCTTTACAAAGTTATTACTCACAGATGGCTTCGCTAGCAGACCAGATAATGCAGACAAATCAAATAGATCAGGCAAACGATAGCGCGTGGCCTACACAAATACATAACATATACACATTGAAACACAATATCAATTCCTTGATCAAACTTGACTTTTCTTGTCTTTTTCCGTCTAAGTAGTCCGAAGTTCTATTATGCCTATTCTTTCTTATTCAAATAGATCAGGTTCTTATTTCGCATATTCCTTCATTACCAAATCCCTCTTTTCCAATAGAGCGATTTCATACTTGGCTTCTTAATCGATTATTATTAAATCGGTGATTTATTCCTTAACCAATTAATTTATGTTGAGTCATAATCCTTGCCTAAGAATACTTGGAAGTGAAAGAGAACAAAAATCAAAATATGAAACAGCTTTTCAAAATTTTCTAAAACAGGACTTTTTGCTCGAGCACAACATTGGTCGCTCGAGCGGACCGCTTGGTCTGCAAAAATACTGATTGCTTGCATTCTTCGCTCGAGCGACAACTTCTTCGCTTGAGCGATGATGATGAATTCTGGGTTTTCCAGAATGTTGTTTAAACTTCAAAACACATTACCAAGGCTATAAATTCATGCATTTTTCAACATGTAATGTCATCAATAATATGAACACATAATTAATTTCCAAAACTTGGGCTCATGCGGCTTGCTTGAAAACATGGAAATACTTTGGAAAATACTAATACTTGACTCCTTTAGAAATCAATTTCCCAAAACTCAACAATTTTGTTAAAACTTGAATTATTTGTTCATTCATGCAAAGATTTCATATTCTTTTTCTCTTGATTTTCAAAACATGAAATTAAGGCTATAACATATTTGCATATAATTTGTAGAGCTTAATTTTAATTACAACTTCCAAATCAAATCCAAAATAATTAATTTCTATTTAAACTTCATAAACTTGATCTTAGCTCCAATTCTTCATCTTCTTGTCAACTTTCCTAGCAAACATTGCATATATGTAATTCAAATAAAACTAATTAATTTAATATATTCCATAACATGTTTACATTAAATAAAACTCTTAAATTACATTACATGCATGGATTAGAGAATAAAATGAAAACAACATCAAAACCTCCTTTGACTCCATGATTTAACCCTTTTCATGAATTCAATGTTTTCAAAACTTTTCTTCAAAATCAAATGCATAATAAATTTGCATGGCTCAAATCCTTTCAAAACTTATGGTGTATGCAAATATACATCTCATATATATCAAGGTTTTCAAACCTGTGCTTAATTGAACCATTCTTACAATTATTTTCATATTGTTAACCTTAACCATGTTCATGAATTAATTCTTTAGTTTCTTCAAGTTACATGCACGTAAAAATAAGACTCAAATTTATGTAAGATATTCAAAATCAAATCCAAAATGATTAGTTTCTATGTTAATTTCCATAATCATAAACCTAACTCATTTTGTTGGTAATTTCTTTCTAATTATATGAAGTTGAAGTATCAAACCCTTGGAAAATAATGATGCATGTAAAATTAGAGCTCAAATTCATCAAAGATAATTAAAATTATTATGAAAACATGAATTTCTAAATCAATTTCATTGCTTATAAACTCAATTCCATTTTCTTTATTCTTTGTCCTGGTTTCTTTCTCTTTTCATGAAATTATTCCCATTCACTTCTTGATTTTAGTTGCTAGATATTAAATCTAAAAAAAAAAAACAATCAAGCTTGAAATCCTTACCTATCATCTTTAATGGTTGAATTTCTTGAGTCTTCTTCCTAATTCTTAACACAAGACTTGAGCTCTTCTTCTTCTTTTTTTTTTTTCTTTTTTTCCCCCTTTAATCTCTCTCTCTCTCTCTCTCTCTCTCTCTCTCTACTTGTGCTTTCTCTCCCTTTCTCTAACTCTCTATTTTCAACACATAACCAAACCAAACCAAACCAAGCCTTAAGTCCCATCAAATGGGGTCGGCTACATGAATCCTTCTTCTCCACGCAGCCCTATCAAAGGCCATTTCGTTAGTCAAATTAAGTAGATCCATATCTCTATTTACAACGTTAGCCAACGTTAATCTAGGCCTACCCTGTCCCCTAACACTCCCCTCTACCGTTACAACATCGCATCTCTTCACTACTGCCTCTGTTGGTCTCCGTTGAATGTGACCAAACCATCTCAATCGATTCTCTCTCAACTTATCTTCTATCGGTACTATTCCTACCCATTCCCGAATACACTCATTCCTAATTCTGTCTTGTCTAGTCTTGCCATACATCTACTTTAGCATCCTCATCTCAGCCACACTCATCTTATCTACATGTTGTTTCTTGGTTGCCCAACACTCCGTCCCATACAACATCACTGGTCTAATAGCCATTCTATATAACTTACCTTTTAGTCTAATGGGTATCCATTTATCGCACAGTATCCCAGATGCACTTCTCCACTTACACCATCCCGCCTTAATCCTATGGACCACATCCGCATCAATCTCCCCCGCTGTTGTGATAATCGACCCTCATTAACGAAAATGTGCACTCTTAGGCAATTCTTGGTTCTCAATCTTCACTTCTCCTCTACTTTCATTGTTACTGTCACTAAATTTACACTCCATGTACTCTGTCTTATTTCTACTTATCCAGAAACCTTTAGATTCAAGAGCTCTTCTCCAACTCTCCAACTTTGTATTAACTCATTCTCTAGTCTTATCTACTAGCATGATATCGTCTGCAAAAAGCATACACCATGGCACGTCATCCTGAATATTTATCGTCAACTCATCCATAACTAAAGCAAAAAGATAAGGGCTTAAGGTAGATCCTTGGTGTAACCTAACAGTGATAGGAAATTCTTTTGTCACTCCAGCAGGCGATCTAATAGTGGTCACCACCCCTTCATACATGTTCCTAATCACATCAATGTAACCTTTTGTCACCCATTTCTTCTCTAATTTCCACCATATTATATCTCGAGGCACTCTATCATATGCTTTCTCAAGGTCGATAAATACCATACGAATGTTTCTTTTCTTTTCTCTATACTTTTCTATTACTCTCCTCAAAAGATAAATCGCTTCCATTGTTGACCTGCTGGGTATAAACCCAAATTGATTCTCTGACACCTCTGTTATATCTCGCAATCGACGTTCCATCATCCTCTTCCACACTTTCATTATATGGCACATTAGCTTGATTCCTCTATAGTTGTTGCAATTCTGGACATCTCCTTTATTCTTATATATTGGCACTAAAATACTCTTCCTCCACTCATCTGGCATGTTCCTAGTCAACAAAATTTTGCTAAACAACCTAGTCAACCAAGCAACCCCCTTTTTACCCAAGCACTTCCAAGCTTCAATAGGGATATCATCGGGTCCTGAAGCCTTATTTGATTTCATCTTCTTAAGTGCAATCTCCACTTCAAAGTTCCTAATCTTGCGATAAAACCTATAGTCTTGGTTTATCGTATTCTTAGCCATTTCTTTCCCTATTGCCGTACCTCCATATTCCTCATTTAATAGTTTCTCAAAATAGTTCTTCCATCTTTCCTTAATCTCTTCATCCTTCACCAATACCTTAGAATCCTCACTCTTGATGCACTTAACTTGATTAAAATCTCTTGTTTTCCTCTCCTGTATCTTAGCAAGTTTGTATACTCTCTTCTCTCCTTGTTTACTATCTAGTCTAGTGTATAGGTCATCATAAGCTTTCAACTTAGCCTCTCTCACTACTTTTTTGACCTCCTTATTAGCCAATCTATAGCTCTTAAGGTTTTCCTCAGTTCTATCCTTCTGCCACTTTTTAAAGCACTCTTTCTTTGCCTTAACTACCGCTTGAACCTCTTCCCTCCACCACCAAGTTTCTCTAGCGTTGGGTCCCATTCCTTTCGACTCTCTAAGCACTTCCCTTGAGATTCTCCTCATACAATTGGCCATCGAGTTCCACATAGTGTTAGCATCATCTTCCAAGTCCCAAGTACCTTCCTTATCCATTCTATTCTTAAATATTTCTAGTTTATCTCCTTTTAGGTCCCACCATCTCGTCCTACGACGCCTACCAACCTTCCTAGCTTGGTATTGCCCTCTAAAACATAAATCTAGCACCAAAATCCTATGTTGAGAGGTCAGGCTCTCTCTAGGAATCACCTTACAATCATTGCATTTTAGGCAGTCCACTTTTCTCACTAAGAAATAATCTATTTGGCTATTAACTGACCCACTCTTGAAAGTTATCAAATGCTCATCCCTCTTCTTATACATAGTATTGGCCACCATCAGGTCAGAAGCCAACGCAAAATCTAAGATACTCTCTCCAGCCTCATTTCTGTCACCAAAACCATATCCACCATGCACCATTTCATAGCCTAGTTTATCTATGCCTACATGGCCATTAAAATCTCCACCTATAACCAGGTTCTCTCCTACGGGCATCTCCTGTAAGATCTCATCCATTTCCTCCCAAAAATCCCTCTTAGTCTGATCATCTAATCCTATTTGAGGGGCGTATGCACTAATAACGTTCACTATATGCCCTCCAATAACTAGTTTAACTAACATAATCCTATCTCCTTTCCTAATGACCGCCACTACATTCTCCACCAAATCCTTGGCAATTATGATTCCTACCCCATTCCTGCGTCTATCCTTACCACTATAATACAGTTTAAAACCGGTATCCTCAATTTTCCTAGCTTTCTCACCCGTCCACTTAGTTTCTTATACGCAAGCTATACTAACTCTCCTCCTAATCATAACATTTACCAATTCCATCGTCTTACTAGTTAAGGTTCCTATATTCCAAGTGCCTACCCTAAACCTGTAGTCTTGGACTAGCTTCTTTACCCGTGCTCGCCCAGAAAAATGCGGAAATCTTTGTCCATTTTTCACCGCACCCAGGCGTTGATGTGGCGCCCCTTGCTCACTTTTCGAAACACCCGGAGGCAAGCGTAACGCGTTACTTGAGGGTAATGACCTAGCATTTAAATGATTCAAAGTAGGATTCGTTTTCATAAGTGATCCGAACGGCTTTTTTTAGGTGTTGGCTGTTGGCTACCTAACACATAACCCTCTTCCTTAACCTGGGCTTGGGACCGGCGGAGTTGTTAACAACCCCGGCAAAGTTACATGAACTTATATATTAATCTATTTATATATATCAGTTGTTGCCGTCACTTTACACATACACACACATGTCAACATACATACACACACAAAATATGCCAACATAACACTCTTATATATTCGCAATCAAATTTCTCAGCGCACCCACACCCACAATTCTAGTTTGTTCCATAAGACAATTTATGCTTAGGATTAATTTTAATTAAGCAACACTTAGTCTTAATATATAAATCTTGGTTAACATGTAATTCATTAATCATAACTAATCACAAATCTCACATAATTTAATTAGTTTAATTTGACTTCCATTAAAGCCCAATCAATTTTATTTAATTTTATCAATTTGAATCAGATTTTTAGTTAGACTTCCGAAAGGCTCCAAATATTAAATTAAACTTATTTCCATCCTTAATTCTGGTTCCTTAAATCATTTAAGCCTTCAATTTCTAGACTCAAAATTTTGTTAATAAATTACATATTCAAATTAGGCACCTCATAAATGAATTTAGTTCGTAATCATCTTAATTCTCAATCTTCATAACTTAATCAACTCCAATTCGGACCCAATTAATAAAACTCAATGTTACTAAACCAAATTGAATATTTAATTGAACTCCCATATGGTCCGATGTTCAAAATTAAAGTAATTCAATTTACCATTTGTACTCTCTTGAGTCATTTAGGCTTTCAATTTCAAAATTCCAACATAAATCCTTAATAAAATCATATACGAATCAGTCACTATAACTTTCGTAAATCCCAAATTAAATCATCATAATGAGTAATTAAAATTCAAATCTCTTTAATTAATTAAGTGCTAATCATTTTATGTGGTGGGGTCATCACAACATAACACCCCGCTCGATGGTAGCACCATCGCGTGAACTAACCAAGTACAACCTGTGGCCGCTGCAAACTTACACACTATAGTAATAGGAACCGAATCATTTTTAACATGAATTGGAATCCACGTTCCACTGCATACTTGCATAGAACTTCATGGAATTCATTGGCATCCTTATCGAAACATTGACCCACATGGGTAATCCCATGCGCCCATTGAGCGGACAAAAATGTCTTCGATCCATTAGGCCAATATGTTGGTAACAAATCCGTTTGGTCGTCCATGCCAAAATTCGGACTACCAGGGGAATTCACACCATTCTCCGTGCAATCCACCACCCTAACATTGCCCCCCACGCCAACACTTCGTGCTTGAATTAGGACATCAATGTGATTTAGCTCGAATGACTTACCAAGACACAACATATTTTGAATATCGTCATCACTATCCACTTTAAACTTCTTATACCTGGGGACATCCAACAACATACACACTGCCCCTAGCACCAACCCATCAAATTTTCTGGAAATAAGATCAACCAGCTGTGCAAATGTCCACGTGGGGGGCAGCAAGTGGAAGACAAAAAAAATAAAAATAAAAATTGGACCAATCAAAAAACAGTGGGGGTGGTGGGGTCACCTCTACTGGGGGTCTAAGACATTTTTCGGTTTATAAATAAAATAAAATAATAAATAAATAAAAGTGAAAGTGATGTTTTACCATGTTTAGTGTACTTGCACGTTATTTGAGATTTATTAAAAATATAAATTTCTGTATCAAGTTTGAAAATTCGGTGGTGTTACATTCACTAATTAGTATACATATTAATGTACCAACCAGTGTTATGCCATTATTACTGACCCCACTTATTATAGAAATTACAAATATCTAAAACTTCTAAAATTATATCACATCATCTATTAATACGCTAGTTAGTATATTAATTGATACATATAGCATTATTTTTGAAAATTACATCTTAATTTTTGAGATTTTTCAATTACATAAAAAATAGCATCTTTCATTAATTAATCGTTTACTTATTAACAGAGTGTATAATGCAAGTAATAATTTTTTTTTTCCCTTCAGAAATACCCATATTAATCTTTATGAAATGAAATGTTTTCTACTTTTTTTTTACTATCTTACATTCTTTATTTCTCATTTGTTTTTTCAACTAATAATATCACTTTGTCTAATCATCGCACCACTATCTCTATTCAGAGTGTGTGTATAATAAAGGCTAAGGATCTTCATTGTTTAATTTAATGTGTTTTGGGCAATAATTATTTATTTATTTTTATTTTTGGCATTTTAAAAGTGGAAATAACTATATCATATATAGTTATTATTTGGAAGAGAAATAAATCCATTACGAAGGATGTCAAATTTGTCTCTGGGAGTTCAACTCATCACCTCACACCACAAAGGGTGTTATATACACAATTATTAGGTCAAATGTCCTGATTTAACCACCTTAATTTTGAAAAATGTACAAAAACATCCATTTGGAGGTAGTTTGAAAGGGTGAAAATAATAAAATTTCATAATTAAAATGGTAAAAATATATAAATTTATAGATGAAGAGGGTAAACTAATAGTTATTAATAATTGAAAGAGTGTTGATGTAATTAATCCTAATTTTTTTTCATATAATATGTTATTCATCAAAGTCATCGAGATCACAATGTACGACAACATTAACCATTTATGCAAAAATTTAAAAATAAAATACAACCATTTACGCAAAAATTTAAAAATAAAATAAAATAATCAATGGATATTTACCGATAAATCCCATCCTACAAACAGTTTTACCAATTGGTCCCATTTTTATTCCATTGTTCTCATTAGTCCTATCAATGAGGAAATATATTCATTTTTTATCATATTCATTTGTTTTGATTCATTTAGTGGGACAATTATACCCTTCCTTTCACGCAGCCTTTCCTTTCACGCATTACCGATTTTGTAGGGATTACTTGCATAGATTTTGGTATTTCGTATATTTCTATTGGTGAGACATTCGGGGTGTTATGTTAGGGTTTTGGGGGAGGCGTGGGAGGTTGTGTGCTTATTTTCTTAGTGTGGCACACTGACTGTGATGCCCCTGTTCTGTAAGTAGCTAATTGATCCTTAATATGAATTTGATTATATGTTTGATATGATTTAGTGTGCCAATTATGTGAATATATGTGGTTTTGAATTTCCATCTGTTCACCGTAGGAATATCTGTTTGATTTTACTGCTTCGGGAATTCAATTGAGGGCCTTATCGGCCACAGAATCCAAAATTGATTGCGCCATTGTGATTGGCATAATTTTTAGACCCTACGGTGAAATTTAATTGAAAATTGATTCGGGTAAGATTAAACTGATTAAATTAATGAATTAGTGCCCAATTACCCTATATTATTATATTGTGGCTAGTGGGAATTGTTGTAAAAGGGCACCACACTCCCAAATCTCTCTTCTTGGCTTCATTTGACTGATCTTGGACTCAAAATAAAGGGAAGGCCGGCTGTTAGACAGAGAGAGGGAGAGAATTGCATGATTTTTGACTCAAGCTTGTGAATTTAAAGGCTAGTTCAAGAACTAACCATAGATTGGGCTTCTAGGTAAGCATTGATTCTTGAATTCATGAATTTAATGTGCAACCTTGTGTGTTCAAGGTTGTTTGCAATTAAGAGCATGATTTGAGTTGGTTTTGTTGGAATTGAGGCTTGATATGTGCATGCATGTAAAGAACACCTATGGAATCACAAAATCTAGCATGTGAATTGTAAATTTTGAAACATTAGAAGTGTAATCCCACATGCAAGAATGTTTTTGTTGAGTTTCATGGGAAGAAGCACTAATTGCATTATTAGAAGTGGAAATGGAAGTCAAATTGGGCATGCATGTTGTTTATTTCAAATGGGAACCTTGAATGCATGAGTTGGAGTTAATTTTGGGGCATGCATATGGTTAATTTGTGAAATTGGGTTTCCTAATGTTGTAATCTTGCATTAGTATCATGTTAGCATGTGTATAAGTGAGATTGTGTCATTGCATGCAAGAAAAATGGGTTGAATGTCGAAAATGAACTCAGGGAACCATTCTGGAAAACCCAGAATTTATGGTGTCCGCTTGAGCGGGGGAACCGCCGCTCGAGCGGGGAATTCATGCTCTTAGCATATTTTGTAGACAGGGTCCCCGCTCGAGCGGGGCAGTTGACGCTCGAGCGGGGAGCTATGTAGATGGGCCTTCCGCTCGAGCGGCCGAGTTCACGCTCGAGCGTGGATTTGATGTAACCAGTACTTTGCAGGCCTTAAGGGTCTGCTCGAGTGGGGAAGTCCACGCTCGAGCGGGGGCCCTATTTTTTTGAAATTCTGAAAATGCTTTCTGTGTTCTATTTTCCATTCCCTTTCGCTTCTATGCACTCTTAGGCATACTTTGAGCATTGTAATTGAATTAAAGAGATAAGAATGAAGCCTAAAGAGGAATGTGTGAATTAAAGAACAGATTGAGTTATTTGTGACCCATATATGCTATGTGATGTGTAGGGTCAAGCTCCAGGGTAAATCCACAAGCCGATCACTGTGAGTAATATCTGAAATGCGTTATTGTCCAATTGCTCACTTCTATGTAAGTTTTGTAAAGTTTGTTAATTTTGAATGGTGGACACAGTTTGATATAAAAGGCCTGTGAGTTAGTTTGATATAAAAGGCCTATGAGCCAGTTTGATATGAAAGGCCTATGAGCCAATTTGATATGAAAGGCCTATGAGCCAGTTTGAAATGAAAGTTTGAAAGGCCTAAATGCCAGTTTGAAAGGAAAGTTTGAAAGGCTTAAATGCCAGTTTGATATAACACGTTTGGAAGGCTTAAATGCCAGTTTGAAGTGAAAGTTTGAAAGGCCGATTGATAAGATGTGGGCCGGAGGCCGATTGATAAAATGTGGGCCGAAGGCTGATTGACCAAAATGTGGGCCGGAGGCCGATTGATAAAATGTGGGCCGAAGGCCAATTGATAAAATGTGGGTCGGAGGCCATTTGATAAAATGTGGGCCGGAGGCCGTTTGATAAAATGTGGGCCGAAGGTCGATTGATAAAATGTGGGCCGAAGGCCGATTGATAAAAGATGGGCCGGAGGCCATTTGATAAAATGTGGGCCGAAGGCTGATTGATAAAATGTGGGCCGGAGGCCGATTGATAAAAGGTGGGCCGGAGGCCGTTTGATAAAATGTGGGCCGAAGGCCGATTGATAAAATGTGGGCCGGAGGCCGTTTGATATAAATGTGGGCCGAAGGCCGATTGACATAGACGATTGGGCCAAAGGCCGATGGACATGAATGAATTGGGCCCGCGGTCGTATGATATGTTTGGAACCTCAGTTACTTAACTTACATATGTCTATGTATGTATTTATTAGTTAGAAATGCAAATTGGGCCCAAGGCCGTTTGATGTATATTGTTCCAGTGTATATTCTTTATTTGATATTATTCACTGGGCTTTCGCTCACGCTCATTCATGTGTTTGTAGGTGAGCCAAGAGAGGTCCAGACCCAGCCTCAGGGAAGTCAGTTTGGAACAACTAAGGTTTTGAGGAGTCAGCCCTTGCATCTCACGCACGAGACACGTCTTCGCCCGTTTGTTATGTATTTATATTTTGTCAGGTTGGCGAAGTCTTTGAATGTGTTTGTATGTAGTTTTTGTTTGGCTGACTTAGATTTGAGTGATCCTGTTTGTACATAATTTTATGTTATTAAATTTTCTGACGTGAGTTATTAACATATGTATGTAATGATGTGCATATAAGCACGGCTCTATGGACAAAGTTTCAAATTGCTTCCGTTTGGCCCCCATGAACTCTGTTAAAATACGTTTGCTTTGGTTTGAGGCCGTAGGTAATCTCATGATTACTGGCCGGTTATGTCCTTAATCCACGGGGGCGGGTTCGGGTCATGACACTGACGGCTCTTCAGAAGTATGTCGTCGGTAATGCCGAGTAGCCAAGGTATGTTTGTGTGTTTCTGTTGTTGTGTGTTTGTGTGGTTGGTGATTTCTTGTTTTCTTTTGTAATGGCGATGTTGTTATAATGTAAAACACGGGTAACCTCAACCAAGTTTCAGAAATATACATTGGGCAAAATGGAATTGTGGTCTTCGGTTTGGTGTCTGTATCTTGGTATGTGTCTGTTAATCATTTTGCTTTGTAATCAATGTGACGAACTGTTGTGTGTCGCTATAATTTTCTGTCAACATGTTTCTCTGGTTACACTACTGTGGCTGGTGATTTCTTGTTTTGTTTTGTAATGGCGATGTTATAATGTAAAACACGGGTAACCACAACCAAGTTTCCAACGCCACAATGTCACGTTAAGCACATTCCAATTCCATGAGTATAACCGAATTCACATTTTCAGTTATGTACCGTGTTCATACATTAAGGTCGGTATCAGTGGTCATTGTAGTTTTTCGGCGTAACATAGTCATTTTTTTCCAGGTATGGACACGCATATTTTGTTGGTGTGTTGTTATCGCAACATGAACGCTGCGATCAAGTTGTATTTCCCGTATCGGTTTGACGATCTTCTCAATTGTGTGTGCGGGAAATTTGATGGTTTAATAGATGCTAATGTGTCCATGTTTTTCAAGATGCCGGGATACAATAACTTCACATTACAAAATGAAATCGATATAGACAACATGGTTTGCCTTGCATGGTCTTTCCGATTAGACCACATTGATGTCATCATTCAATCTCGGATAACACAAGGTGCAGTTGACATTGGTGACGCAACTCCAATCCCACGAGCCGATATGTGTAACTTGTCTATGCTTGCAGATGAGTCAGACATTGATGATGACCAACAAGATTTGCTTCCCAAATTTTGTCCCCATGCCGATAAGGTTTTCTTGTCTGCCCAATGGGTTCATGGTATCACACACATCGGACAAAGTTTCGAGGGGAGAGCCAATGAATTTTGTTCCGTCCTTTGCAAATATGCGGTTGAGTGTGGATTTCACTTCAAATTTCTGAAGAATGACTCTGTAACGGATCACAGCGGTTTGCATGATGAGGGAATCAAAAAACTGCATGTGGTCTATACATGCACAAGTATTACGTGCTGATGAGTTTTTTCTACATTCGCAAGTGGAATAGGGAGCACAGTTGCGGTGTTGCCGTCCAGACAGCAAAAAACCCAAGGGCTGGGTCTGAATTAGTGTATGATGTTATATCCGAATGGGTATGTGACAGACCACTTACACGTCCGACCGATGTGGTGTACGACTTAAAGAAAGATTATGGATTAGAATCTAGCTACCGGGTCACATGGTTGGGTGTTGAGAAAGCGCGTGGCGAAATGTTTGGTGCACATTCCATTTCATTCGATCAGTTGCGGTGGTATAGTAATGCCCTTATGGTCAACAATCCAGGCAGCTACATAAACATTGACTATGATGAACAAAATCACCGGTTTGAACGGTTTTTCATATCATTCAAAGCATGTATTGATGGGTTCAACCATTGTCACCCTTTATTATTTTTGGATGGTACTTTTTTGAAGGGTAAATTTAAGGGCAACTTGCTAGCTGCCAGTGTGAAGGATGGCAACCAAGGTTCGTTTTTAGTTCTGCACACGTAATAAATTGTTTTTTCGGTTTGTCACAAGGTGTATGGGTTTGTGGCATAATAATGTCATGCTTGTATGAGTGTCATATGGGTTAGTGGCATAATTTTGTCATGTTCGTCATGCTTGCCAACTAACAGCTTTGTACACAGGTTTATTTCCATTGGCAATAGCAATTGTGGATTCTGAAAACACTGCAAACTGGTTCTAGTTCTTGCAACACCTCGCCAACATTGTTAGCAATGGCAGGACACTTACATTCTTGTCCAACCGTCACACAGGCCTCATCGACTCAATACCCAAAATATTTCCATCAGCACACCATGCGTTTTGCTTACAACATTTGCAACGGAATCTGCAGGACAAGATGAGGTACGTCAACAGTTCGTACCGAGCGGGATTGCTAAGTAAATTCCGGCAATGTGCATATGCACCTACTGTAACAGGATTCAATGCCAGCATCAAGACATTCATCAAGTCTGGGAGGAATGTGGCAACATCTTTTCTGAAAGATATACCCCCACAGTATTGGGCAAATGCTTATTTCAGGTACGCACACTGTCTTTATACATAACAGTTACACACAGCAAAGCTGTTACAACAAAACGGTTTTTCATTGTAACAAACAACATATGTGGGGGTGCGTAACATTATTTGAACTGTGTAACAGGGGTGCACGTTACGGCGAGATGTGTTCTAACGCCGCTGCGTCATTCAACTCATGGATCCGCGAAGCACGACATCTTCCCATCACCCAAATGGTTAATAGTATTCGGACAAAAATCATGAACCAAAAGTCGAAGCGCAGACGCAAGTCAGCAGCATGGCCTGGAGTTCTATGTCCCAAGATGGAGGCTCGATTGGTGAAAGCATATAACAAAGGAAGGGCATGGATTGTAAGCCAATCAAATGATAATGTGTACGAGGTCCATTCGTATCCATCAGTGTTGGTTGATGTTGACAGGCGTACGTGCTCGTGTTTTCAGTGGCAAATTAATTAGTTACCATGTGCACACGCAATGGTTGCAATACGTAATAGTGGTAGAGATTTATATGATTTGGTTGAGCCATTTTACAATGTAGCTACATACCGACTGTCATACGCTTCAAGCATAACCCCTATTCCTACTGTTGAAAAACAATCATTCCAACTCGACGACTTTGTCATACACCCACCGGTTGTAAAACGACCGCCAGGGAGGCCAAAGAAAAAATTTATGCTTTCTAGGGGGGAAGAAGTGCAGTTAATTCATTGCCGATGTTGTCAACACATGGGGAACCACAACAGGAAGACATGCAAAGAACCAATTTAGCATACCGAACATTGACGCATCTTTTAAGTTTTGGAAGTTATAAATACTTATCGCAGTCTAAACTTTTGCACCATTAATAATGTTGTGCCACCTCCACAACACCTACCACATCGTTATATGTTTGTTTCCCCGTTTACATGTTTGATTTTTCTGAACATTAGCAAATAAAGGTATGTCACACATACCTACCTGTCCTCTACTTTATGAACATTTTCCAAATACTGTGTGCATCACACAGCCTACTTGTCCAGTCACTCGCAATACTGTCTTGTTCTAAATTGCAACCATTTCTCAATTTTCACATAAATTTTTACATCCAAATGCTTATTTTAGATCCCTTCAATCCAAATGCTTATTTCAAGTCATTTCATTTCATTGTTGTGCGTTTTTTTTATGTTTCCTACTTTATTTATGAACGCATTTTACCCCGTCACTTTTATGTCATACAAGGCACAGTTCCCTTCAATACTTTGTCATTGCCAAACGTTTTCTTACACAACAATGAAAAACATATCAACATGTGTGTGTTTGTCTATTTACATGTTTAATTTTTATGCACATTTTGCAAACAACACTGTGTAACACATATCATACCCGTCCATTTACCTAGGAACACTAACGTATTGTTCTTCTCAATACTTCCTTGTTGTAAATTACAACCAACTCTTATTTTTTCACGTAACATTTACATCCAAATGTTGATTGCAGGTCGTTCCAATCCAAATGCTTACTTTAACTGCATTACACTTCATGTCTGTGTGTTTTTTAATGCTTTCCATTTCATTTCCAAACGTACTTTGCCTAGCTAATTTTTTGTCATAAAATGCAAACGTCCCTCCACTATTTCGTCATTACGACATGTTTAATTACACAACAATGAAAAGCATATCAGCCCATATTATCGGGCCATTAATAAACAATAACAGTCTCCACAACAACTACACCCAAATCCCACCAGGAAGCCACATCAATGGCCAATACATTGATTGTTAACACATCACATGACCATAAAAATCATGTTCGCATATTCACATAAGTCATCCACAAATAAAACAACAATACAACAACAATACGCACACCAACATAAACATATCCGAACCCCATACCGAAACACACAACAAACATAATGTGCATCCAAAAAAATAGTTCTTATTAGACTTCCCCAAAGCCATATTTACTAACACACAGCAGCCACACATTAACCCAAAAATAACTAAGCATGTCAACTGTGTATCAACGTCATAAATAACACTAAACTATAAGT
This sequence comes from Camellia granthamiana, assembly GCA_036172215.1. NCBI lineage: Eukaryota > Viridiplantae > Streptophyta > Magnoliopsida > Ericales > Theaceae > Camellia > Camellia granthamiana. Next base: position 135,806 of record JAXFYN010000216.1, read on the forward strand.
TGGCACATCTTGTACACATAACAAAAACAAAATGCATAATCAAACTTCTAAAACCGAAAATAAATTTTTAGATAATTAATATTAACTTCCTACTTTCAAAAAGACATTGTTATAGCAGCTTCACATCTTCAATCTTTCAGCCCCATGACCGGATCATTGACGAACCCCTTAATCGTATTCGCTCGTAAAACACAGCCATTGTTACCTTGCAGAGAACGGCCCACGTCCGCATGGTACACGTACTGCCTTATAATAGCACAAACAATGACTGCACAATCTAGCCTGCGCTAGGGGGGGGGAGAGGGGGCAAGCAAATAATACATTGTCAATGTGACAACCATCAATCTTCCAAAAAAATTTAAAAAAAACAATATATCTGGTTGTTGTCACAAATTTAAAGATACGTACGAGTCCGCTTTCTGTTGGGGGTAGTTTGCAACAGTCTCCAAAAAGTGGTTGAAAGTTTCTGCAGTGCTCATCTCGTCCATCCCGTTCTTACGTAATGATCCCTTCATGACATTTGGCACACACTCTTTCTGTCACACAACAAATTAACCAAACAAATTACATACATATCTATTTTTCTTCATTACTCATTTCCAACCAAAAAAATTCACAATCAAATACAACGTTGACATTACCAAAACAAGTGCTTCATTGCAATGCACATCTGTTCGACTAGATGAACGTTGTCTCATTGGATTAAAATGTTGCCAACTTCCATCCTCCGTGTCATACACCACAAGAGTCCAGTGCGTGTTATGGTATACAGGGAAATGTATGTACCGACATTCCTTCGATGCTGAAAATTTTTTCAACACATACTTTTCCACCGACTTCATGTTGCTGTTCCTCAACATGTTCTCCAACACAGCCAATGCATATGCATTTAAGACTTCGTACGATACTACGATGTTTACCAACAAGTCAAAATAACTAACCATGCACACACTACTGAAAAAGTACAATTTGTCAACCACAGCTTTCCCCCTATCAACCTTTGACTGGTTTATAAACAACATTTCTACATACGCATCAATCACCTGCCATAACATCTCACCATGTTCAATACACATTGACCACAATATCACGGGATTTTAATACTACAACTATAGGTTATATTCATACAACAAAAACAAGTAAAATAATTAAAAAAAAAAAACATCGAACCCAACTTACATTGCCACGCAGGCTGTCCCCCCGTACAAGACCTTTAACATCAGTAAAGTAAACAACAACACCACTCGCCTTGCTAGCCCACATTACAACCCTACACACAAACCACGCAACAAATCAACATAATGACATTTAAAAAAATTAAACACAAAAACATGGCTATACACAAATGCATACCCGTCACCATCTTGCTCGTACGCTTTGGTTATTTTTGTTTTTTCGTCTGCCGTCATCATTTTCCAAGCCCCAAACCGGTTGTTCATGTCAAAACCAGACCACTTCTTCTCAGGAAGCACAACGGTTTCCACATCAACGACAACATCATTCACACTGCATTTGTCACTGACCCCAATTACATCCACGTGTGTACCAGACTTTCTCCCACGCCCACAAGCCAAAGGATACTCATAATCTGACAATTTTCGTTCTTTTCTGACTTTGTTCTTGATGTTGCGGACGAACGAATTGTGTATACCCATACCTCGGATGCCTTCCACCATGTATGGTACAACTTCCATTTCACTATCTGACACATCTACAGCAGTTGGTCCACAAACATTTACCGGGCTAGAATCTGACAACGTGTGCACGAAAACAGATTCTTGTTAAGCATTTTTAGTTCTAGTAGCTGCAATCGGCGTCACATCGCGAACCACCGTCCCATCAACCCCGATTCCACCAAAAAAGTTAACCCTATCATCATGGCCAGCGTTAACGTTACGGTACGCTTGTGTAACACAGTGAACCTGTTGATTAGCCAGCTGATCTTCAAGTACTGATATTGCCTCTCCCAATTCCTTATTTTCAGTTGTCAACTTATGTATTTCATCATCCTTCACCTTCAGCACACACCCGAACCCGCCAACAATGTTAACAGCTTGTATCTCCAATTTTTTCCTCAAATTTTCAACTTCTTCCTCCAGTTTTGCTATTGCAGCATCTTTGTTTTTGTTTTGCATTTCCAATGCTGCATTTGCATTCAACGCTTCCTCCAACGCTGTTGCACAACCAACATCTCCCTTCAACGAATGTAATTCGCCATGCGCATCACCATCCTGGCCCCCTATTACAGTCCCCACCGCACACCTCATGCCAACCCCACCACCACTACCACAAACAACATCCTCCGACAGCCCTACATTTCCCTCCCTCAAGCCCTCATTTTTCCTACTTTTCACTGATTCAACTTCATCACAAATAGGACCATTGTTTAAAGTAGTGTCATCTATTTCTTCTCCATCCCCAGACTGTACTTCAATGTCTGTTGCCAACATGTCACGCTCAAACTCCAACGACCTCATCCGGCCGACATGTACCTGTCCAGATCATACCATACATTAATATAACTTACAACCAAAAATAAAAAATATACAACCCAATACATGTATATATACATAAACAACAAGCAACAACTGCAAATGCTCACATCCACACATACATCCCCCTAACACATCACTAATCACCAATTGACATTTCAATTACGTATTATGTACCTCAAATTTGCCTGGTGCAGCAAAATCAAAACCCTGTGACCTGGATAGCAAATTCCCTATATCCCATTTCAAGAACCAAGGGAACATATTCTCCGTTTCGGGTTTACATATTATCGAATGTTCACAAAACCAGTACTGTATGGCAAAGAAACAATTTAACAGAACAGTTACCTACATACAACAACCCACAACATGATAAAACAATTTATGCATACATATAGGGATGACTGACATACCAACAATGCGACCACACATCCGGTCACCTTCTCTAGCGTACGGTAGAAATCTTTGATCGAACCCATCAGTGTTTGCAATATTGCCCCGGTCCAATCATATGTCCGTATACGATGTAAGTCATCAATATATCGCACAAAGGCCCAACTTATCGTCTCACCTGAATTGGAAAAAAATAATTTCCCACACACATACAGCACCAGCAATTTCACCGTGTCCTCTTCGTTCACCCGACTCTGACCATGCACAGCTTCTTCAAACAAAGTTTTCACCAGCTTCGAGGATATACGAACGGCGTTGTGGCATCTACGTTGTACAAAATCTGATACTAGCCTTTGGCAATGAGACAAATCAAGGCGCCTAATCCCGTATTGTATTCCAAATAACAGCCTTATGTTGCCTCTACCAATTTTCACATGCTTCCCACCAACCTTGAATGCGTTACACTCTTCATCATATGTCCGAATAATCTTTGATACAAGCTCATCGTACTTTCTAAAACCATTATGATTGAGCTTGTTAACACGGATTGCCTCGATCATTATCCAAAAAGGGGCTCTTCTCAACTGTTCGAAATGACTCGCCCTCAACGGGGACATTGTCACAATCTTCACAATCCCCCGCAATATTCGAACGAAAATTAATCCGTGTTGTTGCAGTGCGTGGCACAACAACTGCAGTTTTGCCATTCCCTTCGTTGCCTACATTAGTAATGACCTTTGTCTACTTAAACTATATGCGACCCTGCATCTTGTTCACCCCCATGTTGTTCATCTTCGCCCCCCCCCCCCCGCCCCATCAATTCGTTTTCGCTCACATGAACGTTGCCACGGGCTTCGTTGAATGTCACTACCTGCAATACAAACAAACAAAAATAAAAACCTAGTCAACATAACACAGCACACGTCACCCAAACGAAAAACACACACATTACCACACTATGAGGTCCAACAACAACTACCGCACCCTAACGCAAGAAAACAACATCAAATTAGAACATTACGGCTTACACCCACGATTGTGCGCCATCCAACAAACCAAGGACTGTCACACAACCACAGATACAAACTTACAGACAAACCAAAATCATGGCGAACAAACATGACGCATAACAGCTAGCACAGAACAATTCTTCACACACATTACAAACCAGATTGGTCAACATACACACAACAAAACACACACCCACCAAGGATACACACACCAAAACAAGGACCGTATTTTCCATTTTGCCCCAATGTACAGTCCAAAAACAACTACTGCACCCCAAAGCAAGAAAACAAAAATCAAATTAGAACATTATGGCTTACACCCACGATTGCGTGCAAGACAACAAACAAATGACTGTCACACAACCACAGACACAAAACCAACAGATAAACCCTAATCATGATGAACATACATGACGCATAACATGACCAAACATGGTAAAACAAATAAATCTGTCACGATGATTATACACACACATCCTAATCGTAAAAACCCCCCAAATCTTTTACCCTAACACACGAAAACATATGAACAATATACAGGGATGGGTGATATAGAACCTGTCGTCTTCATCGTTCCAGCAACGACCACTAATAACGACACGCAACAAATCCCTCGTACGGTGTGGTCCCCTTGCAGCACCTTCTCCGAAAACCTAAATCAAAATGCCGCACCGTATCACGACATTCACATGATCCTCCCGTCACTAACTCACATCTAAATCTTCAATCAATGACGACAACCAAGCTCAATTTGGAATTTTCGCAGATTTGGGGGGATTCGATAACGTAAATCCCAACAAAATAGGGTTTCAAACAACAACACACATTCAAAAGTGGGAATGGCTCATATACGCATACCCGTTTTTTTGCGTGTGTTTACGGGTCGAATTCGGGTAAAAGGTGGTCCATTGCTCTGTGTATCACGCGCATTTCATTAGCCCACTAAAACAAAAAAAATAAAAAAGAATAAAAGCCCTTAGTGTACTTTCACACTGTGTGTCACAAATCCACGCGCACACCGTTGCACATTCTTATCAAACGCAGGGCTGAAATATCACGTAAAGCACAGCTGTAACACTAATCAACAAAAACCCGTGGCAATTCCGTCTTTTTTCAACACAAAGGACCAAATGGATCAGAAGAAAATTTTTGGGACTAAATGGAACACAAGTTCAACATTTAGGATTTATGGGTAACTTTGTAATTCTTGGGACTCTATGAAATGGGTCCAACATGGCCTTTTCTCTGGCCGACACTCACCCGATGATGTGAATGTTTCTATATTTATTTTAGCTCTTGCATAACTTAACCTTTGTTTGGCATAAGTTAAAATGAGACTTTTTGATTAAAATAGTCACAAAAAAAACAAAATAAATTTTTTAGTCCACTAAGACAAAATATCACATCCCAACCATAATCATTTTATTTTTTCTCCCACAAATATCAAAAAAGCCAAAAAGCATATCTCAAACGTGACTTTTTAGTCACAGACTAAAATAGTCAAAAAGCCAACTCATATCCCAAACAAACTCGTATAATATGTTGACAAAATTTATAGCCATAACCATTTTATGTTTTTTTAACTCATTATTATTTAACGTTGAAAAACACACGCACAAAAATAAAAAAATCATCAAAATAAACCAAGCCTTGTTATGTATAAAATCTAAAACAACTCTATCCAGTCGACCATTTCAATTTGTGAACTCTATGTGGATATTATTTCAATGATTAATATGTTCATCTTTTGTACGCAAACAATTATACTAACGTGAATTTGTCACATTTGTGTTAGAAAGACTATTTTCAAGATCACACTTATTTTATTAATTTTTTTTTGAAATTAAATATAACATAATCATATAGTTATAATTATCATATGAGACTAAATTTTTTTTACTCGAATGATCTACACAAAAAGGTCAAAAATATCAACGAACTAGATTATCAATATGGGATTAGCTTTAGACACATGGGCCTAGATTGGTGGTGATGTTTTCACTACTCTGTTTTAGTTGTTCTTCTGGACGAAGTGTTTTCTCAAAAGAGTAGGGGTATGGATGTTCTATTCTAGTTTCTCCTTTCTCTGTTGTGTTTATGGTTTCGAGTTTGGTTGCCATATTTTCAACCATTTCAGCTTTGTTCTGGGTTTCAGATTGCATTAAAAAACAAACAAACAAAACAAACAAACACATACCAAAACAATGCTTGTTAGTATATGAGCTCAATAGAAAATCAGGAACCAAGTTATAAGAACAAAAATGCAACAGAAAAAGAAACAAGCTTTATAATGCAAAAAAAGAAAAAAGAAACTCATCATCTATCCTTACAAAGTTGAAGCAATTCTTTGACCACCTCATCCATCTCTTCCTCTACTTTCATTCTTATTTTCTCACTAAATTCTCTAGCTTTAATTCTTATATCCTGTCCACTTTTTTTCACCACAATTTTCCTTATTACTTGTGCTATTGCTTCTCTATTGAGTCTATCATTCTCGTCTCGAATTGTAACAACCCCGACCTATGATTAGCCTTTAATCCATGATTAATTATGCCTAAGAAGAATTAAAATGACGTTATGAATTTATTTGCATGTGTGTACGTCATTATTTGTGTTTCTATCTGTCCATCGCAGAAATATCTGTTTGTCATTCTGTTATGTTCTGTTCTATGAATTGAAGGCCTTATTGGCATTCAGTTGCAAAATTGACTTGAATTATGTATGTGTTAGAATTTTTAGAATTTTATAGTAGGTTTAATTAAGATTCGATTCGGAACAAATTAAATTAGAATAATTAATAGCAACTAATTAGCCACTAATGATATTCTCTAATCAAGCCTATTTAAGGCCAAGAAATGACTCAGGAATATTATATACACACTCATTTTCTCATCTCTTGAGCCTACAAATGAGAGAGAGAGAGAGAGAGAGAGAGAGAGAGGGAGAGACCAAGAGAGAAGTGATTAACAAGGGAATTGCTAGAGAACTTGGAAGGTTTGGCTTGGGACTTCAAACAATTAACCATTTAGAGTGTAATTGATCATCTAAGGTAAGAATTCAACCTTCTTGTTTTTGGGATTGAGTCACTTAGCACATGAATTCAAAGAATTAAGTTGTATAATGCTAGAATTGAGCTAAAATGAAAGAATATAGATCATACCATGCATGCATGTCTATATCATGGCATCTTGAGGAACTTTTCAAAGAATTCTCCCATGCATGTTATCATTCTACCTTAGTTTTGAGAATTCATCTTGTTTTCCATCAATTTGTCTCATTTGATCATGTTTTGAAAGCTTTGAACTTGTATCTTTACATGCATGATGTGTAATGTTATGATTTTCACCATTTCTAGTTTGGTTTAATTCAATTGGCAAAGCTTTTGGGCTTGATTTTGCGAAATGATTTGAATTCACCGTGTTTTATAAGTTTGTACAAGTTCCCTTCCATTTTGGCCCAATAGATCATGAATTTCAGCTTTGAATTCAAGTCTTGAGCTGGGGAGTGCAATTTGGAAATTCTAGATTCTACTGGTTTGCTCAAGTGACGGATTCTTTGCTCGAGCGACCACTCTATAATCTTACACTTTCGCTTGAGCGACATGAATCTCGCTCGAGCATGAAATGCAAGCTCTCAGAAGTTTCCATTTTTGCAGATCGCCCGAGTGACAAGAGTTGCGCTCGAGCGAGGACTTGAGTTTCACACTTGAGCGATCGTCGAGCATCCATCGAGCATGAAAATCATATAACCAGTGCTTTTTCAGAGTTTGTAAAATGCTCGAGCGAAAGAAGTTGCGCTCAAGCGGGGACCCTGTTTCCAGCATTTTTTGACCAAGTATTTTCAAATACATTTTTGCATCCTCATTGCATCCTAGGCATTCGTAGGCCAAGATTAAGACTCAATAATAAGGATAACGACTGAAGAATGGAACACAATGAGTAAAGTATATCATGAGCGTATGTTTCAAATGTATATCTGTTATGTGTTGTGTAGGTCACGCGCTGTAGGCTATTCGGTTATCTATTCTATCCATCTGCTTTGGAGCCATCTGTGAGTAATAACTTTGTAAAGCTATGTTCAATTTATAAGTATTTTCTGAATGATATAAGATGATCTATTTTCTAAAATATTATTTTCTGTATGACTGAATGGTTGCTAATGTTTCTGAAATGTACTCGTGGCATCATTAGTTTCAGATGACATTTGTTATCTGTTCTGTTACGTCCCAATTACGGGCCAACTGTACATCTCATGAGCCAACTGTTATGGATCCTTCTGTATACGTCCCTTATGGGTCAACAGTACATCTCATGAGCCAACTGTACCATCTTCGTGCACGTGAGTCAACTGTATGCCTTTATGGCCGTCCTTTTATGGGTCAACTGTATGCCTTTATGGACGTCCCTTTATGGGTCAATTGTTTCTACTAGTGCTAATGAATGTACCACGTATGATTAATTACAAATTCTGATTATGAATATGATTTTGATTCTGTATCCGTTATGAACTATAATTTCTAAACATGATTAGAATCCATTTCGGATAACTTCTGAATTCTGTTTTCTGTAACTGTTATGGACAACATTTATTTAAACCCCTTTACTCTGTTATCATTCACTGGGCTTCTGCTCACTATTTATATTATGTATGTAGGTGACTAGGCGTGTGACCAGGCTTAGAATTGAGGACCTAGCGTATCAGTTTTGTCAGCCAGTCGTTATGTCTCTAAGAAGGTTCCTTTTTGTGAGCAAGTCAAGTCTGAATGGCTTGTGTTTAAGATCTTGTCTCCTTTTGGGTATGGAATAAGTTTTCTGTTATCTATATATTAGGCTAAGTCCCCTTTGGCTATATTTGTAATGAATGTGATGAAGACAACCTGTATTAAGACGTCATGTATACGTGTATAAAGTTTAAAAAAATTTATGTCCCATATACGTCTCCACTGCTCTATGGGACTATGTATATTTCTATATTTGCTTCCGGAGCTCCTAATTATAAGTTATTTTGTTCAGAGGCCTTTGGTAATCCAAGGATTACTGGCCGGGTTACGGTGCTAAACCCATAGTGGCGGGTTTGGGTCGTGATAGATTGGTATCAGAGCACGTGTTATACTGCACACATGAGTCCATACGAGCTATAGGATGTCCTAGAAAAGAATTACGGACATTTCATCTGCATGTGTGAGTGTGTGCTAATCATTATAAATGTGAAAACTGAATTTGAACCTAAACAAATGGAAATTGAAAAAAACGAACAAGATTATTCCTATGTTTATTATTACCTTGTCTCTTTATAGTATCATGGAAAATGCAAGAAGTAATGATACAAGTGAATCCTCGGAAGGCTCGCATGAGTCGTATAGAACAAATGCTTGCAGCTCTGACTGAAACACTGACACAACAATAGAGGCAACAACATTTGCCTCCTTTGCCCCCACCAGCACAACATGAGCCAGATAACAGTGATATAATCAACCTGACTTAGAAGTTCATGAAGATGAAACCGCAAACTTTCCTGGGAGGTATTGAATCATTAAAGGCTGAAATGTGGTTGTTGGAAATGGAGAAATTATTTGGAGTGTTTCCCTATTCTGAGATTCAGAAAGTTCTTTTGGCCACCTACACTTAGAAATACGAAGCCCAGAGATGGTGGTTATTTGTTCGAAATAGTAATAAGAATATGACATGGGCCTCAATTTAATACGATCTTCTATGACATGTACTTTCCTCAGTGCTTTCAGGATTGAAAGGTTTCAGAATTTCAACGAACTCAAGCAAGACAACATGTCCGTAGCTGAGTATGAGGCTAAATTCATTGAACTAGCTCGGTTTGTGGCCTCATATGGTAGACACGGACTACAAAAAGCTCAAAAATTTGAGGGTGGATTGGATTTGGCTATATTGATCGGGTAGGAGTCCTTAAGCTACTCTACGTATGTGATGTGCTTGATAGGGCATTGATGGTAGATGCCATTTTGGCAACAAAGAAACAAGCACTACCCCAACAACTGAATGGAAGGGGAAAAGATCTGGAATCAGTTTCAAAAAGGGCCATCCATTTGCTATGAATAAGAAACAAAATACGGGATCTTCTAGCAGCTCAAGTCAAAGCAGTGGGTCTGCGCCTGTTTGTACCAGTGTCGGAGGAGACATAGAGGAGTTTGCCATCGGGTATCTGGTGCTTGTTTCTGGTGTGGCAAGACGGGCCACATGATAAGAGATTGTCCAATTGGGTCCAGACGAATGCCAACCGCCCTGTAGTAAGTTCAGCAGGATCTGCTTCTGGATCAAGAACAAATGTTAGAACTAGTATAGGAAGAGACCCCTTGAGACAGGGTAGAGTTTTTGCACTGGTGCCTAGCGATGTACAGAATACTGAATCAGTGGTGTCAGGTACAATTTCTATCTGTGCTTAAAATGCCTATGTATTGATAAATTCTGGTTCCACGCATTCCTTTGTTTCACATGTTTTTTCTCAAAAATTAACTAGACCATTAGAATCCATGAATTATTTATTATCTGTATCTACGGCATCTGGGGGTTCTCTGGTATGTGCATATGTGTACCCGACATGTGATGTTGTGATTGGTGATGTGATATTGTATGTTGATTTATTACCTTGGGAATTGACCATTTTGACTGCATACTGGGTATGGACTGGTTAACGAAGTACTGTACAAATATTGACTGTGTGAATACGTCTATTATATTTCATCCACCAGGGTTACCTGAGTTTGTGTTCACTGGGAATGGGGAGGTCCCTCCTTCATACTTGATTTATGCCATGAATGGTGTTAAATTGCTTAAGAAAGAATGTAGAGGGTATATGTGTTGTGTTTTGACTATGACTTCTGATAATCCCACTGTTGAGAACATCCTTGTAGTAAATGAATTTCCTGATGTATTTCCAACTGACTTGCTGGGAGACTTAATTGATAGGGAAATTGAGTTTACTATTGATGTTGTACCCGGAACACAACTAATTTCCAAAACCCCATATAGAATGTCAACTTTTGAACTAAAAGAGTTTAAAGTTTAGCTCTAAGAACTCTTATACGTCACCTTGAGGTGCTCCAGTGTTGTTTGTCAAAAAGAAAGACGGGTCCTTGAGGCTATGTATTGACTACTGTGAGTTGAACAAGGTAACTGTGAAGAACAAATATCCATTGCCCCAAATAGATGATCTATTTGACCAATTTCAGGGAGCACAAGTGTTCTCCAAGATAGACCTTAGATCTGGGTATCACCAGTTAAAAGTTAAGGTAGAAGATGTAGAGAAAACTGCATTCAGAACTAGATACAGACACTATGAATTTTTGGTAATGCCGTTTGGGTGACTAATGCACTTGCTGCCCTTATGGACCTTATGAACAAGGTGTTTAAATCATATCTGGATGAATTTGTTGTTGTATTCATTGACGATATTTTGATTTACTCCGAAAGCAAGGAAGATCATGCAAATCACTTGAGAACTGTGTTATAGACTCTGAGAGAAAAGAAGCTATATGCAAAATTTTCCAAATGTGAATTTTGACTTGACAGTGTGGCATTTCTGAGACATGTAATCAACAAGGATGATATCTCTATTGACCCACAGAAAATCGAAGCCATTGTAGATTGGCCAAGACCAACCAATGTGTCAGAAGTTAGAAGTTTTTTGGGGCATGCAGATTATTATCGCAGATTTGTGAAGAATTTTTCAAAACTTGCTATGCCATTGACGTAGTTGACATAGAAAAATGCACCATTTGATTGGAATGATCAATGGGAGTCAGCCCTTCCAAGAATTGAAAACTAGACTGGTAACTGCACCAATTCTAACCTTACCTAATGGAACTGATGGGGTTTCAGATTTACAGTGATGCTTCCTACAAAGGTTTGGATTGTGTGCTAATGCAGAATTGGAAGGTAATTGCTTATGCCTCTCGGCAACTCCGTCCTCATGAAAAGAACTACCCGACTCATGATCTTGAGTTGGTAGTCGTAGTAGTGTTTGCTTTGAAATTTTGGATTCATTATCTGTATGGAGTAACTTGTGAAGTATATACAGATCATAAAAGCTTAAAATATTTCTTCACCCAAAAGGAGTTGAACATGAGGCAGAGAAGATGGCTGGAATTAATCAAGGACTATGACTTGCAATTCTGTATCATCTAGGGAAGGCAATTACCGTTGGAGATGCATTGAATAGAAAATCTTTTGGGAATCTATCATGTTTGCTCACTGGTTAGAAAGAATTGTTGTGTGAATTGAAACGAAATGAAATTGAAGTGGTGTTGCATGAACATGGTGGAATTCTAGCTGCTATTTCTACCCAACCCGCAATTATTAAAGAGATAAGAGACAAGCAACTACAAGATGTATTTCTGAAAAAGATTGTAGATGAAATTGACTCAAAACCGAGACCGAGATTTGTGCTTGACCATAATGCGTTGAAATTTTAGAAGACTTTGTGTACCAGATGCCTCTGATTTGAGAAAGCGTGTTATGACTAAAGCCCAAATTCTAAGTTTACTATGCATCCGGGGAATACAAAGATGTACCATGACTTGAAACCAAATTTCTGGTGGCCAGGAATAAAGAAAAGCATCATTGACTTTGTGGCTCGATGCTTACATTGCCAACAAGTTAAAGCTGAACATTAACGACCCGCCAGATTACTTCAGTCGCTTCCAATACCAGAATGGAAATGGGAACATATTACTATTGATTTCATTGTTGGACTGGCTCGCTCTTCTGGAGGAATGGACTTTATTTGGGTCATTGTTAATCGTTTAACTAAATCTGCTTACTTCTTACCTGTTAAATCTTTGTATAATGTGGATAAGTTGATTAACTTGTATGTTAATGAGATTGTGAAATTACATGGAGTTCCAGTGTCCATAGTATTCGACAGAGATCCCAAGTTTACTTCGAGATTCTGGTAGAGTTTGCAACAAGCTTTGAGAACTAAACTGAGATTAAGCAGTGATTATCACCCACAAACAAATAGCCAATCTGAACGGACCATTCAAACATTAGAGGACATGTTAAGGATATGTGTGTTAGACTTTCAAGGCAATTGGGAGACTTACCTTCCTCTGGTCGAATTTGTGTATAACAACAGCTATCATTGACGCATTGGAATGGCTCCTTATGAAGCCTTGCACAGTAGGAAATGTCGTTCTCCAATTTGTTGGGCCGAAGTGGGTGACAGACCTTTGTTGGGACCAGAACTTGCGTGAGAAACAACGGAAAATGTGAAATTGATTCAAGAAAGATTGAAAACTGCACAAAGTCGCCAAAAGAGTTATGTAGATGTCCGAAGACAAGACAGAGAATACGAAGTCAAAGATCACGTGTTTATCAAACTGACTCCTATGAAAGGGCAAACGTGGTTTGGAGTGAAAGGCAAATTGGCGCCGAGATATGTTAGGCCATATGAGATTCTTGAGAAGATCAACCCGGTGACGTATCGGGTAGCCTTATTACTGGTCATAGAACTTATGCACAATGTTTTTCATGTTTCTATGCTTCGAGATTATTTGAGAGACCTATTACATATAATTGAGCTGACCCATGTGCTTCTGAAAGACGATTTTACATACGAAGAGAGGCCAATTCAGATTGTGAACCATCGAATCAAAAGATTGAGGAACGAAGAAATACCGTTGGTAAAAGTTGATTGGCAAAACCATAGAGGAACTTATGCTACATGGGAAACAGAAAAAGATATGATAAAGAGATATCCAGATATGTTTCCGTTGGACCCAACAATCTTCCAAAATGAAGGTAATCCGAGTTTGGAGGACCAAACTCTTTAAAGGGGGAAGATTGTAACAACCCTGACTTATGATTAGCCTTTGATCCACAATTAATTATGCCTAAGAAGAATTAAGATGACATTCTGAATTTATTTGCATGTGTGTACGACATTATTTGTGTTTCTATCTATCCATCGTAGAAATATCTATTTGTCGTTCTATTATGCTCTGTGAATTGAAAGACTTATTGGCATCCGGTCGCGAAATTGACTCGAATTAAGTGTTAGCTAGAATTTTTAGAATTTTATGGTAGGTTTAATTAAGATTCAATTCAGAACGAATTAAATTAGAATAATTAATAGCAACTAATTAACCACTAATGATATTCTCTAATCAAGCCTATTTAAGGCCAAGAAATGACTCAATAATATTATATACACACTCATTTCCTCATCTCTTGAGCCTACAAACGTGAGAGAGAGAGAGAGAGACCAAGAGGGAAGTGATCAATAAGGGAATTGCTAGAGAACTTGGAGGGTTTGGCTTGGGACTTCAAACAATTAACCATTTAGAGTGTAATTGATCATCTAAGGTAAGAATTCAATCTTTTTGTTTTGGGATTGAGTCACTTAGCACATGAATTCAAAGAATTAAGTTGTATAAGGCTAGAATTGAGCTAAAATGAAAGAATATAGATCATACCATGCATACATGTCTATATCATGGCATCTTGAGGAAGTTTTCAAAGAATTCTCCCATGCATGTTATCATTCTACCTTAGTTTTGAGAATTCATCTTGTTTTCCATCAATTTTGTCTCATTTGATCATGTTTTGAAAGCTTTAAACTTGCATCTTTACGTGCATGATGTGTAATGTTATGATTTTCACCATTTCAAGTTTGGTTTAATTCAATTGGCAAAGCTTTTGGGCTTGATTTTGCGAAATGCTTTTGAATTCACCATGTTTTATAAGTTTGTAAAAGTTCCTTTCCGTTTTGGCCCAAAAGATCATGAATTTCAGCTTTGAATTCAAGTCTTGAGCTGGGGAGTGCAATCTGGAAATTCCAGATTCTGTTTCTTCGCTCAAGTGACAGATTCTCCACTCGAGTGACCACTCTATAATCTTACACTTCCGCTCGAGCGACATGAATCTCGCTCGAGCGTGAAATGCAAGCTCCGAAAAGTTTCCCGTTTTTGCAGACCGCCCGAGTGACAAGAGTTGCACTGGAGCGAGGACTTGAGTTTCACACTCAAGCGACCGTCGAGCATCCATCGAGCATGAAAATCATACAACCAGTGCTTTTTCAAAGTTTGTAAACCGCTCGAGCAAAAGAAGTTGCGCTCAAGCGGGGACCCTATTTCCAGCATTTTTTGACCAAGTATTTTCAAATACATTTTTGCAACCTTATTGCATCCTAGGCATTCCTAGGCCAAGATTAAGACTCAACAATAAGGATAAAGGCTGATAACATGCTAAGAATGGAACATAATGAGTATAGTATATCATGAGCGTATGTTTCAAATGTATATCTGCTATGTGTTGTGCAGGTCACGCGCTGTAGGCCATTCGGTTATCTATTCTGTCCATCTGCTTTGGAGCCATCTGTGAGTAATAACTTTGTAAAACTATGTTCAATTTATAAGTATTTTCTGAATGATATAAGATGATCTGTTTTTTGAAATATTATTTTCTGTATGACTGAATGGTTGTCCAATGTTTTTGAAATGTACTCGTGGCATCATTAGTTTCAGATGACATCTGTTATCTGTTCTGTTATGCCCCAATTATGGGCCAACTATACGTCTCATGAGCCAACTGTTATGGATCCTTCTGTATACGTCCTTTATGGGTCAACTGCACGTCTCATGAGCTAACTGTACCGTCTCCGTGCACGTGAGTCAACTGTATGCTTTTATGGCCATCCCTTTATGGGTCAACTGTATGCCTTTATGGCCGTCCCTTTATGGGTCAACTGTATGCCTTTATGGTTGTCCCTTTATGGGTCAACTATTTCTGCTAGTACTAATAAATGTACCTGTAGACGTCCCCAAACGTCCCGGGGGAAAATCCTCCGTTTTGTTCATTTGGGCTTACTATAGTTCGGACTCAAATGTCATGGTTCTTAATCTGATCTCGCAAAGTGCAATGCAAGATTGATCAATCACCAAAGAGTCTAAGTCCGGCAAATCGTTTTTGGAAAATAGGTTTTTAGAAAGAAGTGTCAAACATGGACTGCTTTGCCAGATACAGAGTCGCCACCTAAATATTTTATTTTAGGAGAATTTAGAAAACCCTGACTCGTTGCCTAAGGTCATGTGTCCGTCATCACCAAAGTTGCCTCAGCTTGGGAACTTGGGTACGATTGGGAAAGGTCATTTCATGAGCACCCCTGCTCGCCTGATCAAAGATCGGCCACTACTAAACATGATATCGAGTTTTGAAAACATATGCGCTCTTATTCCGGTTATTAGCCTAAAATTACTATGCGATGCACACAACACACAAGTATAGACTGGATCGCCTAAATTGAAACAAAACATTTCATGTTTGTTTTCTTGAAAATGGTTTCCTACTCGCAAGTAGGCTAAAATGCAGATTTTGCCACCCTCAAGTGGGCTTAGAAAAACATGATGATTTGCCACTCTCAAGTGGGCTTAAAACTTGCAATCAATGTATTGTTCTATTTTAGATAATCCAACCTTCACCCACAGGCATTCCGGTAGTTATATCACATAAGCGGTTAGCCTCATGGCAAGCATGCTATCATGGCAGTCACTTACACACATGCAAGGATGCTAAAGCATAAACACTCATTGAGTACTCCGAGCCAAAGAAAGAAGCTAGTCAGTTATCAATGCATGATCCTAGTTCATGTTAAGATGGCTAATGCAACACATGCAAGGCTCGGCTATTCTAAAATGGCATGTGAAATGCAACAATTGATATATATATTTAACTTGGAATTGAAATACAATGCAGTTAGTATGATGCGCCGAGCCCGGTGCATGCAAAACAGATGAATAAATGCAAACATGCGATCATAAGGATGCTAATTGAAACATGTCCTAAACTAACCATCATAAACTAGTAAATAAAAGGGAGAAAGACGTGGGGTTGGAAGACATACATCACACACACGCACACTTATTACAATTGTGCCCTCGCTCGGAGGATCCGAATAAATAATACAGAACCGAAATGAATAACAATTACAGCTAATTATTACACAATTCTAATGAATCAACGAATTGACTAAATAAGCAAATAAACTAGCATGCAAATGGGCTGCCTCAGCTCTGTTTTGGATGACAAAGAATGCATGTGTGCTCGAGTCGCCTTGTCAGGAAATCCATCGCGATGCCTCGTCTCACCTTTGTTTGCAATTGATTTCAGAAGCTTGCATAAAGCTCCAAGAGGCTGAAACTCCACTCTGGGAAACTGTGGGAGGGCTGCCGACCAGCTTATGGCATGGGAGACCACCTGCCGACCACCCTTTGTGGTGGAGACCAAAAAAGGTGGTCGGCCTGCCAGAAAATCTGGTTGGCCGACCACTTCCTGCCTCTGGGTTTTGGTTTTCTCAACACAAAGCAAGAGAGGGGCATGGCAAGGTATTTTCAACAAATGTGTGCATGACCACACTCCCGGTCATTGCATAAGCTCTAGGGAGTGTAATCCTCGATCCTCGTGCCACCAATCACGCATTCCAATGCGTGATGGCCGAGGAGCCGAATTGCACAACTTAGTATGGAATGAATGTAAGTATGAACACATGAAGCCCACAATTCCATCATGGGTAATCAGGAATGCCGAGGACCGAGAATCGAGGCATGTTTCATCACTTGGTGTATGAAACGTCTCTCGTTTCCCGTGTTTGGACTAATTCCTACTCCAAACACAATGCGACAAGTAGAATGGCATGGCACAATGCAACTCTAGTATGCAACCTAAATGCAATGCAACTAAATGATGCAAACATACAAAGGATGATATGCAAACATGCAACTAACACACTAGCATGCACAATGCTATAAGCTATATGGCATGCACAATGCTCAATGGCTAAGCATACACAATGCACAAGGGAACCAACATGCTCAATGTTATGAACTAGGCATACGCAATGCAATAATCAAACATACGACAACATGGCATACTCAATGCAATGCTATGAACTACAATGGAATGCAAGATAGACTTAAACTAAAATGAATGGGCCTCAACCACACTCAAATCAGTGGCCAAACATGAGGAAATTAGGACAAGAACACTCATGCAAACATGCCCAATACAAGGGACCGAACTTAAGGCACAAAATGCAACTCTACCAAAGCATGGCAAGGATGAAATATGGCATACAATCACACATTTTCCAGCTCTGAAATGACATGCAAGATGGTCCCGAATCACGCAAACACCTCACACAATGCATGCTAGATGGCCCGAATACCGAAACTAGTGAAGTGCGTTACACTAGAGGTATGTGAAGTGATGCACAAATGACCAAACCACCCCTAAACAGTCCCTATGCAGACCCTAAATAGTGGGAAAATGGACTAAAATGATGGCTCGGAAAGCGTGGAAGTGAAGCTCATGTAATGGTCCAAAAATGAGGCATACAAGCACAACTCACAAACGCATTTAAAGAGTGGAAAACATGGAAATATGGCATACATATAAACTCTGAAATATGATGCACAATGATGCCAAAACATGTCAAGGGCCCAAACAACGCATGCTAGTGGACCCGATATGCAAAGCTAGTAAGCTTGATTGAACTATGACCATATACAACAATGCATGCATGACCCAAAACACTTCAAACAGAGCTAAGGTAGCCTAAAATATGAATAAAATTAGTTTGGATCATGGCCAAAATATGCTAGGAAAGGAGGCCAAAGCATCATGCAATATAAGCTAGTGAACCATGATTTACACTACAACCATATGAAGCACATGAGAGGCCACCAAGTCAGTCAAAAAAAGAATCATGGAATGCCAAATGAAGCCCAAAAACCTACTGAAACCTGACCAAAACATGCAAGAATGAAGTGCTACTTTGATAGGCCATGCAAGGGGTTGTTCTACACATGCAGGAAGGACATCCAATATGGCAAAATAGGCTCTGGACAGAGCCTATGCAGGTACTAAAACCCCCCAAAAATGGCCTGAAACATGCTCAAGAAGTGTGCAAATATAGGCCCCTTTGTAAGGCCAAATATGCTAGGAAACAAAACAAGGAGAGAGAGCGTCACCCCTCTTTGATTTTGGCACTCAAAATAGCATGTTAGCCATTGAAAATCCACTGGATTTCAGTGGCTAGAAGGCCAAACAAAGGCCAATGCAAAGGTCCTAATGCATGCTCAAAATAAGGCAAAATGAAGCATGCAAGGGGGTAGATGACCCCCAACAGAAAAATGATCTTAAACAAACATGTTAAGGGCCTCAAAATAAGACTTTTTTCAGTTTACATCAAAGCTCAAATATGCTTGCAAGTATGGCTAAAAGATGGAACAAAATAAAGCTTAAAAAGGGGAAATGAGTGTTACCCTTGAAGCTCAAGAAGACAGCCAACCTCTAGACCAAAAACACACCCTTTAACCTCTGAAAATGGCCTCCAAGAAGCTTAGACCAATGATGGAAGGGTTAGGCTATGGAGTTGTATGCAAAAGGGTCAAGAACCACTCACTTTTAAGGCTCAAAGTGTATGGATATAGAGAGATATAAGTGTATGCCTTCAAACAAAATTTTGAACCAAGGCCATGGAGGGAAAGGCCCTCCTTTATAGGCAAACAAGTCTAAAGCTTCTTAAAGAAGCTTCAAACCAAGGGCAAACATCCTCCATAGTGTATGGAGGATCCAATCTGTGCCCTCCAGCTAGCACAGCTGGAACCAACTCATAGAGACAGACAAGGAGAGAGCAGGCCGACCAGTTCAAGTGGTCGGCCGGCCACTTAACCTGGTCGGCCGAGCAGGTCAAAATGTCCAAGGTAGTCGGCCATCCCCTATGATGAAGCCTCAGAAGTTATCTTTCCAATGGCGCCAGCCTTGCATTAAAATTACAGCTGTGCAAAAAGTTATGCCTGTTTTGGTGAAGCCGCGCAGATTCGGTCCAGCCGGATTGATGCCTTACTTCAACCAAACATATCTTCCCTGTCCGGACTTGGCTTTAGGAGATTCTTGAGTGCAAAATGACGCCTCGGAAGTAAGCTTTCCAACGGTGGTGGCCTCATAGCTGAAATCCAAGTATGAAAATGAATAGTCCCGATTTAGTGAGGGCTGCTCGACTCTCTCTCTTAACGGTTCATGCCCATTTTCTCCCCCAACTGGGTTTCTTCCCTCTTCTCTTCTTTTCTTCAACTCCAAACCCCTAAGTAAGGTGTTTTGAAAGATTTTTCAAAGATTTCATCTCTTTTTCATTCATTTTCACTTTGTCCTTGCTCAGTTTACTGAAAAGCGTAACATTTAACGAAATACGAGCGTCAAAACATCGTGGGAACTTTATTTTCAAAACATTTTGAGAGAGAGGGTTTCAAGGTCTAAAATCTTTTGATCAAGATTGTTTTGGTCCAAAAGGGATATGAAGTTGAGATTTGACTTTTTCCTTGCTGAAGAAACTGAACCTTTGCCCTGCACGCCTTTCTTCACCAAGTAAACCATCAATAGTGCCCAAGTCTTAAGGGCGGTCAAAAATGGGGTGCCTGCAGTTGCCCCTCTTTGACAGAACTCGAAAGTCAAGAAGTGACGGGAGTGAGTCTCAAACCCCAAAGACGACCCATTTTTGACAAGGCTGAAGACTTGGACTAACAAACAAAATACAGACAAATAAATGGTTGCGCCCGCAGGCTGCCTACGTATCCCTTTGCAAGGAATCAAACCAGCGTAGTTTAGGGGCAGGATGCAAAATGTTATGCAGTATTACAAAACAATGTAATAATATATAATGTATTGAAACAATGCAAATGATATGCAATGCATTTGAGATGATCAAGCCATAAGTAGTACAAAACCTCACAAATATTATGAAGAGGATGGAGATACAACAACAAGCTACGTCTACAATAGAAAAGGTGCCGACACCCTCAAACCACAATCCCCTCAGTGGAATAGGCGCGTACACATGCAGAACTATGTGTGTGTAGACGGAACACGAAATACAAGTAATTGGGTGGCATGATATAAGTGAGGAATGATCTGCTGAGGAAAGATCGTGATCCTAAATGCTGGATGCAACAAACTAAAATACGATGCAATGGATGCAATGGATAAGGCGCGCGGCCAAACCACATCTTGCCTAGGAAAGGCATGGACACAAACAAACCACGTCTAACACGGAAATGGTCCCGTCACCCTCAAACCACAATCCCTTAGTGGAATAGGCGTGTACACATAATCACAGAACCATGCTTTAACGCGAAAAGTATGGGTACATACCAAACCAGGCTTAACATGGAAAGGCGCAAACGATACAATGGATATGCAGTGAATGCATGCGATAAATGCTATGTACAATGCAATGTAATAGCTAAAATGCAATGGATGGAATGGATAAGGCTCACGGCCAAACCGTATCTTGCCTAGGAAAGGCATGGACAGAAACAAACCACGTTTAACATGGAAATGGTGCCGTCACCCTCAAACCACAATCCCTTTAGTGGAATAGGTGCGTACACAAAATCACATAACCATGCTTTAACGCGAAAAGTACGGGCACATGCTAGACTAAGCTTAACATGGAAAGGATGCAAGGAGTAAATGGACAATGCAGTGCATGTGCGTAATATATGCTATATGCAATGTGATAGACATACTAGATGATGTATTAGTTAGGAAGTGAAGATACCTTACAGGGGCAAATGGCAATGACCTACCTCATGTTGCCGGGGATCTTTCGCTTCTTCTTGGTTGAACCACAGGTACTACTTTTCTCCCTGACTATGGTCGCAACTTTCCCTATTCTCCAACAGGGTGACAAACTAGGTTAGTTCAGTATCCAGAATTAAGGCGCATACACATGCTATCTCAATCTATGGGGCTGCTATACAGATTTCAAGCCGAGGATATACCCCTGGGTATTTAAATCAGACTTTAGTCTCGGAAATCCCGAACCTTTGCATTCTAGGCATGAGCCATTCGAACTCTAGTTTCCACTGTCTCAGTTGGTCTCCTAGGAACTCACCGCAAACACAGGCAGGTGGCTATACCAGACCACCGGAAGTCGTTTAGGCACGACAAACACCAAAGGAATTGCACCTTTAGAGGATTTAAGGTCTCCTAGACCAGGGAGTGCACAAGACAGTGCGAATGATACAAAAATACAATGTGCACAAGACAGTGCGATGCAGAGTGAATGCATAAAACAGTGCCAAGAAAATGGGTGCGCAAGACAACGCGAGCAATGCAATGCACTAACAAGTGCAGGTAAGATGCGCAAGAAAGCACGAACAATGCAATGCACTTACAAGTGCAGGTAAAGTGCACAAGAAAGCGTGAACAATGCAATGCACTAACAAGTGCAGGTGATGTGCGCAAGATAGCGCGATAAAATGCATGTAAAATGCAAGTAATGGTCACAGCGCAAAATAGCGTGATGTAATGCAATGCACTGACAAGTGCAGATGATGTGCACAAGATAGCGCGATGAAATGCATGCAAAATGCAAGACTTGGCACACAGCTTACGATATAGCATTCCATTCATTTGGCACACAGCTCACAACACAACACTTTGTTTGTTTGGCACGCGGCTCACAACATAATATTCTATTCATTTGGCACGTAGCTCGAAACACAGCACTCAATTTATCTGGGCACACAGCTCTTTTGGGCACACAGCGCATTCGGGCACACAACTCATTTTGGGCGCGCAGCTCATTTCGGGCACGCAGCTCATTTCGGGCACACAGTACATTTCGGGCACACAGTAGATCTCGGGCACACAGCTCATTTTGGGGGCACACATCTCATTTTTCGGGCACACAGCTCATTTTTTGAGCACATAGCTCATTTCGGGCACACGGCTCGTTTGGGGCACACGGCTTATTCTGAACACACAGTTCATTTCGGGCACACAGCACATTTTGAGGCACACAACACATTTTGGGGCACACAGCACAGTTGGGGCACGCAGCTCATTCTGAAACACACAGTTCATTCGGGCACACAGCTCATTCTGAACACACAGTTCATTTCGGGCACACAGCTCATTTCGGGCACACGGCTCATTTTTTGGGCACATGGCTCATTTCAGGCACACAGCTCATTTCAGGGCACACGACTTATTTTTTCGGGGGCACACAGCCCATTCTTCGGGCACACGGCTCATTTTCGGGCACACAGCTCATTTGGGACACACAGTTCGTTTTCGGGCACACGGCTCATTTGGGCCACATGGCTCGTTTCGGGCACACAGCTCATTCTTCAGGCACACAGCTCGTCTTGGGGCACACAGCTCGTTTTGGGCACACAGCTCATTCTTCGGGCACACAGCTCGTTTGGGGCACACGGCTCGTTTCGGGCACACAGCTCATTCTTCAGGCACACAGCTTGTTGTCGGGCACACAACTTATCTTGGGGCACACAGCTTGTTTCGGGCACATAGCTCATTCTTCAGGCACATAGCTCGTCTTGGGGCACACAGCTCGTTTTCGGGCACACAGCTCATTTTTCGGGCACACAGCTTGTTTGGAGCACATGGCTCGTTTCGGGCACACAGCTTATTCTTCAGGCACACAGCTCGTTTTCGGGCACACAGCTCGTCTTGGGACACACAGCTCGTTTCGGGCACACAACTCATTCTTCGGGCACACGGCTCGTTTCGGGCACACAGCTCATTCTTCAGGCACACAGCTCGTTTTCGGGCACACAGCTCGTCTTGGGACACACAGCTCGTTTCGGGCACACAGCTCATTTTGGGCACACAGCTCATTCTTCGCATTTCGAATACGCAGCACAAACTTTTGAATTTCTAAACACCAGCTCATATTTTGATTGTGAACACGCAGCACACACTTATTGAAAGTTGAACACGCAGCCCAAACTTTTGAATTTCTGAAAACGCAGCTCATATTTTGATTGTGAACACGTAGCACACACTTGTTGAAGGTTGAACATGGAGCCTAAACTTTTGAATTTCTAAACATGCAGCTCATATTTTGATTGTGAACACGCAGCACACACTTGTTGAAAGTTGAACACGCAACCCAAACTTTTGAATTTCTGAACATGCAGCTCATATTTTGATGCCTGTGAACACGCAGCCCACACATTTCACCTCTGAACACGCAGCTCATACATTTCACTTGCACGCAGCTCATTCTTAATTCTGAACATGCAGCTCATAAATTTTCATTTCTGAACACACAGCTCATTTACTTCATTTTGAACACGCAGCTCATACATTTTCATTTGCACGCAGCTCATCAATTTTCATTTCTGAACACACAGCTCATTTACTTCATTTTGAACACGCAGCTGACACATTTCAGTTCTGAACACGTAGCTCATACATTTTCATTTGCACGCAGCTTATTTACTTCATTTTGAACACGTAGCTCACACATTTCAATTCTGAACACGTAGCTCATACATTTTCATTTGCACGCAGCTCATAAATTTTCATTTCTGAACACACAGCCCATTCACTTCATTTTGAACACGTAGCTCATAACACAACACTGCTCGATTTGAACACATGGCTCATAACACAATATTCTTTTAATTTTGAACACACAGCTCATTTTGAACATGCAGGATGCGATGACGGAACTTGCAGAAGTTGAAACAAACTTAGATGCCTGACATTTTCCCTTTTTTCTTTTGCTTCGAAGTTTGGAACCTATATAGCTTCAGATTGGTCCTGGTTTTACTGTTCCCACATGACCCGGGTTGAACCCTGCGATTTTTGAAAGAACAAAATCTTGTTTTGCACAAATGTGGAGAACGACACGGCACTCTGAGCACAAAACGATTTTTTTGGAATTGAGAGTGAGAATAAGTTCTCAACTGGGTATTGAGCCTACGACTGAACACAGCACGCCACGACTCAACAACAAAGAGAAAGACAAGGTAAGACAACCTAAACACATCTATAGACACCCGGAACGACTCAAAACAAGAATCGAGACAAACAAAATGACTGACACGACACATAGACGTGTTTCAATCGGCGAGAGACCTCTCAGTTCTCGAGGAGCCAGTTTCTTCGGGTACTGTTTCCCACCCTTTCTCATTTGTGATTCTCACATCACTTGGCCCTCAGGCTCTGTTTTTCTGAAAAAGCCCTCTTCTCACTTTTTCACTCAGCGCACATCTCTCTATTCTTCAATCTCTCATTTTTAATCCCTCCCCTAGGTGGTTGATGGATAAACAAGATGTTACGGGCTCTTGCCCCTAGCATTCCGCTAGATTCTCTTCTTCTGCTCACAACAGTGAACTCTTCCACAGAGGGGTTGCGCTACAACTGGGTGTGTAGGAAGTCTGCAGCTAACATCGGTTAACGATGCTCTGTTGGGGAGTTTGGACGTGATTAGATCTGCCCAGATAAGGGAGTGGAATATCTTGAACCATTCCAGCTCGTGCTTCGCACTTGGCGCGATACCTCGCTGCTTGGAGGATGAGAGAGCTTTTCGACCCTTTTGCTGTTAGCTTCAGTCGTGCCCTTTTCTGCCGAATACGGTGCCCTTTCTAGCAAGTATGTTGACAAAGGGGAAAAGACAGAACACCTGACTTAACTGTGCCCCTAGTTCATCATTTTGACCATTTTTTGTTTTTGGCTTTCTACTGACCAAAATGAGAGTTAGATTAACATGCTTGTTCAATTTTCTGATTTAAAATCATGCAAGTCAGGCTATGAGCACTGAAAATTTTCCTTTTTTGGGTCCAAGAAATGGTCCAGTTTTTGAAAAAAAGATGGAGCAAATTTTTGAGAGAATTAATCAACCTCAGTAAAAATTCTCAAAAACTATTTTTTGCAAACGGCCACTGCTCAATGAGCACAGAACCTACTCTTGAGATGCACAACCTCGAATCGGAAGTAATGGAAAATTGCCCCTTGTCTAAATGGCACTGCGTGGCAACGGGAAGTTGCCCCTTGTTTGAATAGCACCACAGCACACTGTATGGCAACGGAAAGTTGCCCCTTGTTTGGATAGCACTGCAGCGCATTGTAATCAGTCCTCGGAGTGACGATCACAACTGAACTCTCAGATACAGAGAAGGCAAAGATGATCAAAACCATTACATGGACACAATCGATTTGGAAGTGTTTGTGGCTGGACTTTAGGGCGAAGTTGCCTACGTATCCCAAACATGGGAATCAAGCCTTACGTAGTTCCGGTTAAGGTACACTCGGGTATTAACCTCTCCTTTTGCCAAGGCCGCCCTTCTGGATTTTCAACCTTGCGAGCTATGTTCTTCTTTTCTTTTCAATTCTTTTCATTTTTTTTCTTATTTTTTCTTTTTCATCTTTTCCTTTCATTTTCTTCATTTTTCTTCTTTTCTTTTTTTTTTTCTCATTCTTTGCATTTTTTATTTTCTTTGTTCTTTGTTCTTTTTTTTTTTTCTTGCTCTAACTTTTGCCTTGGTTGCCCTTCCGGGTTCTCGGCCCAGCGAGCCTCTCAAGGGTAAAAGAGTGTAGCGTTGTTCGTGTCAAATGGTTTTAAGATCCTGAAGTCATCTGAATCCAGGAGAATGGATGTTGTTCGCTGACGATGCAGGAGTCCATCCAATGGTGGGGGCTGAATTTGCTCCTAGTGTTGTGGATAGGAACTCGGTTATCCTTCAGCAATACTTTCTTCTTTCCTGCCTTCTAGGATTTGGCATTTTTGCCGATCTTTGTTAGCTTGAGAAACATCCCAATTTTTTGAGTCTTCGAGCACATCTGACATTTTTGCCCCTAGTTCAAGGGATTTTGATCTAGCTTCGCAAGCTTCCTTTGACTTTCTTGCCCCTGGTTCGTGGGCTGCTTCAAATTTGGCCACACAGGCCTCACATTGTGGTTGACCGTTGAACATTCTGAATCTAAATTCAAGGTTTGAAAGCAAAGGGGTCGAGTCTCGAGGCTGAGAGCGATCTTGAGCTGTATAATCTCAAGAGCGGTTCCACACAGGTCTTCGCAGGACTGCGCAAAACATTTTTTGAAATCTTTTAAGAAAGCGACTAGTCGCTCGCGCTGAAGACAGTGTAGAACCAATCTGGATCAAGCCATGATTTTTCTCAATACTCACATTAACAAACATGATTTCATTCATTAAGGACTTAGCATGCCTCTCTTTCTCTCAATTGATCAAGTTTTTGTAAATCCCGAGGAATTCCTTCCTCTTCGTGTTTTTTTTTCATCAGAGTGTTCAAAAGGTTTTGAAAAGCTTAGATCAATGCAATGATTTAAAGGCACAGAAAAGCAGGTGAAAAGCACTGCCGCTTCATTCAAACTTCTGGCATAACTGGCACAAGGCAGAAGCAAACACAAGAGTGTGAAAATCACTGTTGTTTCATTCAAATTTGTTGGTGCAACTGGCTCCAAGCAGAAACAGACTCAAAAGAAAACGAAAAGACAAACGCAAAACAAAATGGTGATGCCCGAGGTAACACCCCCGGAATCACCCGACCTTTGTACAACAGGACTAACTCGATACAACAAGATAGACCCTTAATCAAAAAGACTGACTCAAGACAATGAGACAGACTCAAAACAAAACTACAGAATTGACTCAACACCCAAGTCAGAAACTACAAAACTAGCATTCGCAAATGCTCAAAATAGTGCGTGCCAAAAGCCACATCCGGAGTAAGCCGAGCATCGCCCACAGGTGGTTCATCCCCTGATCACATACTCATAATATCCTCGAAGTTCACTAACCCAGTGATGGTAGACTTTGCCGAGCTTGGGGAGAGGACAACCCCATTGTCAAATAGATCCTGTACTTCGTGACGAAGATGGAAGCAGTTGTCGGTGGTGTGACCGGTCTGTTGGTGGTACGCACAGTACTGAGTAGCGTCATGGCTAGGTGGAAGATGACTAGGGAGAGTCCGCGGCTCGAGGGGTTTGAGATGCCCCTTTTCAACGAGGATTTGAAGCACCTTAGATAAAGGCATGTAGAGGGCATGGAAGACCCTGCGACCTTGGGGCAGATACTTCGAGGTTTGTGAACTTTTGCTGGACGCACTAGCAGAAGGATCAGCAGGTGATGACTTGGCTTGCCGATCTCTTCCGGGTGCAGGATTAGAGCTCAAAGGATCGTTTCTGGTACAACAGCCCTTTCCCTGGTTTGCCCCTTGACTCAGACTGCTCTCATTCTGAGTGGCAAAAGTGCCATCCACAATCTGCGCAATAACTGCGATCGCTTGCTGTTTGTTCAGCCCCTCGGCTTTCAAAGCCTCAATAGCCCACCGAAGGTGTTCATGGGGACCAAAGTCCGCCCCAACCTGGTTCTTACCATTGGTCTCCACTTTGCCAGGAGATTGACCTTCTTCCAATACAGCTAGTCCCAAGATCGGGGAGCCCTTTGGTGTGAAATCCCTGGCACGCGATGTGGTCGATGACGGAGCCAATATTCCAAAGGTTAGATCTGCCACAGTTCTTTGCAAATCTTCAATCATGCTCCCCAGCTCAGAAGTAGTGGGTTCACGGATTTGAGATGATTGGGGTTCATATGCATCCCTCGTGCTTAAGCCTATGCTCTCCGGGATAAACACCTCGGGCTTGAGTATATGGGTCGGGGTGTATATACTGGGGTTGTAGGTGGGTGGCAGTGTATGGCCGAGGTTGAGATGTGGATAAGGTACTTGGTCTTTGGGGTTTTGAGGTGGAGCTATTGTCTAGTTGTCAATGAGATTCTGGATCTCATGACGAAGGCGTTAGCAACCATCGGTGCCAAACTGCGCTGCTGATGATACACGCAGTATTTGGTGGGGTTGTGTCTAGCAGGGAGTGGGTCAGGCAAAGGTTGAGGATTAAGGGGTTTGAGGTACCCTCTTTCCATCAGGACTTTTAGTGCACTGGTTAAGCTCATATAGAGGGGGGGTGAAAGTTCTGCCTTGAGCTCGGGCCGGACTGGCTGTTTGTAGGCTGGTCTTAGCAAAAGGGTCGGCTATGGCGACTGTGTTGACTTTAGTGGGTTTGGAAACAGTGCTATCGCCAGCATTGGTACTCCTGACTAGGAGTCCTACGGCAACCTCGGTGGACCCATCCTCAATGTCGTGAATGGAGTTAAGGCCCTGTGCCATTTTGACCTGCTTCTCAGGGTCTGCAATTTTTTTTGAGCTTGGATCAAGATCAGTAGTATCAAGAGGATAAAGCCTCTTAGTAGGCTGCGCCAAGGGTCTGAAAACTCGGGCTTGAGCCAACCCTTCTCGGGGATCCAGACCATGAAAATCTTCAGCTAGCGGGAGTGGGTCCAAGTTCGGCTGGGGTCCCGAGACTGAATGTGTGGTAGGCGACCTGGGCAAGTGTGGTACTTCAGCGTCGGTCTCACCCTGCAAGATGATTCCTTGATCGAATGCGGCTGCCATAACCACAATTTCCTCTGAATTCTGTGCCATCATAAGTCCACTGAACTGAACGGAGATGATGTAGCTGGTGACTAACGGATCAGACGCCTGTCTTGCCTCAGCGAGGGAGAATACTGGCTATTCTGAACTAAATCTTTGAACTGAAAGAGAAAACAGGCAGCGTCTCAGCGCAATCAATATAGACATGAACATAGCTAAATAACTGTATTCGACCATTGATCACTGTTCCCCAAATTACTGCCCCAAATCTGAATCTGATACCCGCAGATATAACTGATTCCCAAACACTGATACTGATGCCCTCAGGCCTGATACCCAAACTTGTAAACTGATACATGCATTCCTGTATAGACGCACTCTAAAAGCACATAGCAAACAAGTGAGAGCCAAAACACCCCTATATTGGGGTAGGGTTTCCCTGTCCTAGTTTCGTCAAGAACTAGGGTTTCACTACGCACACAGCGGTTTCAAACAACCTAAACTCGGGTAAGCAACCTGTCCTAGCTTGGAATGGTCACTATGGATTCCGAATATGCACTAGGTCGAATGGTCAAAAAGGGTGCCCCGGCGAAAACCAGGGTTTGTGTTCCCATCGTGGTAGAGCCCGTAACCGGTCAGCCTTATGGCACGCTTCTCTAAGCAAGCCTTCGGCAAACCGTTCAGGAATAGCAGATGGCAAACACTGTGACTTAGGCGCACTAATGCAAATACAATGCAAAGAAACACATAAGTGTAGTCAAAACAAGATATCATGAGTTCGAGTCAAGTTCTCTAAGTCCCCAGCAAAGTGGCCAGAAACTGTAGACGTCCCCGAATGTCCTGGGGGAAAATCCCCCGTTTTGTTCATTTGGGCTTACTATAGTTCGGACTCAAATGTCACAGTTCTTAATCTGATCTCGCAAAGTGCAATGCAAGATTGATAAATCACCAAAGAGTCCAATTCTGGCAAATCGTTTTTGGAAAACAGGTTTTTAGAAGGAAGTGCCAAACATGGACTGCTTTTCCAGATACAGAGTCGCCACCTAAATATTTTATTTTGGGAGAATTTAGGAAACCCTGACTCGTTGCCTAAGGCCACGTGCCCGTCATCACCAAAGTTGCCTCGGCTCGGGAACTTGGGTACGATTGGGAAAGGTCATTTCATGAGCAGCCCCGCTCGCCCGATCAAAGATCGGCCACTACTAAACATCATATTAAGTTTTGAAAACATATGCGCTCTTATTCCGGTTATTAGCCTAAAATTACTATGCGATGCGCACAACACACAAGTATAGACTGGATCACCTAAATTGGAACAGAACATTTCATGTTTGTTTTTTGAAAACGGTTTGCTACTCGCAAGTAGGCTAAAATGCGGATTTTGCCACCCTCAAGTGGGCTTACAAAAACATGATGATTTGCCACTCTCAAGTGGGCTTAAAACTTGCAATCAATGTGTTGTTCCAATGCAAATAATCCAACCTTCACCCACAGGCATTCAGGCAGTTATATCACATAAGCGGTTAGCCTCATGGCAAGCATGCTATCATGGTAGTCACTTACACACATGCAAGGATGCTAAAGCATAAACACTCACCGAGTACTCCGAGCCAAAGAAAGAAGCTAGTCAGTAATCAATGCACGATCCTAGTTCATGTTAAGATGGCTAATGCAACACATGCAAAATGCAACTACAATAGGCTCGGCTATTCTAAAATGGCATGTGAAATGCAACAATTGATACATGTATTCAACTTGGAATTGAAATACAATGCAGTTAATATGATGCGCTGAGCCCGGTGCAGGCAAAACAGATGAATGGATGCAAACATGCGATCATAAGGATGCTAATTGAAACATGCCCTAAACTAACCACCATAAGCTAGTAAATAAAATGGAGAAAGACGTGGGGTTGGAAGACATACATCACACGCACGCACACTTATTACAATTGTGCCCTCGCTCGGAGGGTCCGAATAAATAATACAGAACCGAAATGAATAACAATTACAGCTAATTATTACACAATTCTAATGAATCAACAAATTGACTAAATAAGCAAATAAACTAGCATGCAAATGGGCTGCCTCAGCTCTGTTTTGGATAACAAAGAATGCATGTGTGCTCCAGTCACC
>JAXFYN010000216.1:167263-221630 GCA_036172215.1 Camellia granthamiana
AATGTGGTGGGAAGATGACGACTTGTATCTTGCCCACACAGACGAAGACTGGGCAGGTGGCCAACCAGACAGTACCTGGTACCTCGAAGAGGTGGACCATATGACGAGAAGCGGGCGGTATTTCAAGCCCCCGCACCTTGATCAACCCGAGGCATCAGGGAAAGATAAGGACGGCAGAAAAACAGAAAGAGAAGCAAGCGGAAGAAGAGGCTTGTACTGAAGCAGCTAAAGAAAATACAAGCAGACATCTCCATCTGGGGACTGCTTATGGCTTCGAGGGTGCACAGGCAGGCTGTCCTATCTGCCATGGACAAAGCCAAACTTTCCATCGAAACTACGCCAGAACAGTTAGTTGGGTTGGTCTTTCCGGGAGGAGGTTCCCCGGCGTTGACTTTTTCAGACAAGGAATTGCCGCCTGAGGGCGTGGATCATAACAGACCTCTCTACATCTCTGTAGAATGCAGGGACAAATGGATTCCGGTGGTGCTGGTTGACACCGGGTCCGCTATCAACGTCTGTCCGGCTAGAACGGCGTATGCAATTGGGTTAAAGCCTGCGGATTTCACACCCACTACTCAAGTAATCAGAGCATATGACAATACAAGCAGGGATGTCCTGGGGACAATGAAAATCCAAACCAAGATTGGGCCTGGACAACACGAAGTGGATTTTCATGTCTTGGAGGTCCCTGCATCTTTCAACATGCTTTTGGGGCGACCCTGGTTGCATCAGGTGAAGGCCGTCTCATCTACTCTGCATCAAATGGTGAAGTACCCCTACGGAAAGGGAGTAGCCATTGTTTTTGGGAACTCATCAATCCATCCCCCTCCGGAGGTATCTACGCCAGTCCTTGAGATTGAACACGGCATGGAGGACCTGTTCATATCGGGATTTACTTTGGCTGAGGCCCGGGTAGTACAGAATATCATGGCTGTGAATGAGGGTTTGTATGTCAGCGCTCAAGCCGTATACCTCATGAACAAGCTACAGCATATCCCGGGGATGGGATTGGGAAGAAGCGGCCGGAAAGGCGTTGCAGCGTTGGCCGAAGTGCCACATAATCCACATACCTTTGGATTGGGTTATCTGCCCACCAAAGAAGATTGGGCGAGGAAAGGAAAGGAAATGGCTAGCAGAGCCAGAGCAAAGCAGGCTGGGAAGCCTTTTGACCTAATACACAGGCCCATCTGGGGTACCCTGAACGGACGCTTTGTCCGGGAGGGGGAGGATTTTCCATTTTGCGGCTTCCCAGAGCCATGGTTAAACGCGGAGAGGAAGCGCGTACCAGGCTTCGAAATCTTCTTCGACCTGCAACTATCCGGGGATGACGTTGCCGAAGAGCAGACAGACCCAACAACTGAGGCTGAGCAGAATAAGGCAGAGGAACCCGAGGGCACTGAATTGGAAATGGGGGGTAGCACTGGCAAGTCTCCTCTCTGATCCTCTGATCGACCAAGATTGCTTGGGGAATAACGCCGTGGTTTCCATGATTGGGAATGAAATGGGCCCGCGAGCCAACCAGCAGCTATTTTGGATACATCGATCGCGCCCTCTCTCATTTGGCAGTACGAAGAGGGATTCTTATCCAGCAGTTCCGGGTCAGGTTAGTGAGCCGGAATCTGATTCCACCGAGTCTTCTGAGTCGGAATCAGATTCCAGCTCGACTGAGTCTGAGTCTGGTACTCCTAGGGGTGTCAACCCGGATGCCAAAGTCCTGTCCAGGTCGTCTTTTTCCTTTTCTTTTGAGTCTGTTGTAACAGAAGATTTGGACGATTTGGATGAACTTAATGAGAATGAGGTGAATGTGGTTTCCGAGTACTTTTCTGTGCCCCTAATTTATTGCTTAAATTCGGACTTTCAAAATTTTGATCAAAACGACGAGGACGAAGTTCCCCCGGTTTTACAACGTCTAATTGAGCAAGAGCAAGAGAGGTTTGTTAAGCCATTAACGGATGAAATCATTTCTGTGAATATTGGTACTGAGGAGGACCCGCGGCTGGTCCAGATCGGGTCCACGCTGTCTTCAGAGGAACGCGAGCGCTTAGTCGCTTTATTAAAAGATTTCAAAGATGTTTTCGCGTGGTCCTACGAAGACATGCCTGGGATCGATCCTGAGATTGTACAGCATCGGATCCCCCTTGACCCCGAGGCCCGACCTGTCAAACAGAAGCTCAGAAGGATCCGCCCGGATTGGGCTCTTAAGATCAAGGAAGAGGTCACCAAGCAAATTGACGCAGGCTTCCTGCTAGTCTCTGAATATCCGACTTGGTTGGCCAATATTGTTCCGGTGCCAAAGAAAGATGGCAAGATCCGGGTGTGCGTAGACTTCAGGGATTTAAACCGAGCCAGTCCGAAGGACGATTTTCCCCTACCGCACATCGATGAGTTAGTGGACTTCACAGCAGGGCACGCTTTGCTCTCATTCATGGATGGCTTTTCAGGATATAATCAGATAGTGATGGCGCCGGAGGACAGAGAAAAGACTGCATTCACCACCCCATGGGGGACATACTGCTATCGGGTCATGCCGTTTGGGTTGAAGAATGCTGGGGCTACTTATCAACGGGCCGCGACCACAATACTACATGATATGATCCACAAAGAGGTTGAGGTGTATGTGGACGACATGATTGTCAAGTCCAAGGAAAGAGAGGGCCACTACACTGCCTTGCAAAAGTTTTTCCAAAGGATCAGGGAATTCCGGTTGCGGCTGAACCCTCAGAAATGTACATTTGGTGTTACAGCGGGAAAAAATGCTGGGGTTTCTGATTACACAAAGGGGCATCGAGGTCGACCCTTCCAAAATCAAGGCCATCTTAGAAATGCCCCACCAAGGACTGAAAAGGAGGTGCGCGGCTTTCTGGGTAAAGTGCAATTCATAAGACGGTTTATCTCAAAATTAACCTTGACTTGTGAACCACTTTTTGGTCTCCTGAAGAAAGGAAAGAAGTTCCAATGGGACGGCCGATGCCAAGCAGCGTTTGAGCAGATTAAAGAGTATCTACAGAACCCGCCCATTTTATCACCACCAGAACCGGGGAAACCGTTGATTTTGTATCTGACAGTGACTGAAACCACAATGGGCTGCATGCTTGCACAAGAATCAGAAGATAAGGTGGAGAAAGCCATCTATTATTTGAGCAAGAAAATGCTGGAATATGAGACCCGATACACACCACTGGAAAAGGCTTGCTTAGCCCTGGTATGGGCTACCAGGAAGCTGCGGCACTACCTGTTAGCTCACTCTGTAATGTTGGTTTCACGACTCGATCCCATCAAATATCTTTTCGAGAAACCAGCGCTTACGGGTAGGCTAGCTCGTTGGTTGCTGTTGCTCTCCGAATTTGATCTTACATATGTGACGCGCAAGTCAGTAAAAGGAAGAGCAGTGGCAGAGTTCCTTGCCGACCACCCGGTTGAGGGGGATGAAGCAGTTGAGTATTTATTCCCAGATGAATCAATTTTGCATATCGACGAGGAAACTTGGACGATGTACTTTGACGGAGCGTCAAATCAACATGGGTATGGGATAGGAGTGTTGCTGATAGCACCCGACAATTCCCGTATCCCTCTAGCCTTCAAACTCCGGTTCAAAGTCTCAAATAATGAAGCAGAATATGAGGCGTGCATCGCTGGTTTGGAAGCAGCCCTAGAACTAGGGGCAAGACGGCTGGACGTCATTGGGGATTCGAATCTTGTTGTGTCTCAAGCTAAAGGAGACTGGAAAGTAAAAGAAGAAAATATGATAATGTATCATCAGACCTTGGACTTGCTGATTCCTCGGTTTGAAAAGTTAAACTTCGCTCATCTACTAAGAGAGAACAACAAGTTCGCAGACGCCTTAGCAACTCTATCATCCATGATAGACATCCCGTGTGGAGTCCGAATGCGTCCAGTCATCATCGACCAGAAATTTGTACCTGCTTATGAGTCGATTGCAACCATAGATGAAGTTCAGGACGAACACCCTTGGTACTACGATATCTGGAACTTTTTAGAGAAAGAAGCATACCCGCCAGGGGTAAATGCCAAAGACAAGAGGGCAATCAGAAGAATGTCGGTTCAGTTCATCATCTGTGGGGGTAAGCTGTATAGAAGAGGTCATCTGGGAATGCATAAACTGTGTGTGGATGCAGAAGAGTCAAGGCGTCTGATGGAAGCCATCCACGGGGGTGAATGTGGTGCACATATGAATGGGGTGATGTTGGCACGGAAGATCCTTAGGCAGGGTTATTATTGGTCCACCATGGAGGAGGATTGTATTGGTTTCGTCCGGCGATGCCACAAATGTCAGATTCATGCGAATCGCATGAACATTCCGCCGTCAAAGCTATACAACATGACTTCGCCATGGCCATTTTCTGTCTGGGGAATTGATGTAATTGGAGCTGTTACGCCAAAGGGGTCGAATGGGCATGAGTTCATCTTGGTAGCGATAGATTATTTTACAAAGTGGGTTGAGGCCCAATCTTACGCAGTGTTGAAAGCTTCACACGTTGCGAAATTCATCAGAAACAACATTATCTGTCGCTACGGAGTCCCAAATGAGATAGTTTCTGACAATGGTCCCCACTTCAAGAAGGAGGTGATTGATTTGTTGGAGAAATACAATGTGGCTTTTCATAAGTCGTCTACTTACCGGCCACAAACCAACGGAGCAGTTGAGGCCGCCAACAAGAACATCAAGCGCATACTACAGAAGATGGTGGAAACCTATCGGGATTGGCCAGACAAGCTGCCGTTTGCTCTGTGGGGCTACAGGACTTCGATCAGAACTTCTACTGGGGCGACTCCGTACTCATTAGTCTATGGGATGGAGGCCGTTCTACCTATTGAGATTGAGGTTCCGTCATTGCGAGTATTGGCCGAGTGCCAGATAGCCGAAGCAGATTGGCAGCAGAATAGATTTGAGGAACTCATGCTCTTTGATGAAAGAAGGTTGAAAGCACTGTACCACGTCCAAGGCTATCAACGCAGAATCGCCCGGCTTTCAACAAGAAGGTTAAGTCCAGGAATTTGAAAGAAGGAGATTTAGTACTCAAGGACAACCGCGCTCCTATCCACGACCCAAGGGGCAAGTTCAGACCTAATTGGACTGGTCCCTACATCATCAAGTCAATCTGGTCAGGTGGAGCTGTGGTTCTGATGGATCTAGATGGCTTAGAGTTTTCCCAACCGATCAATATGGACAAGTTGAAGAAATATTATCCCTGAGAGGCTCGCTAGGCCGAAAACCCGAAAGGGCGACCTAGGCAAAATTCAGAGCATAGAAAATTTGAAATTATAAAAACTGAGCTCGCAAGGTTGAAAACCCGCAAAGGGCGGCCTTGGCAAAAGTTAGAGCGCAAAAGGAGAGTAAAAAAAAAATACCCGAGCGAACCTAAGCCTGAACTACGTAAGGCTTGATTCCCATCTTTGGGATACGTAGGCAGCTTCATCTTGAAGTTCAGCCACAATCTTTTCCCCGATCAACTTCGTCCATTTTGATCATCTCAGTCATCTTTATTCATCAGCATTTATTGTGATCTCCGGTACAGTGCTATTCAAACTAGGGGCAACTTTCCGTTGCGGTGAAATGCTGCGGCAACTTTCCAGTTGCTAGGGTTCGGGATTGTGCATCTCAGTGACAGATCTCAGGCGTGTCCAGTTCTGATCCATATCGAAAATAGTTTTGAAAAGTTTTAATAAGAGTTGACTTTGTCCAAACTAATCTTTTTTACAACTTAGACCATTTTTGGACCAAAGCGGAAAATTTTCAGTACCACAACCTTCAATTTCATTGATTTCAAAACAGAGTTCTCTCGCTCTTGCATACAATTGAAGTTGCTTTTTATTACATTCATAACGAAAACTTGAAAGTACTAATAAAGCAATAAATCTGGGGCACAGTCCAGTCAGAAGTCCCTGCGCCCCCTTCCGGAGCTAGTTGAAGCCTCTGATGCCAACTTGGGCCCAACTTGTGCTTCTTCGTTGAGCCAATCCCAGCGCTCATCAGACAAAGTGCAACTGAAGACAGGGGCAGGGGCCAGAAGCTCTCTAACTCTCCAAGCAATGCGGTCTGCTGATAAATTGCACATCCATTCAAACCACCAGCTCCCATCAGGAGCATTGACTAGGTGTTGCCGAAAGAAGTAGCCACGGGCCGAATAAGCAGGGCAAGAGTCCACAACTTGCAACTTATCCATCAACCTTATCTGGGGAGGGATGAAAAATGAGAGATTAAAGAATAGAGAGATGTGCGATGAAAGAAAAGTGAGATAGGGGTTTTGTGAGAAAAATCGAGCCCGAGGGCCGAGTGATGTGAGTGAACATACGTGTGAGCTTGGATGGGAAACATTACCTGTAGCAGTAGTGGACTCCCTGCAAATCTGGTTGTCTCCCGGCAGTAGAAGGCATCCAGGCCTATCAATTTTGGATACGTTCCATTCTTCAGGTAGTCCATCCAAAGTACATCGTGTTGTATTTTTGCTTATCGAGTTGTTGCTTTTGCTTATTGAGTTGTAAGTTTTGTCGAGCTGTCGCATTTTGTGTTTTGAGTTGTTACCTTTTGATTACACAATTTTTGTTAAGTCTTGTCGATTGAGTCGTTAACATTGTTGTACTTTGTTTATCGAGTTGTAAACTTGTTAAGATTCTGTTTTATTTCTTAATGAGTCAATTTGTTTTCATTTGTTGCGTCGGTTCACTACCTGACCCGGTAATACATGAGGCACATTTTCATTCAATTCCACTTTGTGCAAAATAATGCGATGCGATGCTAAGAATTTCAAATACAATATCTTTTCAAAAGCTGTTTCATTTCATCATGTTTTACAACAAAGTAAAGGTACAAGTTTTACAGAAATAAAACTGCCTAACAATGTGCAAAGTGCTACAAACTACTAGCTAAAAAGTAGAATAAAGCAGGAAATAGCATCAGTGCCCTCGGGAGCGGGAATGGGGAGGCCCTCTCATCCTCTTCTGCGGGATAATCTCTACCTCGTCATCACCATTTGGATCGGAGCTGTCGTCCTCCGGATCCCCCTCAGGCTCGTCTCCACTCCCGGAACCAAGACCGGAGCCTCCCCCTCCAGGAGATGTGTCTGACACATGATCTGCGACCTCCTCCTCGTCATCCTCAACAATGGGTGCCCTGCGTCTGCGAGACGACCCTCCTCTTCGAGCTCCTCGGTGAGGCCGAGATGGCCCAGCTCCTCGAGGCCCAGTACCTCTACCTCTCTGAAAAGGCCCGGGAGGCCCACCTTGTGTCGGAGCATAGACTGGAGGCATCTGAAAATGCGAAGTGCAATACATCAGTTCAAACATGAAAAGCAGGTGCAAGTACAGTATGGGAGTGGGGTGTGTGCCAGATGTGTTCTACACAGCCTATCAGTGCAATGGAATGTTTAAAGCCAGAGCATTAACAGAAATATGATAAGTGCAAGAAAGATGAAGGGTACCTGGAAGCCCATGACGGACATCTGTGCCTCTCTGCGCAGGACCATCCCCTCGAGTGAGGCCACCACTCCGAGCATCTGATCTATGTAATCCCGAGGTGGCTGCAGATACAAGCTCAATTCATCAATTGATAAGCAACTGTCAAAATGTCTGTGTGACAAATGAAAAATGGTAGAACATACCGGTGGTGAGTCAGGATCACTGACGTATCTGTGACCAGGCGCCGGAGGCTCCATAGGGATCGGAATCGGGGAGGTAGCCCCATACTGCCAACACGTCAACTCAGTCGGCATCTCTGGCCATCCAGGGTGATCAAGAGTCGGAGGGATCGGAGGAATCGAACTGCCTCTACCTCTAGATGTGCCAGCCCTGCTAGAAGAAGGGATGTCTGTAGCACGAGCGTGACTCGAAGATGGTGCGCCAGTGGGCCTCCGTGCCGGAGCCCGTACTCCCGTCAAGGGGGGGCATCAGATATATACGGCGGTAGGTGGAGTAGCTCCCATCAACAAGATGTAATAACGCATCACTGCCCTGCATAGCACTACTGACCTCCTCAGGAGATAATCTATCAGCAGTCCGCATGGTGTCTGGAGGCACAGCAGGAGGGTCCTGAGAATTCCCCCCCCATAGCTGGCGCTGGAAGCGTTCCCCCAGGAACCAAACTCTACCCACTGGTCCCTCGAGCAGGAACCTGTACTGGGAACTAGTCGACCCTCCGGGGTACTGATCCTCGAGGTCATCGCCGAAGATTGCCCAAGGCTGCCAAGTGATCTGCGGATAACCAGTGCATAAGTCAATCAGAAATCAGAACATACAAAGCAGATCAAAGATGAAAACAGAAAAAGAACTGAGAGTTCTAAAATACCTCTGTCGCTCGAACAGTGTCGAAGTACTGCCGCAGAGAGAAGAGAGTCTCTCGAGGCCTCGACAAGTGCTCGCCCTCAAACATCAGTGAATATGGGGTCATAGGAGGTCCTGTCACCTCCACCTCCGGGGCTAATGTGGGAAAATATGCATATACCCATAGCTGAGAAAAGCAGTGCGGGATGTGAATACAAGGTGCTAAAGGCAGAATATGGAGTGCAAAGTGCGCCGTGGTGCGCAGTGAACAAGCAATGAGAAGCAAAAAATGTAAATCAAAAGGGCAGAATGTACCTCCCAGGTTCTCCAGTAGCCGCCGAGTAAATCTCCCCGTCCGCGAGAGACTGCGCTCATGTAACAGTACAGGGTAGCCAGGCTAGCGCCGCCCCAATCATACTGGCTGACCTGTGATAGGTCTACCAAAGCACTCAAGAGATATAATCCTACCATGTTCCCTCTATCAGCGAACAAGGTGGTGCCGAGGAGATACATGAGAAAACCGCGGGCATACTGCTCCGCCTCCTCAGGAGTACCGGGCTCCATCTGTGGCCGCCGGAAGTGCAAAGCAAGCCAGGAGTATCGGACTCTCCCCGAACCTCTGTCTACAGGCGGTGTGTCCCCAATAGGTGCATCCAAGCAGCCTCCCACTGGCCCATATCCTCGTCATAGGGAATGGGTACGCCGCCTACGTCTAGGCCGGTGAGTATAGCGAAGTCCAGCGGGGTCATGGTCATATCCCCGGCTGCAGAAAAATGGAAAGAATTGGTGGTGTCCCACCACCTCTCTGCTAGAGCCGCGAATAAAGTCCTACTGATGAGGCAACGAGATAATCCCCGGCAGAATGGTCCAAATCCTGCGAGGTCGACCAAGCCCCGGACAGCTTCCGGAAGCTCAAAATACCACTCCCTCGCGGTGACGGAACCATATCCTCGCACTGTGCGAGAATGAACCTGCATTTAGAATGAATGCATAGATCAGCAAATAAAGTGAAAATGAGCTGTGTGCAAATGAAGTGAAAATGAGCTGTGTGCAAATAAAGTGAAAATGAGCTGTGTGCAAATG
Organism: Camellia granthamiana; assembly: GCA_036172215.1. Lineage (NCBI taxonomy): Eukaryota > Viridiplantae > Streptophyta > Magnoliopsida > Ericales > Theaceae > Camellia > Camellia granthamiana. The sequence goes on from JAXFYN010000216.1 coordinate 176,624, forward strand.
AAGTGAAAATGAGCTGTGTGCAAATGAAGTGAAAACGGGCTGCGTGTTCAGTAAATTAAGTGTTTTGGGCTGCGTGTTCAAAGTTTCAGTACATCTGAGTTTGGGACTGTGTGTTCTACTCAACATCAGTGGGCTGCGTGTTCACCTCAAATTGGGACTGTGTGTTCTACTCAACATCAGTGGGCTGCGTGTTCACCTCAAATTGGGACTGCGTGTTCTACTCAACATCAGTGGGCTGCGTGTTCACCTCAAATTGGGACTGCGTGTTCTACTCAACATCAGTGGGCTGCGTGTTCACCTCAAATTGGGACTGTGTGTTCTACTCAACATCAGTGGGCTGCGTGTTCACCTCAAATTGGGACTGTGTGTTCTACTCAACATCAGTGGGCTGCGTGTTCACCTCAAATTGGGACTGTGTGTTCTACTCAACATCAGTGGGCTGCGTGTTCACCTCAAATTGGGACTGTGTGTTCTACTCAACATCAGTGGGCTGCGTGTTCACCTCAAATTGGGACTGTGTGTTCTACTCAACATCAGTGGGCTGCGTGTTCACCTCAAATTGGGACTGTGTGTTCTACTCAACATCAGTGGGCTGTGTGTTCACCTCAGTTTGGGACTGTGTGTTCTACTTTCAATCAGTGGACTGTGTGTTCGCTTCAAATCTGGGCTGTGTGTTCAGTACATCAAGTTTGGGGCTGTGTGTTCTACTCTCAATTAGTGGGCTATGTGTCCGCTTCAAATCTGGGCTGTGTGTTCAGTGCATCAAAGTTTAGGGCTGTGTGTTCGCTTCAAATCTGGGCTGCGTGTTCGGAAAATCTGAGTTTTGGGACTGTGTGTTCTACTCTTAGTCAGTATGTGCTGTGTGCTCATTTTCAACTTCGCGCTGTGTGTTTGGCGAATCAATGTTTGAGCCGTGTGTTCAATTCCTAACTAATGTATACTATGCGTTCACAATTATTCAATGAGCTGTGTTCACGGAATTCAAGTGGCTAAGTCACATGCTCAAGATGCAAGTACTATGTCATAAGCTAAACTGCGTGTCTAAGCATGGCAGGGGAATGAAATGCACGAGGAATACAGAGACTAAAGTAAAATACCTCCGCATCATAAGAGAGGTGCTGCTCTGGCTCTCGTAGGAGAAGATCCCTTGGTACTCGGTCGTTAAACTCAGTGAAATGACGAAAAGTGGCTCGCGGAAGCCTATGAACCGCTGGGGCATATCGATCGGGAATGAAAGGGCGAACTCTCGGAGGCAATGCCATAATGTCAAAGTCATCTCCGGCGCCGGGAAAACCTCCGCCGTGAGGGAAATGGCCCGCCATGTCGAGAAATCTGCAAAGAGGAGCAAAAATGAGCAAAATGGGCCAAAGTTGGAAAAAGTCAACAAAAGTCAACTCTCGGGAAACAAAAAGTCAACAAAAGTCAACCCCCGGGAAAATTTTCCAAATATTGAAACAAAATTACCTCAAGTGGTGAAAATGAGAAGAGAAGCTCCAAAGTTGAAATTTAGTCGCTTCAAAGTGCTTAAATCTGAAAGATTTCGCAAAAACAACTTGCGTGGGAGGCCGAGGGGCGCGTATAGAATGCAGATCTGAGAGAGAAAATGGCTTAGAGAGCAAGAGGAGAGAATTCCACACTTGGGGGTGTGATTTCGGAGGCAATGGGCAAGCATATATATAGAAAATGTCAAAATGACCATTTTGCCCCTGCTTTTGGCAGGTGGCCGGCCGGCCACCTAACCTGGCTGGCCGGCCCCTCTGCTTTTTGGCCCTGGCCGATGGCCTCTCCTAGGGCAATGGGCTGGCCGACCATGTCCCCCACCCCCTCCCCTGCCTCTCTGCAAATTTTGAGGAAAATCGGAGTTCCCGGGACCTGAAAAAGTTGAAGAAAAGTGCACTTTCTGGCGCCGAATTGCTCCGCCGGAACTTTAACTGCAATTTCTGATATGTGTCTCGTCATTATTCATCAAAATCAGAGTGTATCCTTTTAAACATGTTGTGAACTCTCCGGGAGTTGAATCAGAGGCCGCGATTGAGTTGCCGTCGCCGAAATGCGTGTTTTCCGGTTCATCATTTCATGTCAAATGGGCATCCTGATTTATGTTCGTTTTGCTTCATTTGGCTCATAATTCGCATTCTCATGATTGTTTTGCATTGTCATGCATGATTTCTTGGTGTATAATACTTCCATGCTTGAACATGCGTTGTCACGCATTATCTGTTCTCGCATTGTGATGCATTCATTCACCGGCACTGTGTGTGTCAGGCTTTCGAATCACAGGAATCGCATGGAATATATGTTGTTGCATATTGTTCTTGTTGAATTTCTCTATTTTGCAGGCACGATATTGTATGTACGGTTCATTTGAGGCTGGTGCGACCAGACGAATCGCGCAGGTATCGTATCTTCTCCGTGTGAGACGCGACGAGAATTGAATGATTCTCCGCATTCCTAACTGCATGAAATGTAGTTGTTTGCTTTGCCCTCTTGCTTATAACTGTTGCATCTATTTGTCAATACTTGCTTCATTACAGCTTGTTGCACTTGCATGATCACTCGGCTCCGCGCCTTTCATTTTGCATTGTGCCCCCTGCCTGCGGGCTCGCCTGCGGGCACATATCTCTGTTCATTTTGTTTGATTGTCTAAGTCTTCGGCCTTGTCAAAAATGGGTCGTCTCTGGGCTTTGACATTCACTCCCGTCACTTCTTGACTTCCGAGTTCTGTCAAAGAGGGGCAACTGTAGACACCCCATTTTTGACCGACCTTAAGACTCAGACGTCACCGGTTGAGCGCTCGGTGATGTTGCATACTGTGCTCGTTCAGAAGTCTCAGAGTCGCGGCCGCGCGCCCTGCCTCCGGACCTCCGAACCATCTTCTCTACCTTGTCTCGGTTTGCGAACCAGGCTCGGTTTTCTCTGTTTTCTTTCCTGAGGGAAGGGAGTGGTCCTGTAGACTATCTCCCGGTGGCCGTGAGCTACTTTTCGTGGCCGTAGGCCATTTTGCCCATTTCGGAGCCCGGTTCCCGGTTTTCGGGGCCGTTAGGCCGTGTGCCTCGGCTCGGGACCGCCCAACCATCTCCGCTTTCTCCGATTTTTGGCGGAGACCTCTGCTTTAATGTTCCAAGGAACACTAGGGCCCCTGATGCCCACTTTGCAGCCGAACACCACTCCCGGTGCCCGGCGACCCATTTTCGGGACCCCGAACTGCGTGATTTGGGCCCCGAGCATTCATTTTGCATCAGCCTTCTCCGGTTTTTGGCGGAGACCTCTGTTTTAATGTTCCGAGGAACACTGGGGCCCCTGATGCCCACTTCGTGGTCGCGTGCCACTTCCGGTACCTGTAGCCGGTTTTCGGGACCCCAAACTGCGCGGTTTTGGTCCCGAGCATTCATTTCGCATCCATTTTCTCCGGTTTTTGGCAGGTATCTCTGTTTCGTCATTCCAGAGGACACTGGGGTCGCAGATGCCCACTTCGCTGCTGAACACCACTTCCGGCACCCGCAGCTCATTTTCGGGATCCCGATTTGCTCGGTTTTGGCCCCGAACATTCATTTCTCATTTGTTTTTGTTCAAACTTGGCAGGTACCTCTGTTTCAACATCAGGAAGATCACTGGGGGGTGAGAAGCCAGCAATTATCCCAGATAACCAGTTTCGCTCCTCCGGAGCCCGTTTTGCTCACTTCCGGGCCAATGTTGAACACCCTAGGGGTATTTTCTTCCAACCAAAGCTACATATCTGTGATGAGGGCATCTGGGAGGACACTTTGGTATGGTGGTCGGCCAGCAATTCATGGTTTCATTTTTGGGCCTCTCCTTCAAGCTCTATGTTGTGACTCTTGGTTCAATGTTGCCAAATTCAAACCTTGGATCCTTGTTCTACACATCTTGGAGGACACTTTGGCATAGTGGTCGGCCAGAAATTGTTGACTTCATTTTTGGACCTCTCCTTCAAGCTCTATGTTGTGGCTCCTGCTTCAGAGTTGCCAGATTTCAACCATGGGGCCTTGTTCTACACACCTTGGAGGACACTTTGGTATGGTGGTCGGCCAGAATTTCTTCTGTTCATTTTTTGGGGGTGGCCGGCCGGCCATGGTGAGTGGCTGGCCGACCAGGTGGGGTGGCCGGCCGGCCACCTCCCACAAATTTACCTGGCCGGCCAGCTTCCTGCTTTCCAGCCTGTCCCAGCTGTCCGGATATCTTTCAGCATATCCCGGGGCATCCGGGGGATATTTCGGGAGGGAAAGATTGGGTGCTTTCCCTCCCCTTTTACACCCCATTTCTTGCCTATTTGAAGGGCCCTCCCTCTCCTTCTTCAAGGTTGGAAAAATTGGTCTCAAGGAATCATCTTCAAATTCCTCCATTTTCATAACTCAAAACCTCAAAAAGGCTTCAAGTGTCAAGGTCTTCTCTTCATCAACACCTAGCCTCACCATCCCTACCACCACTCCAGCAGCTAGGAAGTGAATTTCAGAGGTTGAGAAGCTCCAAATCAAGGCCAAGAATCAAAGAAAGACAAGTCTTCAAGGGTGAGTATTCAAAACTAACTTTTAGGGCTTTTTCTTGGTTCTTTTTTATACTCTAATTGGTTGAGAATTGGGGCTCCGACCCCTACTGCTTTTGTGTTTTTTTTGAGCCCCTCTACAACTTTGTAGAAGGGCTCAACTTCATTTGATGCTTCTATGACACACTTGTTTCAATACCTAGCTTTTATGCCATTTTCTTGCATGCTAGTTTTGGTCTATTTGTGTTTGTTTCTAGGGGTCCGACCCCTACTGATTTTGTTCTTATTTTGAGCCCCTCTACAACATTGTAGAGAGGCTCAACCCCATTTGGTGCTTGTATATACCACCTCCTTCAATATTCATCAAGAGTGCCACTTTTTTGCATGCAATTTTGACCTATCTCTATTTGTTTTTGGGGCTTCGACCCCTACTGACTTTGGTCTTATTTTGACCCCCTTTACATGTTCCATGAAGAAAGTTTTGTCATTTGGTGTGTGCATTGCATGTCTCATGATATAGCCTATTTGGAAGCCTACTTTGCATGGATCTTTTAGCATGATTGTGTTCTGATTTTGAGGATGTCATCTTCTGAATATATGCTTTTTTTTAGCTCATCTTCAATGTTGTAGAAGAAAGTTTGTCCATTTGGGGTTTGCATATATCACTTGTCTTAATACCCCTCTTTTGGCCACTAACTTTGCATGCTTTGTTTGATCTACCCATGCTTGCATTTAGGCCATGTTTACTACTGAAAAAATGCCATTCTTGGGACTGTCTTGCTACTGTTCTTGCTTCCATGATCATATTTTGCATGTATAGCATGGCTATAAGCCATTTCGGGGCTTAGTTTCACATTTTCGGGATGAATGCATGCTTCGAGTGTCATTTCGAATTGTTTCGGGGCTGTTTTCCCCTTTATTTAAGTGCTGAAATTCCATTGCCATGCTTGCATATCATTTCCCATGCCATTTGTATCATTTTTGCATTGCCTCGGTTTGCGTGCCAATGGGCACGCACTTCGAGGCACCTCATTTTTATCATTCCGGCAGCCTATGTGAGCGTGGCTGAGGCTATCTCATGTTGGCGTAAGCCCAATTTGCTTTTTTCATGTTTCTACATCATTGCCTCGATTTGCGTGTCCGCGGACACGCGTTTCGAGGCGACTTTGTTTTTTATCCGACGGCCTCCTATGTGAGTGAGCTGAGGCTCTCCCATGTAGGTGTAAGCCCATCGTTGTATTTCGTATGCCATTTTGCATCGCATATCATCGCCTCGGTTTGTGTGCCTGTGGGCGCGCACTTCGAGGCACTTCGGTTTTATCCGATTTTGCATCGCATATCATCGCCTCGGTTTGCGTGTCCGCGGGCACGCATTTCGAGGCACTTCGGTTTTATCCAATTTTTCTCATTTGCATCGCCTTGGTTTGCGTGCCTGTGGGCGCGCATTTCGAGGCACTTCGGTTTTATCCGATTTTATCATTTCATCATTGCCTCGGTTTGCGTGTCCGCGGGCACGCATTTCGAGGTACTTCGGTTTTATCCGATTTTTCTCATTTGCATTGCCTTGGTTTGCGTGCCTGTGGGCGCGCATTTCGAGGCACTTCGATTTTATCCGATTTTATCATTTCATCATTGCCTCGGTTTGCGTGTCCGCGGGCACGCATTTTGAGGCACTTCGGTTTTATCTGATTTTTTTTCTCCTTTGCATCGCCTTGGTTTGCGTGCCTGTGGGCGCGCATTTCGAGGCACCTCTGTTTTATCCGATTTTATCATTTCATCATTGCCTCGGTTTGCGTGTCCGCGGGCACGCATTTCGAGGCACTTCGGTTTTATCCGATTTTTCTCATTTGCATCGCCTTGGTTTGCGTGCCTGTGGGCGCGCATTTCGAGGCACTTCGGTTTTATCCGATTTTATCATTTCATCATTGCCTCGGTTTGCGTGTCCGCGGGCACGCATTTTGAGGCACTTCGGTTTTATCCGATTTTTTTTTCTCCTTTGCATCGCCTTGGTTTGCGTGCCTGTGGGCGCGCATTTCGAGGCACCTCTGTTTTATCCGATTTGCATTTCATCATTGCCTCGGTTTGCGTGTCAGTGGGCACGCATTTCGAGGCACCTCATTCTTATCATTCCGGCATCCCGTGTGAGTGTGGCTGAGGCCCTCTCATATTGGTGTAAGCCCATCATTGCATTTCGCATGGCATTCCGCATCGCCTCGGTTTGCGTGCCAGTGGGCACGCATTTCGAGGCATCTCATTTTCATAGCATTGCGTATGCTAGGATTGTATGTTAGTTGCATTTCATGCATATCATGCATATTGCACGGGAAACGAGGCGCATTCTGTACTCCGAGTACCGGAACGTGTCTCAATTCCCAAGTCACCGACACTCCGGATTACCCATGATGGAGTTAGATTTTTGTTGTAGCATTCATCTGCATTCATCCCATATTGAGTTGTGCATTTCGGTTCCTCGGCCATCATGCATCGAGATGCGTGATTGGTGGCACGAGGATCGAGGCATGCATACATTTGTGAAATACATTGCTATGCCCTTTTCCTGCTCTCTGTTGCAGCAAAATCAACAATCAACAACTTTTCGGAGGCTGGTACGCATTTCGAGAAAATTGTAAACAGAGGCTAATCAGGGCATCCCAGTGGATTTCTGCGCCAAGCAGCCCAGCATATGCCATTCATCAGGAGCAAAGCAGTCCCTGGCTTGCATGCCAGTTTTACTTTTCTGTAATTAATTTGTTAATTAATTAGAAATCTGTATATTTATTCGGACTGTATATTCTTTCATTTGGGACTGTATTATTATTTATTTGGACCCTCTGCGCGAGGGCATAAATGTAATAAGGGTGTGTGAGTGTGATGTATGTCTTCCAACCCCCATTTCTTTCTCCCTTTTATTTACCCGCTTTGGATGGTTAGATATAGGGCATGTTTAAATTAGCATACAGTATGACAGCATGTTTGCATTCATTCATCTGTATTACACGCATCAGGCTCGGCGCATCATACAAACTGCATCTGTATTTCAATTCCAAATTGAATACTTGATAGCTGTAGCATTTCATATGCCATCTTTAGAATAGCCGAGCCTGCTGTAGTTGCATTTTTGCATGTGTTGCATTAGGCATTTCAGCATATTTAGGATTCATGCATGGATTTCTAATAAGCTTTTGTTTTGGCTTGGAGTACTCGGTGAGTTTTATGCTTTAGCACCCTTGCATGCGTGTGAGTGTTGCCATGATAGCATGCTTGCCATGAGGCTATTTGCTTATGTGATATAACTGCCTTGAATGCCTGTGGGTGGAGGTTGAGTTATTTGAACTGGGACAAATCACTGATTGTTTGTTTTAAGCCCACTAGATAGTGGCAAAATCACTGTTTTCTAAGCCCACCTGAGGGTGGCAAATCCGCATTTTAGCCTACCTGCGGGTAGCACCATCACACCATTTTCAAAAAAACAAACACGAAATGTTTTGTTCCAATTCAGACGACTCAGTCTATACTTGTTTGCTGCGAGCATCACATAGTAACCTAGGCTAATAACCGGAATAAGAACTCACAATGTTTTGAAAAACAGATATCATGGTTAGTAGAGGCCGGTCTTTGACCGGGCGAGCGGGGGTGCTCACGATGTGACCTTCCCCAATCGTACCCAAGTTCCCGAGCCAACTTTGGTGATGACGGACACGTGGCCTTTCGGCACCGAGTCAGGGTTTCCTAAATTTCCCATTTAAAAAAAATATTTAGGTGGCGACTCTGTTATCTGGCAAAGCAGTCCATGTTTGGCACTTCTTTCAAAAAATCAGTTTTCTCAAAACGATTTGCCGGATTTGGACTCTTTGGTTCGAGATTTGGAACCGCAACAAAAATCGAGTCCAAGCTGTAGCGAGGCCCCCCCTGCGGGCGTTGTTACAGTAGGCTATGAGGTGTAGGGTAAAATGGCCAAGAATCAAGGTGTTTGGAGGCTTGGAGTAAATAGATATAGGAGTGTACGTATCAATGCCCCAGCTGGTTTTTCTAACCCTTAGAAATGAGGCTCAAGGGTTGGCTTTATAGAGGAGAGAAGCCAAGGGAAACGGGGGGAAAAACCAATTCAAATTTCCCCCCAAAAGGACAGACCCTCGGACAGAGGGTCTGGTGCAAAACAGCTGGCACAGCTGGAATGCACCAGGAGAGAGAAGAATGGCCGGCCTGGTGCAAAAGGTCCAGGTGGCCGGCCGGCCACCTCCCCTGGTCGGCCGGCCAGGGGTCAAAAAGGTCAAGAAGGATTGATGGCTGGCCACCCCAAAAAGGTGGCCTCCCAGATGAGTGCAACACTGCTGTATGGTCAAAACCCAGAAAATGTGAACTAGGAGAGAGAAAAACCAGCTTTTTAGAGGGGTTCAAAAGGGTCAAGAACAATTGCTGGCCGGCCTACCCATATTGGTGGCCTCCCAGGTGTGTACAACACAATGGTGTGGTGGAAATTCAGAAAAAGTGGCCCAGGAGTGGAAAAAACCAGCTTTCTAGTGAAGAAAACGGGAGATGAAGAGCGATGAAGAAATAAAACTGGTTTTTCAGAACAATTGCTGGCCTCCCACCTTCCTACAACATTTCTAATAATGAAAATAAGGTCCCTGCCAAAAATGGACCAAGACGGATGCAAAACGAAGGTTCGGGGGCCAAAACGCGCAGTTCGGGGCCCCGAAACAAGCTGTTAGGCACCGGAAGTGGCGTTTGACCACGGAGTTGGTTTGTCAGGCCACAGTGTCCCTCAAAAGGGATGAAACAAGGTGTGTGCCAAAAATCAGAGCAAACGGAGGTAGTTAAGCGGTCCCGAACCGAGGCACACGGCCGACGGCTCCGAAAACCGAGAACCGGGCTCCAAACGGGAAAAATGGCCTACGACCACGAGACGTAGCCTATGGCCACTGAGAGATGATCTACGAGACCTCTCCCTCCCTTCGGGAAGAGAAAACAAAGAAAACAGGGCCTGGTTCGCAAACCGAGGCAAAGCACAAAAGAGTCCAAAAGTCCGGAGGCAAGGCTCGCAGCCGCGACTCCGCAACCTCAGAACGAGCACCATATGCAACATCACCAAGCGCTCAATCGGTGACGCCTGAGTCTTAAGATTGGTCAAAAATGGGGTGTCTACACTTCCTTTTAAAAGATTTTGTGAGATGTTGAACCATATGAGTTGAGATTGAAGTGTATGATGAGATTTTGTAAAAGAAAAGGACGATGTTAGGGCTTTTTGTGGAAACCTAGAAAATTTGGGGCTTTTGAAAGCATGGAAATGTCCATCGAAATTTCCTTTTATTTTTGATAAAAAGATGAGTGAGTGTAAACTCCATGATGTGGTTTGCAAAAAGGGGAAAATTTAATTAACATCTTAAAATGGAGAAATTGTTTCTTTTAAAATTGTTAGTAATAAATGATGATGTATGGTTGTGAGATGGCAAGTCTTGTGCACTATGAACTTCGAGAGTTTTAACACTTAAGGTTAATGTTCGAAAACACCTTATGTGGTCTTGAAGAGACTAGATTGTTGAGATTTGTGAAATGTGGAATTGTAGCCATGTGTTGATGATACATGATTACCATGTGAGGGAACTTTATGAGAAGTAATGAGAAATGTGAATGTTGACATTTTGTAGAGATGTTTGAAATTGAAAGATGTTATAAGATATTAATTATTGCACCACATTCTTATTTGATTTATTATCATTATTGCACATCTCATCATGTTTATTTTGAGAAGATTAATGTTGTAATGAGAACTAATGGAAATGTTTATGGGGCAAATACGGTGGTAAGTCCGTATAGGGGGTATAGTTGATTTGATAAGTTAGCCTGAGTGTCCATGGTGAAAGACCAGAAACTCACGCGGATAGGTGTCGAGCCTTCCGATTAATACCGATAAAAATGACAGTTTGGTAGTACTTGTAGAGTCTACTTGCAGATACCAGACTAGGGATTACCAGTGTCGTATTTACCGCCCCTTATGATTTAAAATGTGAAGTTGGAAAATTGATGAGATTGAATAATGCTTATTGAAAACTTGGTGATTTTTAAGAAAAGCATGGCATGAAATTATCTTGAAATGGCATGGCATAATATTTGCATTTACATTAAATGTTAAGAATCTCACATAAATGTGTATACTTTGTTAAGATTTCTCTACTGTGCTTTGTGCTCACCCCTATAGGTTTTGGTGCAGGTAAAGATTTAGTAATCCCGCCAAATTGAAGGCGTGGGAATGTTGTGAAGAGTAACACTCTATTTTGTTGTGAAATTTTTGTAAAGCCAAGGGCTATTCTTGTATGGGTCCGAGAGACCACTTTTGTGTAACAAGGGTTAAGCCTCGGAAGTTGTAGCCCGTAAAGGCATTTTATTTATTTGGAGACTATAGCTTCACATGCTATAGATTCATGTGTTTACTTACCTATGAATATATAAATTGCATGTGGAACTACGATGTAAATCATGGAGATCTTGATATAGAGAATGGAGAACGGTTATGACTAATGATTGTGTGTAGTTGAATTATTCATGCTGGGTTTATTTCGGGACGTTACAAGGGTGAACAATAGTTTTAGCTCATTTAGATGATCCAAACCATTCAAAAAAAGGGATTGGATTGTCAGCCTCTTTCAGGTCATCTCAATGATCCAAACTATACATTTTGTAGAGTCCGCCAAACAAAAGAAATAGGTTCAATTATCCATTACACACTACAGGAAAAGGGGGATTTGGTGGCGTTTTGTTAACGACGTTTCTGTAAACGTCACTGTTATTAGTATTTAACGGCATTTTATAAATGCCGCATATTCTATTAAATAAAACGACACCGTTTTATAATGGGAGGCGTTTAAAAACGCCTCCGAATGCGGTGACCCACACGCGCCCCTTTTTGTGAAAACCTTATTTTGAATCAGAGCCTACATACGCACAGATCTCTCAACCCGTAATACATGCGCACAGATCTCTCTCTCTCAACCCTCTCCATCGAAGCTCCATCGAAGCTTAAATCAAAGAAGATTCAGATCGAAGCCCCGATTTGAACAAAACCTGATTCAGATCCATCGAAGCTTAAATCAAAGAAGATTCACTACACCCGTGATTTCACTCTCTCTTGCTTCAAACCCTTTCGTTTCTCTCGATTCAAACCCCTTCATTTAGTAATCGATTAATCTGCAACCCTTCTCTTCAAGTATTCGATTCACCTCTTCGTTTATTCGATTGAAGTATTCGTAGATCATCGATTCGCAGATCAGTCTTATCTCTATCTCTAGTTCGTGTTCGAGTTCGCAGGTCTTTCTTCATGGTAAGTGTTGATCAGTCTTATCTCTATCTTCTCACAGTCAAGTTCGATTGAAGATGATACTTACTGATGGAATCATTCGATTCAGGTTTGCTAGGTTTTATCTAGATCAGATCGATCGATTGAAGATCTGTTGATCGATTGAAGGTGATTTCGAAGTTCAACCTTCTTCAGCTCGGTGATTCAATCTCAGATTCGTTCGGCGATTTCGAAGTTCTCTCTCGATTTCAAAGCTCGGTGATTCAATCTCAGATTCATTCAGCGAGGAAAGTGAGCACCATCATCTACCAAGGTGAGCACCATCGCTTCAGATTCGCTTATTTTTTTCCCCTAAATTAGCATGTTGAATTTTCCTAGCATGTTGAATTTTAATCTCTGTTTTTTTATTACCCTAAATTAGCATCAGTTTGGATTGATCAATCAGTGTAGCTTAGATATTTAGGTAGAATATCTGGTTACATTATTATTATTATTATTTTGAATTCTAAAATATAGAACAGTTCATTATATCTTGGAATGGATTGTGATTTTGTATTCATCATATTGAGAAAAAATCTAGCTTAATTCAATTTCTTGCATAATTTTTTTTACAGACAGTAATAGATATTGATATTTGAACAATTTGTGTATCCTCTGCTTTGCTTCTTTACGTGTCTGATAGAAGAATGTAAATTGTAGTCTCTTTGTGAAGAGATTACCATAGCCGCCTTTATTCATAAGGATACAAATAAGTGTTGGTGCCAAAAATGATTAATAGTAGTAAGAGTTGTGTTATCTTCCTCAAAATTCTCATCAATTCAATGTCTTCTTTGAAAAAAAAAGAAAAAAGAAAAAGTGCTTTCATTACTATTCATTTTTAATAAAGTTAATAAATGAACACTTTTGTTAATTGTTTCCGAATCTCCTTTACCCCATAGTTACTGGTGCGGTCTGGACATGGGAGCACAGGCAATGCCACAGGAATGCAAATGCCATCCTCATCCTCCAAATCAACACGTCTGCAAATGCTACACTTTCTGTGGCTTTCACCACCCACCTTCACCTTCACCCTCACCCTCACCCTCACCCTCTCCCTTGACCGCTGAAATGAAACCATAATTGATGTTCAAAGAAACAAATTTAGTGAATTAATTACAATGTCTCTCAACAAAAAAGATTGGCAATGATTTGGTGGTTGCTCTTTGGTGTTTTCTGAATCATCATCATCATCATCATCATCATCATCATCATCATCATCATTAGAAGTATTCGAGCTTTGGTACACTTATTGGTTTGGGTAGTGGGTTTGAACTTCCCACATTCATGAGTTCCTGCCAAAATTATTCCATTATTGATTGATTTGAGAGAGCAATGTATTTCTTGAATCTATCATAATCTATCAAGAGCATTGTAGAAACTTTTGGTTTCTTCATTAATATGCTTCATACTAGATATGCTTCTAGTATGCTTGATAGTACTAATTTAGATTGCACCACCGGGATGCAATCATTAATAGTGCATGCATGCATAAATAGCCTTAGACCCGTCCAAGAATCTTCATTAGAGATACCTAGTCATCTTTGATGAAGCTATTCTTGGATTGTCCAGTTGGATAGTTCAGGAGCACAAGTCTGTATTGTAATTAGTAGTTCTACTGCTTATAGTCCATCTCGTAGAGATTTCGTGTAGCAACTCCTTGTGTTCTCTGAGTGCATACTAGACAAGGTGTAACAGTACACCTAGTCTATGTTGTGTATTTGGAGAACCATGGGGAGATGCTGCCGAAATTTCGTTAGAGATGAGCAGAGCGGTATGAGCTGCTTTTTACAATATAGACTGTGCATTCCTGAATGGGAAAGTAGGATGAACCAACATATTAGAGACCAGTTAGAGGTGAATGATGTCATATTGCATGCATTATAAGGTATTTAATTGAGGTTAAGATTAATTAAAATGGAACGGTAATTTTGAACTTTGTTGATTTGGCAGTGACATTTGTAGTGTAAGAGAGAATCAGATGGATAAAAGTTGGATAAATCAACATAGGTTGCACCCAGAATACATACAAGGGGTTAAGGAATTTATTAAATTTGCATGCGAAAATAAGCCGTTGTTGAATGAAGTCACATGCCCATGTAAACGGTGTCGTAATGTCAAATTGGTGGAGAAAGGCCTGTTAGGGGAACATTTAATGATCAACGGGTTTCTTCCAAGTTACACTAGTTTGATTTTTCATGGGGAGAATTTGTCATCGCCTGTGCCACACAATGTGAATGTCGGGCAAACTGATTTGAACGATGGTGATGAAACTTATGAAATGCTATACGAAGGATTTGGACTTCCTCCACCAAGCTTTATTCACGAGACAGCAAGTTCTGGTATTAAACAAGGTCCAAATGAGAAAACCGAAAAATTCTTCAATTTATTGAAAGAGGCCGAAAGAGAGTTGTATCCTGAGTGTCAGAAGTTTTCAACGCTCTCATTTATTGTTCGGTTATAGCACATCAAGTGCCTTAGTGGATGGAGTAACAAGTCTTTCACGATGTTGCTCGAGCTTTTGAAGGATTCGTTCCCAAAGGGTGAAACTTTGCCAAAGTCATTTTATGCAACTAGGAAACTCCTCAGGGACTTGGGCCTCGATTATCATAAGGTACATGCATGCCCAAGGGATTGTTCACTATATTGGAAGGAAACAGCCAGTATGGATGATTGCATAGTGTGTCATATGCCTAGATACAAACAGTTTGAGGGGGAGGAGAATGATGTTAAGAAGAAGCAACAAAGAATTCCACAGAAGATTGTTAGATACTTTCCATTGATTCCAAGGCTTCAAAGATTGTTCATGTCATCCAAAACATCTTCTTTAATGAGATGGCATGCAGAGGGCCGAATTGATGACGCCAAAATGAGACATCCTGCTGACTCTCCAGTCTGGAAAAATTTTGATAATTTGTATCCCAAGTTTGCGAGTGAGCCTCGCAATGTCAGACTGGGTTTAGCAGCAGATGGATTCAATCCATTCAAGGCAATGAATGTCTCTCATAGCAGTTGGCCAGTTATTATGATGCCATACAATTTGCCACCATGGTTGTGCATGAAGCAGCCTCATATGATTATGACATTGCTCATCGATGGTCCTTCTTCACCTGGAAATAACATTGACGTCTACTTGCGCCTTGTAGTGGATGAATTGAAAGAATTGTGGGAAAACGGTGTTGACACGTATGATGCGGATACTAATTAGATGTTCCGAATGCATGCTGTGTTATTGTGGACTATAAATGATTTTCCTGCCTATACAATTTTGTCTGGATGGAGCACGAAAGGTGCTTTAGCTTGTCCTTGTTGTAACACACATACTCGTTCTCGATATTTGAAGAATGGAAGGAAATTATGTTACATGGGTCATCGTCGCTGGTTGAATGAGGGTCACAAATTTCGGAAAGCTAGTGCGTCTTTTGATGGCACTCGTGAATTCGAACCATGTCCAACTCGGTTATCAGGGGCTAATGTGCTACAACAACTAGGCCCTAAGTTCAAATTGAATTCTAAGCATCAACAATCTAGCAAACAGAATAGAAAGGGGAAAGAAAAAGAGGAAAATGAGGACTCGGGTCATAATTGGAAGAAGAAGAGTATTTTCTTTGAGCTGTCATATTGGGAGCATAATTTGATTCGCCACAATCTTGATGTGATGCACATTGAAAAGAACGTGTGTGATAATGTATTGTGGACGATATTAAATGTTGATGGGAAAGGGAAGGACAATTTAAATACTCGTCGAGATTTGCAAGATATTGGAATTCGGAAGGCACTACATCCTCAGAAAAGGGTTGGAAACAAGTATTATTTGCCTCCTGCATGTTTTGCCATGAACAATAGAGAGAAAAGTCTATTCTGCACACTTCTAAAGAATATCAAACTTCCAGATGGTTACGCATCTAATATCTCTCGTCGGGTTAACCTCAAACAGCGTAGCATATCTGGACTGAAAAGTCATGATAACCATATACTCATGCAACAAATACTTCCAATAGCAGTGAGAAATTTGTTACCGAAGAAAGTGGTTGAACCATTAATTGAGTTAAGCAATTTCTTCAGGCAGTTGTGCTTCAAAACCCTAGAGGTGGATGGTCTAAATCGTCTTCAGTCCCAAATTGCTCTTACACTTTGCCATCTTGAGAGAATTTTTCCTCCATCATTTTTCGATATAATGGAGCACTTACCCATTCACCTAGCAGAGGAAGCAAAGATTGCCGGTCCGGTGCAATATCGATGGATGTACTTTGTAGAAAGGTGTGTAATTCTACTCCAATGTCCATTTTGTATATATTTGCTTGTTAATACTTGGAAGTCATGTATGCATCTTTTTGTTTATAGGTACCTTATGACGCTTAAATCATACATGCGTAATCGAAGTCATCCTGAAGGTTCAATTGCACAGGGATACTTAGTCGAAGAATGTATGACATTTTGCTCAAGGTACTTGCATGATGTTGAGTCGAAATTGCATCGACCGTTAAGGAATTGTGATGTTAGCGACAATCCTGAGATATTAATGGGGCGGGCTTTAGGAAAAGGAAAAGGGTTTGTGCTTGATAACACAACATGGGTACAGGCTCATCGGTATGTGTTATTTAACATCGCTGCGGTTGTCCCATATCGAGAGTAAGATAGACGCAACCTTTGTCTCATCGTGAATGTATTTATACCAACTATAATTATCTTGCAGTTTACAAGAAGTTTAATTGTGTAGGGAACATCGTGAATTTATTAAGCGGTCACATCGTCGTCTCAGAGATTATGATGTGGATCGTCGTCACAACGACGAGTTTCCCAAATGGTTCAATTCTCATGTAAGTGCATGTCAAGCACAACAAGTCTTTCTATATTTTTGAAGTTGTTAATTGATGTTTAATATTGATAACTTTTTTTTAAAAATAGGTTGCAGAGCTGTTAACTACTGAAAATGTAGCGTTGTCAGATGAGATTAAAATTTTGGCTTTGGGACCCAGCCAAAAGGCCACCAGATTTAATGGGTATATAATTAATGGTACTAGGTATCATACTAGGAGTCGTGAGTTGAGAAGAAAAACTCAGAATAGTGGGGTTATGGTGAAGGCAAAGACTTCTAGCTATGCAAGTGCGAAAGACATTAATCCAGTGGAAGGTGATGTAGCGTACTATGGATATGTGACAGATATTATTGAATTGTATTACTCACATGACCATAGATACATGTTATTCATGTGCAATTGGATTGATAACAATAAGGGACTCAAGCAGGATGATTTTGGTTTTACACTTGTTAATTTCAATCACTTGTTATATGCGAAGAAACAAGACAGTGATGAGCCATTCATCCTAGCATCTCAAGCACAACAAGTCTTTTATGTTAATGATTCTGTTGATGAAGATTGAAATGTTGTACTCAAGATGAAACCTAGAGACTTGTATGAGGTATGTGGAGAACAACCAACTATTGATGAAGGACTACATCACAACGAAGTGGAAGGATTTGGTGATCAAGAGTTAGATGTAGCTTTCTTCACTGGTGAGGAGGACATGGATTGGGTTAGGCAAGGTATTGATGGAACAACTGTTGATGAAACTATTGGACCTCTTGAAGCATCGACAGAGGCACCATTTGAAGATGACGAAGAAATGATATGATATTGTAATTGGTTGCATATTCACTTTTACATTTGTGTTTTCTGTACGGATATTCATGTTAATAAAATCTTTGCTTTTATACCTTTGTAGTTTTCTTTAAATGGCCATTTTTACCTTTCATGTACTCTTATTTTGTTTTGAATGCAGTAGATATTTATAGATTATCATGTCCTTACTCTTATGTTCGTAGTTTTTTTATAGATATTATCTATGAGTTCTAGCTTCGACCATTCTTCTAGTGAAAGTGAGCAATCAAGCTCTAGTAGTTCTAGTTCAGATGAGACTCAGACCACACTCAAGATGAAAGTCATACCCGATCCACCGGCATCATGGCATCCACCAGGCAGTCTTCCTACCACATCACGTAGCGGTAGTACATCACATGGCTCTGTTTCAGCTGGTATGTATCAACTTTGCTTGATATGTTCTTATGGTGTAAATAAAAGGTATGCTATAGCTCAATGATACTTTTTAATAGTTTAAAGAGTTTTCATGTAAATAACTCTCACTATTTTAACAACCTATAGAGGGGCCTGGGTGGAGACCACTAGTTGATTGCTAATAATTCTTTTTATTTTTTTTGCTTCCATGCAAATAGTCTCTTTACACATTGAGATAAAAGACATGTACTCTATTCAAAACTTATAGTGATGGCTGCCATGTCCACTGGAGTGCAACTTTATTTGTGTTTATCACATTGAACTAACATGTTAACATCCTCATATCCACAAGCTAAAGCCAAACAAAAGGCGAAAAAGAATTTAAAGAAACAAAAGGCCAAAAAATAGTCAAATTTAAAATTTTTCAAAGAGGCCCCATCTAGCAGGTACAAAATGACATTACTACTATTCTATTATCTTATCTTTCTCTCTCTTATGTTACACTCAATTTTTTTTATCCTAGTCATATATTTATTTACTAATTAAAGCACACAATAATCCAAATACTCCCAATTTCACAACCTAACATTTTATTTTTAACCTAATTATATATGTATATATATTTGGAAAAATAAATAAAATGTTTTGTAGGTCCTAGCTCAAGTCAAGCCACACAAAAGCAGACAAGGGGTCCCACATATGTGCATGGTCAATGGGGTACTAGTGAAGATGGCATTTTAAAAGTTGTTCCAAATGAGTTGAATCAAGTAGTTGAAGGACACACATCCCTTGCTTCACATTTGGGCGTTTTGGCACGAGATGGGAGTCTTGCACCACTCACTTTTACGACTTGGCATTATGTTCCAAAACAAAACAAAGATAACATATGGAGGGAGATAAAGGTATATATGGATATTTAATATGAAATAAGTTACAATTGTATTCCATATGAAATGCATATTACAAGTGTAGTTGACATTGCATATTACAAGTGTCTATAATTGTAATGCAGGCTCATACAGATGCAGATGAATCCATGAAGAGAACAATAATGGCTTCATTTGGAAAGAAATGGAGAGATTGGAAAAGTCGAGTGAAAACAATGGGATACAAACCCTTCAAGAATGATGCAGAAAGGTTGGCTCATCGACCAGATAGAGTACATGAGGATCAGTGGAGGGCTTTGGTCTACTATTGGGGCACTCAGAGTGCATCGGTAATATTTTATTTATGTGAAAAAATGTTTATATATGATAATTTTTTATAACATCTTAAATAAATTTCATATTTGACAGAAATCAAGCAAGAAGAATAGAAAAATCCGGAAGAATAAGACATTACATCATAGAACAGGCCGAAAGCCTTTCTCAGTAGTTCGACTGGAGGTATTATTATTCTCTCAAAGTTTATTTACACTGTCTCAAAGTTTGTTAATTTTTTATCACATCTTAAATAAATTTCAATTGACTTGTCATCATCATCCCTATTGCTTAGTGTCAAAATCGTGTGCTTTGCTTACTCCTGCGATAATTTAGGACATACAATTGTTAAAAAGTATAGGTCCAATTCACCTCAACTGTTCTGCTTGAATTTGTTGATGGTGACAGTAACCCCTCATCAACACAATAAGAAATTAAAAAAAAAAAAATCCCTCATTTTACTCATAAGCAGTTGAGATTTTGCTAACCAATACTTTTCTAGTATTAGTATTCTACATGTTTATACGTTGTCTACACTGCAAATCTTTTAAGCAAGTGGTTCAGGCCTTATTTTGACATGGCTATGTTGTTTAGTGTTCTATTATTGGTTCTTGATGATTTGATTGTGAAGTAGCTAGGACAATATTATACGTGCCAATAATTTCATACGGTTTGAAGACTTGGTATGTTGTTCAGAGTTGTCTGATATTGGATCCTTGTTTGATTATTGAAGTAGCCAAGACAGCTATTATACATGCTAAAGAGGTATCTCTACTCTACATTACAAATCTGTGTATGAAATGCTATTATGTAATATGTTAGTGTCGAGTACTAGAGAAACAGAATATCTATGCTTTTTGTTTGTGTATTGATTCTCTATGAAACATGGTATAAGCTCATAACTAGCTCTAATATTATTGATGAATTGAGCAGTCTAATGGGGGAGTTTGAAAAACTCCATTAGAAGTATGCTATCCATGAGAAGTAGTTTTTCTGTTTAGTCTTAGATATACAATTTGGTGTTTGAATCGTGCTTTATCAGCTATAAGCTATGGAGTGAGTTAAGATGTTGCTATAAGCTATAAGTAAGATTGTTGAATAGCTTCATATATGCTACATGCATATTATGTTAAATTTTATTAGTCTCTTATTAAGATTTCAAAGGTGCCGTTCTCCATATTTATCTATGTGAGATAGATGAAGTTATGTGAGATAGATGTGAGATAGATAAAGTTATGTGAGAAGCTATGTGAGATAGATGAAGTTATGGCCATCCATGAGCTGCATATCTGGGCCATTACAGTAGGCAAGGTTCTGTTAGCTTGCCATGTCAAAATAAGGCCTGAAGCTGATGCAGACTTGGTGCTAGAGAAAGTGATTGACTATATCAGCAGGGAGCATAATATCAATCATGTGACCATACAGATAGAGCATTAGTACTCTTAGCAGTGAAACAGATGAGTTGTATGAGCATTTGTTAATACTTTGCTTAGTTGTTTATTTTATTTACTTAACTTGTTCACATATTTAATTGCTTAATAATTTAATTTTCTTATTTATCTTAAGAGTTTGGTTGTCTTTCATTTACAGGAGACAAAAAAGAACAATGGGGTTCCTGCTAGTCGGTCACAGGTGTGGATGGCCGCATACATGAAAGATGGGACGTCAAATAGTGATTTAGTTAATGAGGTTATGGTATGTGATACTACTTTATCTTTGGACTTTTTATATGATTTATATTTATATTGGAGGCTAATTATTGCATTCAAACTTGCAGACTCAAATGAATGAGTTAGCAGAGCACATGGAAGGATCTTCTACTGACCCTGCAGCATTACAGGAGCAAATCTTCACACAAGTTATGGGCCCAGAGCGACCTGGCCGTGTTTGGACGTTTGGATTGGGACCGTCACCCACTGATGTTTTTGGAGGTGGATATAGGCGGTCACAAGAGCAAAATCGTCTCTTCCAAACTCAAGTTTAGGAACAAGTTCAAGAGCAACTTCAACGGTATCAAATGCAGTTTGAGTTGAAGATGAATGAAGTAATGGAGAAACAAATTCAGGCTATACGCACAGATTTTCAGTCACGAATTCAGTTTTTGGAATCTCAATTGCAAGCTGCAGGCGTGCCCGTTGATCCAGTTGTTGCACCATCAAACCCATTACATAGGCAGCAGGTATTCTAATTATTTTTACTAGTTATTACTTTAAATTGCCTAGAGCTAATATACAACTTAAGTCTCTTATTGAATGATAGGTTGTGGATTCACTTAGTAGTCATCCCACTGTTCGGCCAATGTCACATCAACAACAATCTCATGCATTTTCATCCCAAGAGGTGAGCAATCATTTAATCAAAGCTTTTTTGACAAATAACATATCTTATTAATTACAATACTTGCTCTTATTAAATATAGGTTCACCTTTCAAAGAAAGAGAAGAAGAAGAAGAAGAAGAAGAAGAACTAACAAGGTATAATATTAGCTTCAAATTTCATCCATGCCCAAATTTTTGTCAACTTAAACCAGGTTGGCGAAGAAACATAAATGGATATAGGGTTTAGTATTTGTATATTTATCGCTTCGAATTATGCATTTTGGGCTATGTACAAGTGTTTCTAATTAATAGATCATTAAAACATGTGATGCTTTTGGAAGTTTAGCCACCATGCTCACCACAACACAGCTGAGAATTTCATTGCATTTGTATCCTGGAAAAAGGGGTTGACTAAATTCTTTCATCATATATCAACTAGCTTTTGGAGTTTCTAGTGTCTGGGAGTTTCTAGTGAAACAGAAAATGGACAGGATGTTGTTTCTTTTTGGTTTAGATAATCTACAGCAATAATTATAATGTTTTTTTATTTGGTATGGTTTCTCTCATTGCCTATTCGATTCTATTCTTTTTTTTTTTTTTTGAACATTTATGTTTAAGCAGAGAATTATGCCTTTTACTGGTAAAGTAAAAAATGGGCTATGCATTAATAAGACTCACAAGTTTGATCCCAACATACTGTTTTTATCTTACTCTGGTCAAGCCGTAAAGCTTCTAATGCTGCTAATGCGAATAACTTGTCTGCACTTCTAATTTGATTTCCATAAATCTTCTTCTTGGGGACTGTTTACTTGTCTCAAGTTTGATATATTAATTTCAGAATTATGTGGTTCTAATATTGCAAAGTTACTTTTATTCTGTAGACTGTGATTTCTGCACTGCAATCTGTTTTACAAGAGGATTTCAAGGCTACTGCGATTGAGGTATTGCCATTTTCTTAGCGACTTCCTGAGTACTTATTTTTCTTCATAAGGTACTCTACAAGTCATTAACAAATTTACTTTTCTTGAACAATCTAATTTAGCCTAAATCATCTCACTGTGTGATATGTTCCACTTCAAAGGTCGTCACTTATTTTAATTACTATTTTATGATGTGTGCATCAGTGATTTTGTTTTATTTTCTATAGCCAAAGTTCTCTCTATGCTTGGCATCCTTCAGAAGGTTCTAAGCCTCATTTTGGCAGCCTCTGGGAGATAAATCTAAAGATATATCTTATTATGCTCTAATAACCCTTACCTAATGTAGTGTTGCTATAGGACAATTATTATTATTATTTTTTTGGTCAAGTATTATTATTATTATTTTATTATTTTAGTTTTTTTTTCCTTCCCTTCAGTGAAGTATTCTGAATTCTGATAGCATCCATTGGTAGATGCACCTATCTTAATTTTGATTGTGTCCACTGCTAGATGCACCTATCTTGAATGAAATTCAATTCTTGGTCTAATCAAATACCCAATACTCCATTTCCTGCTACTTTTTGGTGTCACTATATATACAAATCTGATGCTTCAATCCATGAAATTGTGTTTCACAACATTTTGAGCAAGTAAGGTCCTCCATTTCGTTACCGATTTTCTACATGAAGAGATTTGTATGGATGTCTTCAATCAGGATGAACTTGGCATCATGGGTTTGGGAACATGAAGCTGACAAAGGATACACATTAATTTGAGTCACCTGAGGAGTAATGAGAACAAAAACAGTGAAAGATACACATTAATTTGAGTCACTTGAGGAGTTAAATGCAAGTTTTAATTTGAGTCTCCAGATCTGTTTCTTCTTTTCCTATGTGACTAAAAAATAGTTTGTCACACTGCATTCATGCTTGACACTGGTGTATCATGTATGTCTAGTGAATGTGCTGAACTGTTTGTTAGAGAATGTTTTATTTTGGCTGATTTGGTACCTTCTATTATCATAGATCATGAATAATTTGAGTTATGAGTTATTGTTTTGTTTTCTAATTTTTTATCATAATTTCAGAAACAAGCTGCCAAGAAGGATGTATTTCAGTTGTTTGCTGAGAAGGTGGAATATTTCAGAGGAAAAGAAGGATGTACTTCCAGTTATGTATTAATATCTTGGAATGGATTGTGATTTTGTATTCATCATATTCTAAAGACATACTAGAATCAGATAAGAACCTAGAAATAGAAGACATTGGCAATATTCTACTGGGAAAGAATCTTTTGGTGCACTGTGATTTTTAGATATATGTTATTTTGTGGGTAATGGTGATTGAATATTAATTGAATGAGAAATTGAATTAATGCTTCATTTGTTATTTGAATCGGAGTTATTATTTTATATGTTAGTTTCATTACAGGTGTTTGAATGGGAGTTAATATTTTATATGTTAGTTTTATTATAGGTATTTTTTTTAATTTAATCAAATAAAATTAACACAATTTCACCCCAAAAATAAAAAAATAAAAAAAAAGAGAGATATGCCGGCGTTTCTTAAAACGCCTCCTAAACACGTCATATTTTTCAAACAGATAAGACGGCGTTTCCAAAACGTCGCTAAATATCGTTGGTGACGTCAGCGTCTGTATGGTGAGACATTTGGCGGCGTTTTTGAAAACGCTTCCTATACTAATATCACGACGTTTTTAAACGTCGCAAAGCTACAGCGACGCCTGCAGCTTCGACGTTTGGTACTAAACGCCACAAAATGAATTAGCGGCGTTTTTATAGATATAGGGGCGTTTCTGAAACGCCGCTAAAAGCCGGATTTCCAGCAGTGACAGTGATGCATCTGCAATTGAAGCATTCATCAAGAAATAGTTTCATAATCTGTATAATAATGTGAGATATTGCAGTGCAAAACAAGAGAACATAATAATACATGGATATGCTATTGAATTGGAGCTTACCCATCCAAAGAAAGAGATAAAAAAATAAAAATGAAAATGAAAATTATGTTACAATTAATAGCTAAGAAACAATGACAAATGGAAGACAGCCTAAAACCATCGTCAGGGTGTATATTATAAACCCCAACTTTACAATCAATTGACTTTTGCCAAATAATTTTGTGGCAGACTCACAAAATCTGCTCATACTATATAGGTTTGATTTGGCCTCTTCGGACCACGTTCTTCGTGGGTTGGCACTGATCATGCAAGAGAAGGCATTGACGAGCTCAGAATCTTCTTCAGTAATCAGAATCTTGGCTGCACTAGGGTCAGCAAGGAGTTGTTTGGATACAAGATATCCAGCAATTGACCAGGTCTGGAACAAGCGCAATTGTTTCCCAATGAACCTTGCTCTTTTGGTGTCGTAATATTCAGGCCATTTGTCTCTTGATATGCGCTTCTCTGAAACCTCTACAGCTTTCGCAGCAATTTCTGGTCTATTCATCTTCATGCATGCAACAGTGAGCTGCAAAAGACCAGTTAAATTATTTCAACATATTGTTTCTAATTTTGACACAGGAACTACTATATACTATAAAAAAATAAATAAATAAATAAATTAGACAAGCATAACTCCATTTAACCATAATTTCTGAATCATAAAAAGCATTCACAAAATGAAAATCATTATTATCATCCAAACAGATCTGTAGTTGTCAACACTAAGCTATTACCAGGTTGATATCCAGAATACGTGAGTGCAACAATGATGCAGATCCACATAAATGAAAATACGAATGAGTCCAAAAAGAAGCAAATTATAACCCTAGAGAAAATTAGAAAGGAAGTGGTGCCAGTTATAAGTTGATTTAACACAGTAATAGGCCCCTCAACCCACCATGGTTTGGGTAAAGCATCAATTGAATCAATTAATAGCACCACAATCAAAAATCAAAGGCAACTGACTACCAGCCAGAGTAAAGTAGGCCAGGCACCTGCATCATGGTATGACCAAGGACTGCACCAAAAACCACAAGGATGGCGAGATACAATTTTTTTTTTTTTTTTTTTTTGAAAGCCTTAGTTCAAGGATGAAAAATTCAAGGTACAAATATTACGTGTTCTTTGGATCACTGCCTGTAATAATCTGCCACTCCTGACCTTCAAGAGCAGGGTAACATGTCTTGAATGGCATGTCTGCCACCAAATCTGCCCATTCGGGTTCAATGAGATCCAATATTGCATGCGACTGATCTGCTGTTGCAAGACTACTCACCACAGACCACAAGTTTCCAAGAGAAAAGAAACGGAAATCCATGTGAGCAGGTTGCAAGTTTCCAATTAAATAACCTCCTTTATTAGGCATCCATTCCACCAGCCAAGAAGAAATCTGATCTGGGTATATATTGAACTTGTTAACAGCATCATATGAGTACTCTTCTGTCTTGTAGCGGTAAATCTCATTGAGTTTTCTCATATCAATCCAATAATACTCTCTGATATGGAACGATAACGCCACAAGACAATTGTTCAGTGCTCGGATTAGGTCTGTACACTTAACATATATCAAACATATAAGAGAAACATTTCAACAGGAAGATTAATTTCATCAAATAAATAAATAAATATCAACAACATTTTTCTGGCGATATCTGAAGAACAATCTGTGCCACATAGATGTCAAGATTTGTATCAAATTTTAGATTTAAATTTTTATCATATTCAAATGATAACTAGTGAGTCATCTGACCGCCACTGTATCTTCTCTAAAGTCATCAACCTTGAGCCTAGTCAACCACAACTAAAAAAGAACCACCTCGCTAGGACAATCATTTGTGACATTAGCATCGGCAATATGTCCCAAGAAACTTTCAAGTTATAAAGACACTGAAAACACATCCAGGTAACAATAATATGAATGCTTTATTAACCTGAACTTCCAGAGGGTGACCATGAATCCCCATGTGGCGATCTATCATACAAGAACCATCTGTTACTAATAAAGTTGGGAACATATCAAAACCATCGGCAAGACATAGCCTCAGAATCATTTTAATTCCAGTTTGGACATCAATTCTCTCCTGAACTGAGAGATCTCCAGAGCATTTTCCATATGCACGCAACAGTATAATCCACCACAATCCTAGAATTGATATCATAAAATGAATAAAAATACATGCACAAAATTCTAATACCAGAATATGTATATTTTGTTTAATAAGCTTTTCAAATGATATGTTTATTTACCAGAATCAACTAGTGCAACACGACCAATTGCTGCCTCTCCAAAATCAGGATCCAATACCTCCTCCATTGCAGACTCATCATCATCCAGGGGAACTGTGTGCACCTTGAAACTGGCAGGCATCAACCCTTGACCAGGACTATGACAATCCATAGTTTTCTCCCAGCTCTACAAAATAAGGACTACACAATCATACTGAATTGTATACCAGAATGATCAATATATATTCATGTGTAAGCGACATTCGATTCAAATAATTAACTGTTTTCAGTTGTAGGCACTACTTGCAAAAGACTCTGGATGCAAATACACAACTAGGGATCACATATATGTAGTGTATTTGCGACTAGTTCAATACCCAGCTTCCATATGACATGAAATTCAGAATGGTGTAGACACCAATGTTCTGTTATTCACCTATGTTGTAGCAAAAGCCACATCTTATATACAATTGCATGTGAGGAGTGTGTAATTATGTTACGCGGAAATCATATTGCTTTAATGAGCAGGGATGAGGTAAGCCACTTTTTAAATATATTTAAAAAGTAGGGGAACATAGTATGCCAACCTTTTTTTTTCTTTGACAAGCACGAGAACATGGTGTGCCCCACATACCATAAAACAAAGTACACTAGATGCAAACTTGTACACTTAGAAACTAATTTATTGTGTATTCTTTTTGAAAAAAATTAATAATAATAATAATAATAATAATAATAATAATAATAATAATAATAATAATAATAATAAGTACATGTTTGAATTTATAAATTTTTTTATAAATATTTTTTTTTTTAATTCTATATAGATTATTAGATATTAGATTTTCAGGTAAAAGTATAATTTAAATATGAAATATGATGAAATTTCAATATCTTTAATCACCAAAACGTAGAAAATATGAAAAATCAAAAATTGAAAAACAGATTTAAAAAATAAAACCAACAAAAGTGGTTCTTATTTAGAATTTTGACATCATACATTGGTTATTAAAGTATCATGTAAAATATTACAGTTCATAAAATATAATTTAAACAAAAAAAAAAGTATATGAAGATAACCTGTGAAATTTTGAGATGCAACACAAATCTTTATTTTAAAAACGCATGCGCTTTTCTCCATCTAGAATAAATTCAAGCGAATGCATACAACTTTAAGATTCAACCAAAATTATTCACAGTGATTTGATCTGGACAATTGTAAATATTATGTATATCATTATAGAAGCAAACACAGAAAAAAAAAAAAAAAAAAAAAAAAAGAAGTAAGCTTTTTTGTTCTTCAATCATTATCAATGTAAAAAATAAGGAGACAGCCTTTTTTGTTTTTTGGATAAGGGAGACTATTTATATTTATATAGTACTCTTGAAAGCAGATATATCATTTTTTTAGTATATATTCAACTCCAAAAATAAAGAGATAGTTGATTTATATAAAACTCTTCATGATTTTTAGAAAACAAAATACATTTGAGAGAGTAAAATTGGGATTTAAAATGATAAAAAGCATGATAAGCTTTTCACACTTTATAATAGTAGTATAGATATAGTGTACCATTACATGTGCTTATTTGTATTGAGCTGTGATCTAATTCAAATTTTCTCGTATGAACCGTTCAAGCTCTGAAATGATGGATAGCTCATATATTAATTAATAAGTGAGAAGTGTTTGGGTGTGTAACCCTTGCAACCTTTTAAGGGTTGCACACGATATGCAAGGAGTGTGTAAATTTGCATAAATTTTCATAAAAATACGCAAGTTATAAAATTGCGTAACTTAAACACAAATTCGCGTACTTAAAACACAAATTCACATAAACTAACTCATAAAAATTTGAGAAATCACAATTTAGCGTAAGTTTTCACAAACATACGTAAGTCACCTCACAAAATTTGAGAAATCACAATTTAGCGTAAGTTTTCACAAAAATTTGATAAAGTTTTTATTTTTTGCTGACTAGTGTTTGTGGTTTTGCTCTCACTAATCTCTCTCTCTATATATATATATTCTTGTATCATATTTAACTAGTTACTGAGCCTAAGTCACTGGATGGCCTCAAGGGGAAGTAGGAAATAGGACTTTTAACCATTTAGCCCTCTCCTTGCAATTCGAACCCATGACTTCCCATACGGGAAACATAGGCACCGTTCACCAAGACAACCCAATTGGTTTATGACAAAGTCTACCTGGAGAAGAAAAAAATATAAAGAACGAAATAACTAATCATTTTATCCAATTAGCTATTATTTGTTTACTAGATGGAATGGGGAAATTATCTTAAACCACTGCAATTCCCGATGCATCTGTAGTGCCGCACCAGCTCAACCCCATTTCGTAACTCGAAATGGCGTGGGTCGAAAGGCCCGAATTGCTTTGTACACCCACCCTCCCTCTGTTCATCCCCTCCTTCTGGAAAACTCACACACACACAGCTCCGTTCATCCCCTCCCTTTGGTGTCAATTTTTTTTTTTTTTTTTTTTTTTTTTTTTTCAGAAGAAGTAGAAAATCAGAGGAGGAGGAGAAAGAAAGGAGGAGGAGGAGGAGGAAGGAGGAGAAGGACTGGAAGGGGCCCAATTATTAGGGCTGGAGGCGGAGGCTGGGGGCGGAGGCACGATCGGGCGGAGGCGACGAGCTGCGAGCTGCAACGGCGGGCGGAGGCGACGAACGAGCTGTGAGCTGCGACGAGGACGGCGGGCGGAGGTGGCGGAGGCGACGAGCTCCTCACGGCGGAGGACCCTTCTCTCCTCTCCTCTCTCTTTCTCCCTCTCTCCTCCTCTTCCCCTCTGTTCTCCTGTGTTCAACGAAGTTCAATGAAGAAGAAGAAGAAAATCGCAAAACGATGTGGTTTTCAAATTTCGGGCCATTCGACCCTCACCCATTTCGAGCTACCACCTATTTTTCCGCACCAACTGCACTCACTCTTGCTGTTGAGGTCCTGAACATCCAGCCACTACTACAAAAATAGTTAAAGATCACACTTTGACAAAAAAAAAAGATCTCACTTTTATTGGAAGTATGATAAAAAAAATTAGATTGATATTTTAATCACACTTAATTTGATTGAGTGTGATAATATTTATTTTTTATGTCACTTTTCAATTAAGTGTGATTATATATATATATTCTTATCACACCTTCTAATTAAAGTGTGATTATATATACACTGCTACTTTTTAATCACACTTTTTAAACAAGTGTGATTATTTATATATTTTTTAATCACACCTTTTAATTAAAGTGTGATTATATATACACTACTACTTTTTAATCACACTTTTTAAGTAAGTGTGATTATATATATATTTTTTAATCACACATTCTAATTAAAGTGTGATTATTTATTTATTTTTTAATCACACCTTTTAATTAAAGTGTGATTATATATACACTACTACTTTTTAATCACACTTTTTAAGTAAGTGTGATTATATATATATTTTTTAATCACACATTCTAATTAAAGTATGATTATTTATATATTTTTTAATCACACCTAATTAAAGTGTGATTATATTACTACTACAAAAACAGTTAAAGATCACACTTTGATAAATGAAAATATCTCACTTTTATTAAAAGTATGATAAAAAAAATTTGATTGATATTTTAATCATACTTAATTTAATTGAGTGTGATAATATTTATTTTTTATGTCACTTTTTAATTAAGTGTGATTATATATATATATATATATATTTTAACCACACTTTTTAATTAAATGTGATTATATATATATATGTATATTTTTTAATTAAGTGTGATTATATTTAGCATTTATTTATATATATGTATATATATAGTAGTATCCACAGTTGAACGAATCAAACCCCCTCTCTTCCCGTCTATCCCTCTCACCCTCTCACTACTCACTTAGCAATAGCTAGAGTTTTATTA
This sequence comes from Camellia granthamiana, assembly GCA_036172215.1. Classification (NCBI taxonomy): domain Eukaryota; kingdom Viridiplantae; phylum Streptophyta; class Magnoliopsida; order Ericales; family Theaceae; genus Camellia; species Camellia granthamiana. Next base: position 207,011 of record JAXFYN010000216.1, read on the forward strand.
TCTTTCTCTCCCCTATAGAAACCCTAGCGTTGAAACTCCCATCCCCAACAACAACAATCACCATCAGTGTTGGATCTGCCATCATCGATCCGCTGTTGTTGCTCGTCGCGCAGCACCTCCTTCTGCCGCAGAACCACCACCTCAGTGCCGGCGATGGCAAATCTTGAAGGATGACCAAACCCTAGAGAGCTACAGGTAATTAAACACCCTAACTAATGCAGACCATGGTTTCCCATTGAGTTCGGACTTGACAAAAGTAACCAACCAAACTCCTCAAGTTGATATATGAGGTTGAACACATTTTCATGATGACACACAATTGTATATTGGAATCATAGTTCTAAATATCGGCCGGTACATACCGTACCGGCCGATTCGTACCGGAAAATTGGACCGCCGATTCGGATATGGACCGGTATACCGGTGGGAATGAAATTCACAGCCGTATCGTCCGATTCCCGATACATATCGGCCTGAATCCATACATGGAGCGATACAGTTCCGATACAGCCGGTACGGATGAAATTGTGCTCTGTTTCTGTTTTGTTGTTTCTGGTTCTATTTGTTGTTGTTGTTCTGTTGTTCGCCTTGAGTTGTTGGCTCCTATTTGAAGTCCAAAACCAGACCAACCTCTCTTGTCAACACATATCAATATTTCTTCAATTCTTTTGGATTCTTTGTATGCTGGTTTCTCTTCTTCTACTGGACTATTTACTAGTAACCAACCACTATATTCTTGGGTGGTGCTTTAACAATAGTGGGCAACCACAGAACTTATGCAACTTGCAAGCTTCTTTCTATGCTCTGTTTGTGTTTCGCATTTCAATTTTTTTTTTTTTTTCTATTTCGTAATTGCCTTTGTAAGCCACCGTTCTGCATTTTTTAGAGATAGAGAGAGAGGGAGAGAGTGAGGATAGGTTGTTTCAAAACCACTGTCTTGTTTTTTTTAGGCCACTGTTTTATACTTTTTAAGCCATTGTTTAGTTTTATTTATTTTTTATTCATTTGTTTATACACCTATACCTCTGTTTATATTAATATATATATATATATTTTCTCAGTTGAGCAAGGGAAAAAAGACCAGAAAAATAAATATTGAAATCAAACTCAAGGCTAAAAGTGCTCTTACATATCAAAATTTTGATAAAAATGTGATAAATTAAGTCTGAAAGAGTAAAAAAATGTATAAAATTGAGTTTTAGAGGGATTGTTAATGATTTTTAAAATTTCACAGCTTCGACACCCGATTCCTGATACGTACCGCTCGATACTACCGATACCGATACTCCGCGACCGATACCGTTACGTTACCCGATACCGCGATTTAAAACTATGATTGGAATATGCTTTTCTTCATCGGGTTTGTAAGACCAACCACAGAAGGGCACGACTCAAAAAAAAATTCAACAATTTCACGAATCCCAACAGATGTTGCTTTGAGTAATGCTGGTGTAAATATCCGAGCAGCTTGTGAAAAATTTTATTTTTCAACTTCCATGCAAATAAATTGGACAAGCTCAAGTGCTTGATGGTGTACGAATTTCTTTTCTCGGATATACTTCAACTGTGGCACTGTAAATTTTTAAGGATATGCAGTAACAATGAATTCTAGTCGAGCATAAATGTAGAATGACATTCACCTAATCCTTACCAATTTTTACAACGACTTCCCAAAACATTGCATACAATCTTTGCTTAACTGCACAACAAATACCAAAACAGTCAAAACCTGAGAGGGAATGCTCTGGTGACAAGCTAATTGCTAACAAATTGGAGACAAGTTTTGAGTATACATAGATTTTCAAAACTCAGCCGGTTCAAATAACCTAATGAAAGTGAGTTTTGTGAGAATAATATTAGTATATATATTATGTGAATATTGTTTCCTATTTAGGATTGGTTTAGGTTTATTCTTGTTGTTTTCTATTTAGGATTGGTTTAGGTTTATTCTTATTTCCTATTTAGTATTGGTTTTCTATTTCTATTAGAATTCTATATCAGTGATGTATTCGGTTTAGGATTAGGATTTAGTGCTCTATATAAGTGATGTATTCTTTGTTCAGTAGATACAATTAAATATATAGAAATTCTTCAGAATTCTTATATGGTATCAGAGCTGTGTTCAAAACCCTAACCTCTTATTTCTGGTTCGGTGTTTCCCTCTCTAGTTCACGATCGATCGAAGCTCTCGCCGAAGGACTCCCCTCTGATGGGTTGACCACTGTTCTCTTTTATTCTTGTTTGGACCAAACAGGTTTCTTGATATTACATAGTTGCCTCATCAGTTTTCAGTTTATTACGGTTCTCTATTGTTTTTTTTTTTTTTGGTTCATTATGATGATGACGGGTTCAGCTTCCGTAAAGCCCAAGAATGGGCTCCTTGCTTCAGACGAATGTGCCTTCTACTATCAGAGGGGCCATTGGAAGTATTACTGTCCCAAGAAGGGATTGGGATGTCTGTCTGGTTCGTATTCTCAGCAGTCTCGAACCCAGTTTTGCCCTTCTTCTCCAAATATTTTTCAAGCTTCCGCCGATTCTACTGCATTTGCTCCAGCTTTTGATCCTGATTTGGCTTCCTTGAGTGCTCAGATTAGTAAACTTCAGCATACACTGTCTACCTCCCAACCATCTTCGTCTACTTCCATTGTTTCCTCTCTTCATTCATATTTGCTAAGGTCTTCTTCAGGTATCTCTTCGTCTGTCTGGCTTTTTGACTCTAGTGCCTCTCATCACATGACTCATCATCTCTCCTTACTTCAGAATTGTACTCGCCCTCCCTTTCTTATTATTGTCAATGTTGGTAATGGGTCTGGTATGTCAGTTTATCTGTTGGATCTGTTCTACCATCTGCTATGTTTCCAGTCTCTATTTCATCTGTCTTATATGTTCCTCAGTTATCTGGCAGTTTATTATCCATTAATCAACTTGATGCCTCTGGTTTTCATGTTATCTTTTCTTCTATTTATTCTGTACAGGATCGGATGTCCAAGTAGCAGATTGGGACTGGTCGTAGAGTTGGAGACCTCTATGTGGTGGAGAGCTTGCATCTGCCTATGACTACCTCTCTGACTTTTTTTTCTTCTTTTCAGTTAGATTCTCTGTCAAGTCCTTTCTATTTGCGGCATTCCAGATTAGAGCATTTGTCTGCTGACCGCTTACGGTCTTTAGCTCAGTCAGGTATATTGGGTAAAGTTTCTCCTAGTCAACTTACCGAGTGTCGAGGGTGTAAACTTGCCAAAATAACAGCCTTAACTTTCTGTAAAAGTACTTTTATATCTGCTACACCATTTTCTTTAGTTCATACTGATGTCTGGGGCCCTTCTTCTGTTCTCACCAAAGGGGGTTCTGCATACTGTGTGTCATTTGTTGATGACGGCACCCGGTACACTTGAGTTTATCTTATAACCCATAAGTCTGATTTCTATCAGATATACCGTTCCTTTCAGTCTATGATTACTACTCAGTTTGGGTCTACAATTAAAGCCTTACGGTCTGACTTGGTTGGGGAATATTTTAAAAATGAGTTCTGTGAGTATTTGGCCAATTTGGGTACCATTCACCAAACTTCTGTACAGATACACCTGTCCAAAATGGTCGAGCCGAGCGTAAACGTCATCATCTCCTTGAGACAGCTCGGTCTCTTCTTCTCTCTGCCTCAGTTCCGGCTCCATTCTTGTTACAAGTTTACCAATATAATCTAAAATGCTCAAGCTCAAGTTATTTAGTAACAAACTAGTGTTGCCATATATCTTCAAGATCGCCCATATAAATGTCCAATGTGGGACAAGAGTCTTGTTGCACCCACAATCTACTGGCCCATGTAACCTACAAGAAAATCGATCGATTAACATGACCCAAAATGCTCAAGCATCATTTAAACAAAAGATCTGCCATGAAAACTTCCCACGTGGGACAGGGTTGTTACAAACTACCCTTTTATACTCCAGTATGTCCATAACCAATCCTAATACCGCGATCAACTCTTGGTCAGTCCAGAACAATGATCCTTGTGTTTATGTGGTCGGCTCTGATTATATTTGTCACATCCCAAAACCTGTTGTCCTAAATACCACTAGCCCACCACCACCATATTCAACAAATTACTGTGGAAATTTAATGCCAAATAGTGCCAAGTAATGAAGATCGAAACCCAAAAGGCTAGCACTCAACAGAATATATAGTATTGAGATTAAAAGTTCAAGGCATACCAAAAGTCAAACCAAAAACGAAGCAGTCGGCAGGATTCTCAATGTCCCCTCCACTGTGGTGCTTTGTAATGTTTTCCAATTTCATTGCAAGATCTACATGACATATCAATAAACTTAAGTGAATTTTACTTTATCTACACCTTTAGCTATCTTATTTTTACATGCAACATGAAGTAAGAAATTGGTAAACAACAAACATATATTGCACACCAAGATTCCGTAGCCATCTCAATCTTTATATATTTTATTTGGCCAATGTTTTCATGATTTTCTTTAGCAATATAGCTTCAATCTCTATGTCCACATCTTTTGTGTATCCTCTAATTCCATTAGTGGTAACTCGAGCCAAAAACAAACAAATAAAACTAATGCTATACAAATATAATTTTCATACAAAAATAATGTGAGATCTCTAGACATCCTTTTATTTCAAGCCAGAACACTAATTATTGTAGCTTGTAATTATAAAAATGTCTCTATCACACCATTTTCCATAGGCTTTATTTATAAAAAAAAATCTGCTTGTGAAACATTTCCAACAAATAAATAAGTAATTCATCAATAGAGAAAATTGTTGAATAGGTAATAGATAAAGAGAATAGAGAAGGGATTGAAGAGAATGACATGTATAGATTAAGTTCTGCCAGAAGTTTAAGGGGGTTCGACTTCGAAATGAAAAACGATTTTCAGCAATTAGCATCAAAGGAGAGTGTTCTTCCATGCATGCCAACTTTGGGTTGCACTGAAGCAAGGTTAGAGCAATGTCTGTAGGATTGATGGGGAAAAAAAGCACTTAGTTAACTAATAAGAAGTTATTCTATTTTAAAAATATGATATTGCTTTTTTTTTTAAAGTGAAGTTTTGATGCTTCTATGTTCCACAGACTTGGGTTATCAGGTGTTGGGGTGATTATAGAGAGGGAAACAATATTGATAACTGTTTGACTAGAATGGCCATGGCCCTCATCTTTTGAGTTTTCTAGTACTTGGATAGAGGAAGTTCCACAATCCATAGCCCCTCTAGTATGGCTGAGGCTTCTAGCATTCTGTAAGTGTCTTTTCTGGGCATCTTCCATTAAATAAATAATTAAAAAGAAAGAGGTTTCTAATGAAAATAATTAAGATAGTTGGAAACCACTCCCATAAAAATATATAAAAGGTAATTTACAAATTCACCTTTTAAAATATAATCATTTTCCAACTTTGGTGCCTAATGAAAAGATTCCCCACTAAGGACTCTTCAACTATCTTCGTTTAATTTCATGCGAGTAGCAGTAGTAGGGGTATTTTGTACTTTCCGAATCTCTCTCGATGCATGTCATCTTCTTGTACCTTTAATTTCATGCTGTTAATGAAATTTTTCTTTGCTGATCAAAAAAAAAAAAAACTATCTTCGTTTGGTCTAAATTTCAATGGTCAGAAAATGCCACATGGCTGCAGCCCAAACCAGACACATACCAAGGGGTAATGCATGAAATCGTGAAAAAGGGTTGTCTAATACACAAAAAAAACAAAGAAATTAGGTTCACTCGGGGTGAGTGAACTCAAGTTTTTGGATTGAGGGTTAGATGTTTTTCGAAAAATTTCCTGACCGATTCATCACCAATAATTTTTTATCACATCAAACATAAGGATCACATAAAACACACATTACATTATTGATTAAATTGACACAATCAAGGTTCTGAAAAGCGGTTGCGGTCACCGTAACGGTGACGGTGGCGCGGTTGCGGTTGCGGGGTGTAAAGGCCGTAGCGTAACGGTTGTGGTAACCGGAACCGTGAATTTTTTTATTTTTCGCACAATTTGAAAAAAACTTACCGATGCGCATATTTTTTTTCCATGGTCATATTTATTAGGTTTAAAATAAATATTGACCAATTTTTGTAAATTTTTAAGTATGATCCACTATATTTCATATTTTTAAATCACTATAAACTGAGTTTTTTGCATTTTATTTTAATAATTAATGATTTTATATTATACAAAAAATCAATCACTAACTATTATATATAAAATAAATAATGACAAAAGCAAGAGAATAAATAAGAGCCTAAATTTATATATATACATATTTTAACCAAACCAAATAGATAATGACCACACTTATTATTATTATTATTTTCAAACAATATATAGACAGACGCACACAAGTAAAATGGTTGAGTGATAGCAGCTGAATGGAATAGCATAGGTCTTACAGCTTCAATAAATCAATAACATGTTCTTCATCTTCCCTCTTCTCTCTCTCTATCTTTTACTCCTCCATCTTCTCTCTTTATCTTCTCTTTTTTCTCTATCCCTCTTCCCCCCATTTTCAACTTTTTTTTGTGTGTTTTTTCGAAAGAAACAGTTCGGAACTGTTACGTAACGGTGCGTAACAAGCTGTTACGGCTATTACGGCACCGTTATGACCGCTATGGCAGCCGCTACGGCCGACACACCTGTGAATCTCAATCACACTGCAAAAGCGGCCGTAACGGGTGGCGGTAATCACCAAAACCGTTACGTAACGGCGTTACGTAACGGTTGCGGCCGCTTTTTAAAACCTTGGACACAATTGTAAGAATGAGACCTATTAAAGTGTCATGAAGTTGCATATTTAGGGATCAAAAAGTGTATTTATTACATTATTAAATTTTAATCACTCACCATAAAGTCCACCATGTGCTACAAAACGTAACAGTTTAGCACCTGATTTATCAACGGTTTGAGCTTTGCATTTTCTCTAATGACATCCAATAAGGAAAGAGCCATCTCCCTATTCCCACATGCAGCAGCATAATGGAAAGGTATATCTCCGTCAAAGTCCTGAACATTAGGTAGCTTCAGGTTCTTCTCCACTAACGGTTTGGCTGCCTCAATGTTGTTCGCTCCAGCAGCTATGTGAAGGGCTGTCTAGCCAAGGAAGTCAGCTAGAGCTAGATCCTCTGGTGCCATATTCTCCACTAGCTTCTTCACAAAACGGTTTCTTCACACCAACCTAACAGCAGCATGGAGTGCTGTTTCTGACCATACCGTGATGGGAACCCTAATTGCTCTGGTTCTTGTTTTATAAATTTGAGGGCGTTCTCCCAGTCACCTTTGATTGCATCTTTGTGTAGTGATTGATAACTTTTTAGCCTCGTCTCTGTTTCTTTGTCTATCATCCATCAAACACATACAGATCAGATGACAGTCGACACGTGGTTGACAAAACACAAACAGGAAAATAAAATTCAAAGGACCACATTAGTCTCATGTCTGGCTGTGATCCTTTTCAATGTCTTTTGGGCATAAAGGCTTTGTTCGGCCTTATTAACGCCAGGTGGACAAAAAGGTGACATTGCAACTTGACTTTGAAGCATAAGGGGTTGACTGTCACAATTAAAAAACAAAATGATTTTGTCAAAAGTGATATTCTCATGAAAGTGCACTACAACAATTTATACTTTTGGCGACCAAATTTGGCAACTAAAATTTAGTCACCAAAAGTTGTAGAATAGGTGACTAAAAATTATATTTGTCGCTATTGAATATGATTTTTAGCTACTAATTTTTTTTTAGTAGCTATATCTTAATTATTGACGACTAAAAAAAAAATTAGTCGCTAAATATGCCACAATGAGCGACTAATAATTGTTTTAGTCGGCATTAGATCATGTTTTAGGCTACTGAAATTTTTGTTAGTCGTGGTATACCAATTTTTGGCTACTAAAATAAATTTAGTCACCAAAAAGCTAGCATAATGTTTGCTATTAAACTTTGGTGACCAAAGTTTTGGTCGGCAAATATTCATTTTCAGTGACTAAAAATTTTTTATAAAGTTTTTGGCAACTAAATATTTTGGTAGCCAAAAATGCAAGGAAAGGTTTTTGTGACTAAATATTTAGTAGTAAAAAAGAAACAAAAGACTTTTGGCGACCAACTAATTAGTAGCCAAAACAAATCAAATTGAGGGAAGAAACTATTGCTGACTAAATAGTTTAGTCACGAAAGAACACAGCATCCTTCGGCGATTAAAAGTTTTAGTCGCCAATAGTTGAATTCATTTTTATGTAGAAACTTTCGGCGACTAATATTTGAGTCAACAAAAGGTTACCTTTGGCAACTAATAAATTTTTAGTAAAAGTTGTAAATTAGCGACCAAATAAATTTTAGTCGCCAATACTATTGCCGACAAAGTATACCTGACTAACTGAGTGACTAAAATTTTTAGTCGATGTTGACTTTTGGCGACAAAAAATGAGGCTTTGGCGACTAATTTTTTAGTAGCCGAATGTGTATTTTCTTGTAGTGGTGCAAGGGAGCTAAGTGTAATTGACTCTTAAAACTTTTAAAAAGTCATTACCATGTTGAGAAAATGCTTTAGCCCAGTTGAACATTTTCTCCAACATTGTCCACACCGCTTTAGCAGTTCTAAAAAGCAGAACTTGTTGGAGGACATCTTTGGTGAGCATAGTCACGATCCATTAAACAATCAAAGAGAGTAAAATGCTTGAAGAGATGAAAGAAACAATTATTAAAAACTTCTAAATCATCCATACATCCATTCAAACCAATTCACAATTGAAGTTTTGAAAAATCTTATTACATGGCTAGGGTTTCATCAAAACCCTAGAAAAAACGACTAGCCACTCATGGAGGAATGGGAAAAGGAAGAAGATGAGGAAGAAACCCCTATGGAAGTGTCATTCAAGCTTTAGGAGAAAATCACCTCTTTAGAACCCTAGCTTCCCTGTTCTCTCAATTAATTTTCGAACCCTAGGTTTGGCTATTTTTCTCTTTTTTATTCTCAACAAAACAGGCCAAAAATTCCGTGCACACGTCCATAAGTGGGCCGCTCGAGTGGTGGTGGGCCGCACGTGCGATGAACCTTGGCCGCACATGTGGTGGGCTGGTTGGCTCGGATTCTTCACTTCTCGCACGGAGGATCTTCTCCCTTTTTGATTGAATTTTCATATTTCCTGCCAAATCTGTACAAGTGCACGAAACACATCATCTCCACCAAATAAACAAAATTGAAAGACTAAAAATGTAACTTAAATGGCCTCAATGTAATACCTTTCGGCCTACATCACACTCCCTAACTTACATTTTGCTAGTCCTCAAGCAAAACAAAACAAATAAGAAAATCAAAATACTCTAAGCCACTTTCGTAGGGACCACGATTCCATTTAGCATATGCAACAAGTCTTTAAACCACAAGGTTACCCCAAGTGGACGAGTATAGTCTCGTGAGGGTTTTCAGAAATGATACCCACAAACATCAACATATTCATATCCGCTCAACAACAATTAACCACACTACTCCACCTAACAACCAACTTATGTGCCACTACAGTGTGATGTTAAGACATGATGAGTCATTGAAGGCACAGTGAACAAGTATGAAGGAATCTATTGACCTAAAACCACAATTCAGTTAATATAAAAGTAAAGTCCCCTGTACTTGTGAATGCTAGTAGACATGCCATTAGTACCCTCGGTGTAAAGTGCAATCTCCATATTAGTTAACTATCCATTATAATAGCCCAGTGTAACTCATAATAACACCTAATATATACAGAAAAACTAAACTGTTGCAACTAAGATTCTCATATATATATATATATTGAAATGACTGTGCAATGTCCTGATCCATTAAGCTTTCTAGTCAACCCATGTAACAAGCATTGGGCCAATGACTCCCAAACCAGACGGTTTTAGGGCACAAGGTGTGAAGACACCCTTACGGGCTTAATAACTCAAGTTAAAAATGCTACAAACCCAAACAAGTCAAGTAGCGTTTTTTTTTTTTTTTTTTATGAGAATCTTGGCTACTCATTTATTCTTTTCTGCAACCTTAGCCATTATCAATGATGTACACCAGGGATTATAATAAAGAGGTCACCGCTATGATAGTGTGTTCATGTGAATTAACACATACTCATGACAAGTGTACTAATACCACAAACACAAACAACTATCCTAGTGCAAACATCACATGTGAGTATTTACCCAATAATCCCTTTTAATACAAGCCCACTATATTCCCCAATTAACATACACTCATATCATTACCATACTGGCACAAAGTAAACATTAAGTGAAGTGGTGCAATCAAGTACAGCAAGTACAAACATGAATGGTTATTACAAATACGCTCACCCCCCAACTGGAATACAACATTGTCCTCAATGTAAGGAAATGCACAGTAGATAATAAAATGAAAGAGAGGATCTTACCAGACAGCGTGGGCACACATCCAGCGAGGCAAGGACGCCCAAACACACACACAACTTTTTTTTTTTCAGTACAGTATAAAAGGAAAAGAAAAATAAAATAAAACATAACAAAATAAATAAGGAAAGAAAAAGAAAATATACAGATATCACTGATGCGGATTCGGCAGTGGTGGGAAATGCTGCTCAAATAGGGCATGCATCAGCTTCCGAGTCTCAAACGCCTCATCATGAACCCTAGCGCCAAGCTGATCAAACCACTGCGCACTCGAATCCCGGTATGCATAGAAGTCAGTTTGCAGAGATGCAACTAACTGCTGATACCCATCAAATATCGCTTGTGAGTAATCCCGATAAGCCTGGTAGTCGGTCTGGAGATCAACCACAGATTGCTGAATGGCGGCTTGATTATCCAAAGAGCCTAATATTGCGCCCTCGTCATACAGAATGGCGCTGGCGCTGGTGCAACGGTGGGCTTGACTGGGGCATCATTAGGATTGGTTGGGGCTTTGGGAAGGAGTAGTGGAGGCGGCAGGCGAGCAGTGGTTTGGCACCAGTGGATTTTACCATAAAGTGTGGGCGGCGGAAGCTAAACCTCGTTGGCCGGAAGTGGGTATGGCTCTTGGTCTTTTATGAGCGCAGTGATGAGGTTGGCGAAAGGGAGGGCCCATGTAGAACTGCCCCGGGTATTGCGTATTTTGACTTCATTAAGGATTCAGTGCATCTGGTTGTAGATCAAAGTAGGGATGTCAACCCAAAACCCGAAGTCAAATCGATGCAAGGCACGGAGGAAGTCCCCTTGCCGCTCTTCCTTGTCCTTATGGCCAAGAAAAATGACATTCTTTTTCAGTACCACATCAAGGAAGTGAAGGCGGTGTGGTAAATTAGCCCGCCGAATACTAGTCCTGTTGTCATCATCTTGCTACCCCTCATAAAATTCAGTCGCCAATTCCGGGACAGTAAGTTCTCGAGTGAATACCGGGAATTGTTCTGCATTGATAGGGTCCATGGAACAGTGGAAGACCTTGGCAATTGAAGCTGGAGTGACCACTAACTCCACTCCGTTAACAAGGGAGCAAAGAGCTCCTGGGGCCTCGTCGCTGATGTACATATGCTAATAAAAGAGTCGTACAATGCGAGGATATGCCGGTTCAGTGACGGTGCAGATGCCCAGGTGGCCCCGGTCTTCAAGTGGTTGAATACTCCACGCAGTGGTTTGATGGCGGCGGAAGAAGTCCACATCAAAGGATGTATCACATGCAATTGGTTTGTTGGCCCAAGCATCAGTTGGCACATTCCTAAATGCAATGTTGGCATTGCGAGGCCGTTTGGGTGCTCGGCGGGATGATGAAGACATATCTGAACAACATAATTCAACCAACAGAACCAAAAATGTGAAACCATTATATCTGCACTCATCAAATACATCATGTGTGCATAAATCACTCAAAACCTCATCGTCATCATACCACCGAATTTATTGTTTTTTTTTTTATGTTATACTAAGTTAATATGAGACAAAATTACAAACATACAACGGAACTAGAAAGATGAAATAAATAAGAAAATTAAATTAAATTAAACAATCTAAGTTAGTAGATAAGAAGAAAATAAAATAAAATAAAATAAAAATTCATAAAATAAAATAAAATAAAAACTAAACTACTGAACAAGTAAATGAACAATTACATCATAGAATAAAAATAAAAATAAAATCACTAACTAAACAAGTAAAATAAAAATAAAAATAACAACAATCCACTAACTAATTAATACTAACAAGAATCACAAACTAAACAATTTAAACTAAACAAATATAATAAATAAAAATAAGCTAAATTATTATTATTATTATTAGTACCATTTTATTTTTATTTTTTTGACCGCAAGTGCGGCGATCGTCATCTTGCCCAAATTTTTTTTTATTTTTTATTTTTACCTACGGGAAAGTACTTCTCCAAGAACCGTTGTTGTAATTGGTCCCAAGTTGTGATCGAATTAGCAGGTAAGGAATTCAACCAGCGTTTGGCTTTATCCTGTAATGAAAATGGAAACAATCGCAACATTAAGGCCTTATTTGTGAAATTATGGATCCTCACTGTCGAGCAAATTTTCAGAAATTCATTCAAATGTTTGTAAGGATCATCATGAGCTAGTCCATGGAATGATCGGAGCATTTGTATGGTACTGGACTTAATCTCATAATGAGCAGCAGTGGTGTTAGGTAATTGGATGCATGATGGCGATGTATATGCAGTGGGTGTGAAATAATCCTTAAGGGTCCGGTTGGGCACATTCAGGACATTTGGGTTTTCCATCTCTAATGGATCAAAGTATGGATATGAATATTCAAGCCTAGGAACACGAGCAGAGGCTCTAAGTCTCCTCAAAGTCCTTTCTAGTTCAAGGTCCAAACTACATAATGTAGGGCGACAAGAACGGCGCCCGTGCATACACTACTCACACACACACCAAGTTCCGACTCTATGCACTAAGTATGAAAGTAAAATACCAAAGGGAGAAATACTCACAGGGATTTAACGACAACGCTTTACTCGTCTTGCAGGTGCTTGACATGTAGACGTCTCTAACCTCCAATTGAGCTTTGTCTTTCTTCTTAGCACTTTGGTGCTTTGCTTGCGTGTATTGGCTTCTGTTTTTTTTAGCACTTTGGTGCTACGATATTTTTGTTTAAAAACTTGTCTGCACTTCGCTTGCACTCCAGTGATGGTTCCAATTGCAAATACTCTGCACACTTAGCAACATGAAAGCATAAAATCCTAAACTAAAAATTAAAATAAGAATGTAACTTTAAATTAATTAACTTCGCCAGAAGTCCCCTGCAACGGCGCCAAAATTTGGTGAGTCGTTGAACACACCAAAAATAAATCACTAAACTATACCAAATTCTTTTAGAATAATGGTAAGTCCAGATATCGATCCACAGAGACAAATGTGAAATTAGACTAATTCAATCGCTAAATTCCTAAATTAATTTTGATTAAAAAGATAAGATTGATTTTATGACTAAACAGGAATTAATTGTAATTGAAGAATTAAATTAACAATTAAAATTAGGGTTTGAGATATTAATTTTCGGGAAAAAATCCTAGGGCAAAGAATTCACCATTAACCACATGAATGAGACTTAACATTAGCCAACAATCGCAATTCGGTTTGAACTACCCAATATTTCACAACTACAAGTTTGAAATATTGATCAAGAGAGTTGTCGCATTCAACGTACAGATACGAATCATCCCGAGTAGTATGAGGCGTTTGCTCTAAACTATGGTAGCAATACGACTGTAACAAGCCCGCGAGGGACCTCGCTACAGTTCGGACTCGATTTTGTTGCGGTTCTAAATCTGAACCAAAGAGTCCAACTCTGGCAAATTGTTTTGAAGAAAAATAGATTTTTTTGAAAGAAGTGCCAAACATGGACTGCTTTGCCAGATAACAGAGTCGCCACCTAAATATTTTTAAAATGGGAAATTTAGGAAACCCTGACTCGGTGCCAAAGGCCACGTGTCCATCATCACCAAAGTTGCCTCGGCTCGGCAACTTGGGTACGATTGGGGAAGGTCACATCGTGAGCACCCCCACTCGCCCGGTCAAAGACCGGCCTCTACGAACCATGATATCTGTTTTTGAAAACATTGTGAGTTCTTATTCCGGTTATTAGCCTAGATTACTATGTGATGCTCGCAGCAAACAAGTATAGACTGGGTCGTCTGAATTGGAACAAAACGTTTCATGTTTGTTTGTTTGAAAATGGTGTGATGGTGCTACCCGCAGGTAGGGTAAAATGCGGATTTGCCACCCTCAGATGGGCTTAGAAAACAGTGATGTTGCCACTATCTAGTGGGCTTAAAACAAACAGTCAATGCATTGTCTCAATTCAAATAACTCAACCTCCACCCACAAGCATTCAAGGCAGTTATATCACATGAGCACATAGCCTCATGGTAAACATGCTATCATGGCAACACTCACACGCATGCAAGGATGCTAAAGCATAAAACTTACTGAGTACTCCAAGCCAAAACAGGAACCGGTTAGAAATCATGCATGAATCCTAAATATGCTAAAATGCCTAATGCAACACATGCAAAATGCAACTATAGCAGGCTCGGCTATTCTAAACATGGTATGTGAAATGCTACAACTAACATGTATTCAACTTGGAATTGAAATCACGATGCAGTTT
>JAXFYN010000216.1:221830-328452 GCA_036172215.1 Camellia granthamiana
AAAAAAAAATTTATCATTATATAATTTATTTTAAGACTTATATCCATATTTTCTTTATATTGTCCATGATACACTTGTTACAAATAACATTATTTTTTTATGTTTCTTAAAATCAATCGTAAAAACTTACATAAAATATTTTTGTAAAAATTTTTAATATTATAATTAATAAGTATCCCATCTAATATAATTTTCTGACTCCACCATTGTTTAGCCCCACAATCTAGGACCACACCTCCGGTCCAAATACAAGTTTTATCCCCCCCAAACCCCCCCCCCCCCCCCCCCCCCCTTTTATACATATTTTCGTTTTTAGTTATTTATTTATTTATTTAGAACCTTTTTTTTTTAAACTTTAGATGAGTTTAAATTAGACTTCTAAAATTATATTTTAAACAATAATTGAAAAAAAATCATTAAAAACGAAAATAAGTCAAATTTTGCCCCCCCAAAAAAAGCTTTAAATATTGACTTATATCTTTATTATACTGTAAGAGAAAATAAGATAATTTTTTTTCTTCAAATTTTTAGATCATCAAGTCTAGAGTAGGCTGACCTTTTATATAAAAAATATATAAAAAAAAAAAAAAAACCTAAAAGTCTAAGAAACTAAAAAGTTAAAAATTACTCAAAGATGGTTGTCACCAAGCAAACTACATTGTTGGTTTAGGATGGCTTAAAAAAAATGTATTTTTTGTCTTTTTATAAAAAGATGTGCAGAAAAGTAGAGAGGTGATGTGATGAAAAAAAGATAAAAAGATAGATTATATAGGTCACCCCAAACCAAGTCAAACAAGAGCAGAATATATAATGAATACAATAATATTAGGCGATTCGAATTTTTATGGCTTGAATAGTTTGAATATTTTAAAAAGACATCATTTTAAATATAAAACGACGTCGTTTTAACACATTCGAGTCATTCGAGCCATACAAATTCAGATCACTAAATATTTCCCTAATAAATATGTTGTTTTGAGTCGCATTATAATTTATAAGGAAGACTCATCGGTGTGAAGTCGTCAGTCGTGCCATTTATTTATTACAATTAGGAAGGTTTGCAGTTCAGTTTGCAGTCGAAGAATCTTTAATTTGTCATTTATTTGTTGGATTGGTTGATTGGAAAAAATCAATTCGTATCCGCCCGTCGAATTGACAGATGCGGATTGAACGGATTAGTAGATGGATGCGAATCGATTTGACAGTTTAAACTTTTACAAATTTTGAACATAATATAACTTGTCAACATTTTTTTTGGATAACAATCTAACTCAACATAACCAAAAGATTATCAAGTAAATTGTCAAATATCAATAATAAGCATATATAAGAAAACCATGCATTGTCAAAACTATTTCATTACTTTTTTTTAATTTAAAAACTATTTAATTTGATTTTTTTTTTAAAATGACAAAATTAAGCCTTATATTTTTCACACAAAAATTCCAAATATCAACACTTGTCATTTAATAAAAAGATTTCCAAATTAAAAACAAATTGAAAACACAACAGAATATCCAAACTCTTTTCAATTGAAAACACAAACAGAATATCTAAATAAATTGAAAACATAAAATCTTATAAATTATTAGAGGTGCTTGCAATTTGGTGGTTCGATTGTAGCCAAAGGAACCTTAAATCCGCCACCTGTCCAAAACTAGGCAGATTATAAAATATCAATTCGTAACCATCTGCTCGTCATCACGCATCCGTAAAAAGTGTGGCGAATCAGTTCGGTTCGATCAATTTCAACAGATCGAAATGTTCGCTACTCACCCCTAATTGCAACTACACTTGGATTTCTTCATCTATTAATGACTAGTTTTACTTCAACCCTCTTTTCTAATTGCTACTTGGTCCTCTCATTCCTTACAATAATGTTTGGTAGTCCGAATTTTCACAACTCAAATGGTTCAAAACGACATCGTTTTAGGGGTAAAATAACATTTTGATACATTCGAGCCATTCAAATTACACAAATTCAAGCTACTAAACATTTTTTTGTTCTTTATTACTACTTGGATTTCTTTATCTGTATCGAGTTTCTACACTCATTTCTAACAATAACAACTACTGGTTCATTCTTTTTTATATATTTATTTATTTTTATGGGTACTAGATTTTTTTTTGTCCACACTGCACCAACTATTTTTTTGTTTTTTTATTTTTATTTTTCTGTTCTTTCATGTAGACGATGACCAAATATCATTGTTATTAAAATTTTAATCCAAATCATAAGATCTTACGATCCTACAATTCTACTTGGATTAAACGATCCGAATCGTGGTAGGATTTTAAATTTAGTAGGATATTAAAGTGACTACGATCCTAATTATAAAATTGTGTAGAATCACACTACAATCCTGATTCTATCAAAAAAACATCTTATTATTTATTTCTAATATATATATATCTAGATATAAGAAATTTGACTATAAATTCTTTGTATAAATATCTCTTCTAATTTATAATAATATAAAAGATACATTATACCAAATTAATCATTTTCCTTTTGTGATTTTACAATTATTTAAGATATGTTATTATTATAGATAATTTATTATTTTATTTTATGATAAAAATAAAATCTTACAATTCTCAATCTGAATTTACAACCTAATCTACATGTCTCTCCCAAAAATCCTGATTTTGATTTTAACAACCGTACTAAATATATATGTGTACAAGTACGTACACAAATTGTGCTAAATAGGGAAGATTTGCAGTTGTTTAATGGGTTGAACTGGAGGGTTGCTAACGTGGGGAGAGGAGGACGCTGCTAAGGTACTGGGGCAGGCAGTGACGGAGGGAAGTGCGGAGAGGGGCACAAAGAATTTTTAATTTTTATCTGTCCCTCCTCAATTTTCAGTACAATTTGAACTGGAGGCACGTGTCCCTCCTCAATTTTTGAGAAATTACATTTTTTTCTATACTAAAAATAAAAAATAATTAATTAATTTAATCTATTCAAATATGATGTTACATTTAAATCTTTATTTTTTTATTTTTTACATTTTCTCTGCAAAAAAAACTTGTTTAATATATTATTGTGTGTCACTAATTTTTTACATTAGAAAAATATTATATGTCACTAAATTTTTTAACAACTAATAATATATTACTATGTAATTTAATGATTCAAAACTAAAAAATAAAAATAAAAATTGATATATTGCAGTATCTTTGTATTATTTATTCACTTCTCTATCATTTCTTCTTCTTCTTCTTTTTATTTTATTTTTTTATTTTTTATTTTTTTATCTGCTTCTCTTTCGTATGTGCAACTTAATATAATTTCGTTTTCATATTTTTATAAGGCATGTGATTATTTTTCAAATTATATGATCATCATACATAAAATCAAATTAAAAACAAAAAAATAATTAAGATCGGTTAATTCGAGCTTACATTTAAATATAACATTTGCATTTCAATACTTTTTATTCCTACCATCAAATAAAACTTAGATAAAATTTAAGGAGATTGATCAATAAGTCCTATAGTTTGAACTTGTAATCCATATATTCCTATATTTTTTATTGTGATCTATTTAGTCCTTTTAGATTTAGAATGACTTATTTACCCGTTACATTGGAGTGTCATATTTAAAAAAATACACTAAAGAGTTTTTTAGTGTCACATCATATTCGCTACATAAGAGTGTCACATTTGAAAAAAGTACACAAAGAATTTTTAATTTTTTTAGAATGTCACATCATACCTGCCATGTTGAAGTTTCACATGTCACGTTTGGAAAAAGTACACTAAAGAGTTTTTAATTTTTCCTAGAGTGTCACATCATACCTGTCACGTTGTCACATTTTAAAAAAGTACACCGAAGAGTTTTTATTTTTTTTGAAGTGTCACATCCTACCTACCACGTTGTCATTTTTGAAAAAATTATCCTAATGAGTTATTATTTTTTTTTGAAGTGTCACATCATACATGCCACGTTGTCACGTTTGAAAAAACTAGTGTGTCACATCATGCCTAGAACGTTGTCACGTTTGAGAAAAATACACTAAGGAGTTTTTATTTTTTTAAAGTGTTACATCATATCTGTCACGTTATCACGTTTGAAAAAAGTAAACTAAGGAGTTATTATTATTTTTTGAAGTGTCACATCACTTGTCACGTTACATTTTAAAAAAAGTACACTACGTGTCATATCATACATGCCACGTTGTCACATTTTAAGAAAGTTCACTAAAAAATTATTTTTTTTGGAATAAAAGTTTTAGAGTGTCATATCATACCCGTTACGTTGTCGTATTTTAAAAAAAAATACACTGATAAGTTTTTAATTTTTTTCGAGTGTCATATCGTTAGAGTGTCATATCAATAAAAGAGCATAACTGTTACATTAGAATATCACATCATATTTGTCACATTAATAAAAGGGCATAACTGTCTACCAAAACTCTACCAAAATAAAAAATAGGATTACATGGAAAGAAACTTTTCACTAATAAGACTTAATAGATCAATAAAAAAAATTTGAAACTAATTGGAGTACTTGTTTGTGAGATAAGATTTATTAGTAAATATTCTTAAAATTTAATTGTGATTTTTATTAAATTTAAACTAAATAGTCGTCCTCTGATCCTAAATTATGGCTCTGCCACTAGGAGCAGGCAGCAGGTGAGAAGGTACGGAGGGGGTGACGGGAAGAAAAAAGAGCATCTCCAACGGTTCACCAAACTTTTCACCAAATCTGAGTAAAAAAATCACCATTTTTCCAATTTGGTACCAGATGCTCCAACGGTTCACTAAATATCAAATCTGTCCCGGGACAATCGGTTGGTCGACCGGCCGGTCGACCGGTGAGGGGATTTTTTTTTTTTTTTGAATTGTTTGAACCTTTTTTGTTGAACTTTCTGAACTTTTTCCGGGACGACCGGTTGGTCGACCGGCCGGTCGACCGGCTGGTCGACCAGTTAGCCAAATTTTTTTTTTTTTAACTGTTTGAACTTTTTTTTTGAACTGTTTGAACCATTTAGTGGTCGACCGGTTGGTCAACTGGCTGGTCGACCGGTTGGTCTCCCCCAACGGTCAAGAACAGTGATTTGGTGAAATGCGGAGCCTGTTCTCATTTTGGTGAAACGTTTGATGAATTCTTGATTTGATATCAATTTGGTGAAACCGTTGGAACTCAAAAAAGTATTTTTTTCACCAAATTTTCAATTTGATGCCAGGTTTGGTGAAACGTTGGAGATGGTCTAAGGTAGTAGCAGGAAAAATGAAGATCAGGGATTCCAAGTTTGCTGAAGGTAGAAGTCAATGGCATAATAGTCTATTTCATTTTATTTGAATTTTATTATTTTGTTTTTTTCTACGCCAACTCTCACAATATAGTCACGTGTGCTATAATTTTGATCAATTTAAACGTAATTTTAACCAGTGATAAGTAAATGAAAAGAAGAGCAAAATTGCAAGAGGTCATTTTCACTATTTTTAAATGTTGGAGAAAATATAAAACAGCCAAACAAACAATAATGGAATGAAAACAAATTTTGTCCAAATCAAAATGACCAAATATGCTCGTTGTTGCGTTTGTTTGTACGATAGGATAGTGATATTTTATTGATTGAATTAAATTTATGAAATTATATAAAATTTATTATGTACGGGAAAGAAATAAACCTTCTCGTATAATCCTGTTGATCAAGTCTGCGCTCCTCCGTACGACGTCGCTTTATCACCTGAAAACACAAACGTGAGCTAGCAGGCGGGTGTGTGCCGGAAACCTCTCCGATGCCTAAGTCAGTAAGCTTGACGAATAGACAAAAGCTCTGTGTGTTCAGAAAACAAAGTTGTGTTACCTCTCCATAGGTGATATTTGTGAGCTTTTATAGGTTTTGTGTGGCACAATCCAAGTAGGACTCTTACTTCTCCATGTAGAGTCCTCCTAGGATTCATACTCCTGAAAGATCATGCTTATCTTCCAACACCCCCCTCACTACTTGAACCAAGTAAGATGGTTTTACTTCGGCAAGACGCTATAGAACCGAAGTAAGATTACCTTGCCAGACCGGCTGTATGACCGAAGTAAACATGACCATGCTTGGCTGCAGAATAGACCGAACTATCATTATTCGGCTCTTCATTCTACTACTCTTACTTCGGCTTCTCACATACAACCTATGGTGTGGCTAGACCGAACTAGCACAACATGACCGGTCTAACTCTAAGACCGATCTAACTTCAAAGTATCTTACACCGGTCCAACATCAATCTTCCATTGGACCGGACTAACTAGAAAACATCCATAAGACCGGAGTAACTTATATGGCCAATTTACTCGGCCCTTTGTACTGCGGCCCACTACGGCCTATTACCCAGCTCGGCCCACTTTGCATATAAATTACCCTCTCAATTGCCCCTTAATTCCATCTGCGCAGCATGATAGGGATTACCTGTCGATAAACCGAGCTAAAGTTTTTGTCTATCCAACTGAGCTAAAATAACTATTTAACTTTTCCAGCCGGGCTAACATTGAAGCATTTAGAGCCGAACCACACTTAAGCCGAACTATCCTTATCTGGTCGAAGTGTCGCTTCAATGACAGAAAACTGAAACGCTTCCTGTTCTAGTGACACGTGGCAGGTTCTGATTGGTCTTTCGCAGCTATCACGCCGCCCTCGTAGTCCGAAATTTTTTTGAACAGTTCCCGCCTCCAGCTTTTCACAAAAACAAGATCCTTGCATTTTGAATCCACTCTGTTCATCTTATTATCCACCTTACTCTCTCTCTCTGAGCCTCAACTGTTCTTCAACCTCTGAGCTCGCGTTCGCCATTGCTGTTGTTGTTTTCACCTCCAGTTCTTGCCTCTTCATCTGGTAAGTATTGCACATCTATTCCTCTTTCTTTGTTTTCTGTATTTTACTCCATCTACTGTAGCTTGTTTCGTATGTTTTTGCAAAACACTTTTTTGCTTCTATTTTCCACTGTTCTTGTACTTTCTGGAAAAAAAAAAAACCCTTATGAACCACTTGAACTATATGAAATAATCTGTAGAACACTATTTTGATCCAAAAACATGTCCCAACCGAACTAGGACACTGTTTGTAAATGTAGTTCTATCCAGACCGTAACCGAACTAAAACTTGTGTGAATAGAAGTTCCAATAGGTCAACTTCTGATTCATCTTAACCGATGTAATCGAACCGAACTAAGTCTTGAACTTTAGCATAATGGAAACCTTGGCCTTCAACCGAACTAAGTCTTGGGGCTAAGCCAGCTTTCTTAGTTTCTAGACTGAACTCAGAAAGCTGCCCCTAAAGGCTTAACCGGAGTAACAAAACCGGTAGTTCAGACCGAGATAAACAACCCCTTTGCTCAAACCGAGCTACCAAGCACCTCGCTAGAACCGATATAGAACCTGTAGTATCCCACACAGCCGAAGTAAGACTTCTATCTTTGCTTTCATCTTGTAGCACGGCCCCACGATCTGTGCTTAACCCCTTTGTTTTCCACTTTGCAGACTTAGGTTGCCTAGGCACTCCTCTGTGCGTTCAGCCGAGCTACTGAGCACAATTTTCCAACCGAGCTAATTTATTTATAATTTAAAATAAATGGGGAAATATAGGTTCTTGGTAGAAACACCAGGGGGTTTGGCTGAATTCCGTAAGGATTACAACATTCCAGACGATGTCCATCTTACACTAGCCAAAAAAGATGTCACACCTTGGGGGAATGAAGGCTTTGTGCTCTTCACCCTTCTTTCAATAATAGAAACCGGACTAAGATTCCTAGTCCAACCTTTAATTTGCGAATTCCTTAGACAAACCAGACTATGCCCAACCCAGCTTTCCACCAACACATACCGCATAATAATGGGAATAGCCGAACTAAACCGCCAAGCCGGTCTCAACCTCGGTCTATCCAAAATATTCCACCAATATTCCTTAGGATCCAAAGACGACGGCTGGTATTATTATTTAAGGATACGCCGCGGCCGAGAGAAAATAATAAAACATACACCGGACAAGGATTTGAATGATGATGATTTTTTCTGGGTGTCTGGGAACTTTGAAGATCATCAAGCCCAGATTCCTGGCCGACGTATAAACTGGAAAAAAGGGAAACCTGGTATAATTACTTCGGTTTCCTTGCATTCTTCTCTTTTTACTTCGGTTTCCAATTTTAAGCCGAGCTAACAGTTGTCTTTTTCATGCAAATCTAGCCCATATTTATTCATTGTACAGTCACCCCAACCTTGCCACTCTCCGCGCCGCACTACGGGTTAAAGAAAGAAGTTGGGGCAAACTTCTAGATTTCGAGCCGACCTACAGATATAGCGGTCGCCGAAAAGCGCGAGTGACCGACTTCCTTCTTTAAGACGCCCCAGAACCGGACCCAACCTTGCCCCAGATCAACCTAGTGCCTTTGACCGCCAAACAAGAGATGGCAAAAAGGAGCAGGCTGAAGGCCCTGTTAACCGCAACAACTCCAGCCGATGTACCACCAACCGGGCAGACCACTGAGACCGTGGTAGCTCTTCCCTCTCAACAGCCATCCTCATCTCGTCCAGGCAAGCGTGCCCGGACTAGCCGAACCGAGCGACGCCTTGCTGACGAGGACGAGACCGTTCTGCCACCAAGTGCTCCTCCAAGCCCTCAGCAAAGCCCTCAACCGGAGCACTCAGACCGAGCTGGCTCCTCCAAATGGGTTCCCAATCTCACCTTCAACAACCGAGATATACTGGCTTCGGATTCGGTTGTCGCTGAGAAGGACCACTTGATGGCTTTCAATCTAGCCAAGAGTGTATGCCTTCCAAAAGACATGGAGCACCACTAAGCAACTAAACATCGAGCTGAAGTCCATACGGTCTTCAACCAAGTCCATGATCCTGGTAAGTAGCACTGTCCCTTTTATCTGTTTAATTTTCTCAACTTTTACTTCGGCTTAAGGAAAAATTACTACTCTTTTGCAGGCCATTCAGAAAAACAACATCACACACAGAAGGGTGTTGGAGCTCAGAAGAAATACAAGGCAGGCCATGGCAGAAGCCGAAGCAAAATCGGCCGAGCTAGAGGAAGCCAAAAAGCAGCTGGCCGAGCTTCGTTCTGAGAACGGTCGACTGACCGAAGTGGTTAATTCGGCTGAAGCCGAAAAGTAGAAGGTTGCCATTAAGGCAAAAGACAAGTACCTGCGCCTGCTGGCGAAGATTGAGAAGAAGAAAGACACCGAGATAACGCAGTTGAAGAAGGCCATAAAAGGAGCCGAAAAGCGAGGCTTCAAGAATACGCTGCCGATCTTCAGAGGCAATTTCTTGAAGGGTCTGATGATGATGACGAAGATGATGATGAAGATGAGCCAACTGATACTCCGGTCGTGAATGAGCACGCCAACGATCAATCAGTTCGGTTGGACTCATCAGTTGAAGACCTAACTGATGAGCTGCTGACTGACAATGTGCAGCCAATTGACATTAAGGTTCATTCTGAAACCGAGCTCCCACCTCAAACCGTGCTCCCATCTGAAACCAGACTTCGGGCAGATGCTGATGTTGAACTAGATGTTGAAATTGATGATCTCTTCAACTGATGTTCATTTTTCTTTTTGTTTTGGAACTTGTAACCGGGCTACGGCCCTTCCGTTGTACTTGCTCTCTACTTTAATGAATGAAAATTTTGCTTTTCAACTTCAACTCTGATTTCTGTTTTGATCTGTATGCTAACACTTGTAATGAATCTTCAATGAACTCATTTGCTCAACTGCGATCTCGGTTTGAATGCTTGCTTTTCTAACTGCTATTTGAAATATATCTGGGCCGATATGCCGTATTCCGGTTTTAGCTATCAACTTACTAGCCAACCACTCTTTAGCCGATATAATTACTTCGGCTAAAGAGTATCCAGTGTTGGTTTAATCCAGCCAACCATTCTTCAGCCATACCCTTACTTCGGTTGAAGAGTACAAAGAGTTGGTTTAATCCAGCCAACCACTCTTCAGCCATAAACTTACTTCGGCTGAAGAGTACAAAGAGTTGGTTTAATCCAGCCAATCACTCTTCAGCCGACATAATTACTTCGGCTGAAGAGTATCCAGTGTTGGTTTAATCCAGCCAACCATTCTTCAGCCATACCCTTACTTTGGCTGAAAAGTACTAAGAGTTGGTTTAATCCAGCCAGCCTCTAAGTTGGTTTTTCTAGCCAACTTAGAATAAAATGTTTGGTTA
This sequence comes from Camellia granthamiana, assembly GCA_036172215.1. Lineage (NCBI taxonomy): Eukaryota > Viridiplantae > Streptophyta > Magnoliopsida > Ericales > Theaceae > Camellia > Camellia granthamiana. Next base: position 232,014 of record JAXFYN010000216.1, read on the forward strand.
TACCGACCAAACGTCCTGCAGCCTGGATCCTTATCCTGGGCTTAGGAGGGGTGTTGGTTTAATCCAGCCAACCTCTAAGTTGGTTTTTCCAGCCAACTCAGAGAAAAGTGTTTGGTTATTCCGACCAAACGTCCTACAGCCTGGATCCTTATCCTGGGCTTAGGAGGGGTGTTGGTTTAATCCAGCCAACCTCTAAGTTGGTTTTTCCAGCCAACTTAGAATAAAATGTTTGGTTATACCGACCAAAAGTCCTGCAGTCTGGATCCTTATCTTGGGCTTAGGAGGGGTGTTGGTTTAATCCAGCCAACCTCTAAGTTGGTTTTTCCAGCCAACTCAGAATAAAGTGTTTGGTTATTCCGACCAAACGTCCTGCAGCCTAGATCCTGGTCCTGGGCTTAGGAAGGGTCATAGTTGGTTATTCCAGCCAACTATGTTTACAATGCTCCTAACTCACTAAAGTTACCTTCTACAGAAAACAATTATGCTGAAAAGAATTGACTTGTTTTATTGAGAAAAGAAAAAATTACATATGCTTGAAAGGAATAAAGCTAAAAATAAAATAACTTGAGATTGGCAGTGTTCCACGGCCGAGGAATTGCCTTGCCGTCCTCATCTTCTAAGTGGTATGCCCCTTTGCCTGCTAATCCAACCACTTTGTAAGGACCTTCCCAATTGGGCCCTAACTTGCCATCTCCTGGTACCAGTGTGTTTCCCATGACTTTGCGCAATACCCAGTCTCTGATCTTGAATTGTCTTGGATGCACGGTTTTGTTGTACTTTCTGGATAATTCTTGTTGGTAGGAGGCGATGTGAACCAGTGCTTTGTCTCTTCTTTCTTCTGCAAGGTCAAGCTCCAATGCTATGGTTTTGCCGTTTAGGTCTGGGTCAAAATTCTCGCTTCGAATTGTGGGGAGGCCAACTTCTAATGGGATGAGTGCTTCCATGCCATAAGCTAAGGAGAATGGTGTTTCTCCTGTTGATCGTCGAGGCGTGGTGAGGTAAGCCCATAAAACATGAGGGAGCTCTTCTGCCCACTTGCCTTTTGCTTTCTCTAACCTTTTCTTCAATCTATCCAAGACTACCTTGTTTGATGCCTCTGCCTGACCATTTGCTTGGGGATATGCCGGTGTGGAATTGTAGAACTCTATCTTGTACTCTTCACAAAAGCCTATGAAAATTCTGCCGTCGAACTGAGTGCCGTTGTCTGAGATTAATGCCTTTGGTATGCCAAATCGAGTGATGATATTCTGCCAGACAAACTTCTTCACGCCTTTTTCCTTGATTGAAGCCAAGGCTTCTGCTTCCACCCACTTTGTGAAGTAGTCGGTTGCGGCGAGAAAGAACTTCCTATTACCTGGTGCTGTTGGAAGTGGTCCTACTATATCCAACCCCCACATTGCGAAGGGCCATGGGCTGGTTAAAGGTAGGAGTTCTCTGGCAGGTTAGTGTATTTGATGTGCGAACTTCTGACATTTTTCTCATTTTTTGACATATTTTTCTGAGTCTGCTTGCATGTATGGCCACCAATATCCTTGTGAAATTGCTCAGTATGCCAATGATCTTCCTCCTTGATGGCTGCCGCATACACCCTCATGTATTTCGAACAAGAATGCTTTTACTTTGTTGGGGTGGACACACTTTAGGTAAGGTCCTGAGAACGACTTTTTGTATAATGCCAAAGATGGGGAGAGCCAAAATCGCTGCGATTTTGCTCTTATTCTGTTGCCTTTTTTCTTCTCTTCTGGCAAGGTGCCGTCTTTCAGGAACAGTATGATGGGATCCATCCAAGAAGGGCCTAACTCTGCACAACATACCTCTTTCGCTTCTGGGTCTTCAATGCTTGGTCTAGGCAGGTAGTCGATCAGTAATGGATGAGGGATGGAGGTGTCTACCATTGAGGCAAAGCCTGCTAGTTCATTCGCTCTGCTGTTTTCCTCCCTGCCGATTTGTTCTATTCTCACCACTTCAAACTTCTTGATCTCTATCCTGACCAACTCTTGGTACTTAGCCATTCTGTCATCCTTTGCTTCATAGTCGCCTGAAATTTGGTTCACCACCAGCTGTGAGTCGCTGTAGACCATTAGCTCAGTGGCCTTCATGTAGAATGCTGATTTGAGACCTGCAAGAAGCGCTTCATACTCCGCTTCGTTGTTTGATGCTGGGAAGCCAAGGTTGACTGCCTGCTCCACTACTAGGCCGTCTGGAGAGATGAGGACTATGCCGAGTCCTGCTCCATGCCGGTTGGATGCTCCATCCACGAAGAGCTTCCACATCTCTCCAACGAACAACTTCCAGCAAGTGGAGGGATCGGATGATGCCTTGGGATCTTCCATGTTGCTGGTGTCTTCTTCAGAGTCCATGCTTGCTGTCTGCCCCTTGCTATCTGATTGTACCAAGTCTTTATTTGTTGGTGAGTCCTGACTTGGTGTAGCATGGTTTGCTTCTTTGTTGTTCTGTTTACTCTGGTCTGCCTTGGAGTCTGACTGAGTATCCAATACCAGGAGTTGCGCTATTCCGGCGTCAACTTCCGTCCCTAGTTCGATTGAGTCAGTCAGGTCGACTGGGCAGATATGATGACTTCCTAGAGTGAACTCTGCGACAAAATCCGCCAATGCTTGAGCTTTTATTGCGGTTCTGGGTTGGAACTTAATGTCGTATTGTCCCAACTCTAATCCCACTTCAGAATTCACCCAGAAAAGTTCGCCCTTTCAAATAAAGCTTTCAATGGAAAGGCTATGAGGACAACTATGGTGTGGGCGTGGAAGTAGTGTGACAACTTCCTTGAGGCCATCATCAAGGCCAATGCCAATTTTTCCAATGGCAAGTACATTGTTTCGGCGCTCAGTAGTGTCTTGCTAACATAATAGATGGGCAGGTGTTGGATTCCTTCTGCGCGAACCAATACTGCACTAATTGCGTGCTGCGAGACTGCCAGGTACAAGAACAGTTCTTCTCCAGGAATTGGGGTTACGAGTAGTGGTGGAGAAGACATATATTCTTTCAAGCTTTCCAGAGCTTGGTCGCATTCGTCGTCCCATTCAAACTTGGCTTTTAAAGCATGGAAGAATGGTCGTAGTCTGTCTGACGACCGGCTTATAAACCGATTGAGCGCAGCTGCCATGCCGGTGAGATGCTACACTTCTTTTACTGAGTTTGGTCTCTCCAGGTCCTGAATAGCCTTGATCTGAGATGGGTCTGCCTCAATACCTCGGTTGGTCACCAGGAAGCCCAAGAATTTGCCAGATCCTACTCCGAATGCACACTTCGACGCGTTGAGGCGTAACTTGTGATTCTTCAGGATCTCAAACATTTCTCCTAGGTCCTTCAGATGGTCATTCTCATCCTTGCTCTTGACCACCATATCGTCGATGTAAGCCTCCATTGTTCTGCCTAACAACGGCTCAAACATCTTGGTGACCATTCTCTGGAATGTCGCCCCTGCGTTCTTTAGGCCAAAGGGCATGACTTTGTAATAGTACAGTCCTCTTGGAGTTGTAAAAGATGTGACCTCCTGGTCTGGTTCATGCATGGCGATTTGGTGGTAGCCTCTGTATGCATCCAGAAAGCTAAGTCGGTTGTGCCCCGCCGTTAGGTCTACCAGTTGATCTATCCGTGGTAGAGGAAAGCTGTCTTTTGGGCACGCCTTGTTGACTGTTTTGTAGTCGACGCAGACACGCCACTTGCCATTCTTCTTTGGCACTACGACTGTGTTGGAGATCCATCTGGGGTAGTGCACCTCTCTGATTGCCCCAGCCTCCAACAGGTTTTCCACTTCTTCCGCCACTATCTCGGCGTGGTGGAGTGCCGATCTGCGGGTGCGCTGAATGATTGGTCTGGCGGATGGGTGGACATTGAGTTGGTGACAGATGAAGTTTGGATCAATGCCTGGCATATCGTATAGAGTCCAGGCGAACACTTCGATGTTAGAGGTCAAAAATTCCAAGACCTCTAACCTCTCAGTGCTGGATAACGACGAACCGAGCAAAAAGAACTTATCCGGGTTCTTTTCATCTATTCTTACCTCTACCAAGTCTTCCACTGCTTTCTGGCTAGCCGCTTTGCCAACATCCGCGAATAGTTCATTACTCTCAAGTTCTTCCACCGAATGAACATATCCTTTGGCAGCGTGGCTGCCATTTACCGTGACAAAGTACTGCTTCGACATGATTTGATCTCCATAGACCTCTTCTATTATTTCGGTGTCGTTGGGGAATCGCATCACTTGGTGGTAGGAGGACGCCACCGATCGCATGGCATGCAGCCATGTTCTGCCCAGGATGATGTTGTAAGTGGAGGGGACCTTCAATACCCAGAACTCCACTTGTTTTGTCACACTCCCTGCTCTGACTGGGAGGATTATTTTGCCGACGGGCCATTCTGGCATTGAGTTGAATCCAATCAGGGGAGATACGGCCGGTGCCAAGTCTTTGTCTTGTAGCTTCAATTGTTTAAAGGTTTCGTAGTACATGATTTCACATGAACTACCCTGGTCAATCAGAATCCGCTTGACGTCAAAATCCTTGACTCGGAGAGTGACGACCAGGGCATCATTGTGAGGGCAATATATCCTTCACAAGTCTTTATCCGAAAAAGACATGACATTCGTGGCCTCTGTCTTCCCCTTCTTGATGGCAGGTTGGGCACTTAGCACTTCTCTCAAGTGCTCAGCCTTTTTGATTGATCCTCTGAGCTCGCATACACGCTCAGGTTCAAAAACTCGATGTATCACGTTGATAATGCCTTGTGGTGGGGCGTCGATCGGCATCCCGTTGGGGTTATTATGGTCCTGGGGGGCTGGCTGTGCCCCTCCTTCAATGTATTTATCCAGGTGGCCTGCTGCCACCAACTCCTCTAGATGTTGCCTCAATGGCGTGCAATTCTCAGTGCGGTGCCCCTTTTCTTTGTGGAATGTGCACCGTGACCTGTCGTCGTAGTCCTTCTGAGCCTCGCCTAGCTTGGCTGGCCACTTGACGAACGGCTCGTCTCGAATCTCACTAAGTATTCGGTAGATCGGTTTCTTGAATACCATAGTTACGGCAGTGCGGACTCTCAGCCATCTTTTGTCCGGGTCTTCTCCGTTGTCTCGCCTGCCTCGTCCGTTTCTATTCGGGCGATCTACCGCATTGACCTTTGCTGAGGCCTTCTTTTCTGGTACTGTGGTCATGTTAGATTTTGCTTTAGCACGTGCGCCATCCTCCTCCACCGTGATGTGCTGATGCACTCTTTCCATCAAGGCTTCCATGGTGAGGGACGGTGTCATAGTGATAGAGTCCCTTAGTCTGTTGCCGACTGGAAGGCCTCTTTTGTACTGCGCAATGGCGAGATTGGTGGGGCAATCCCCAATCTGGTTGAAGGTCTCCCAGTAGTGACTATTGTATGATCTTAGGGTCTCCTTGTCACCCATGTCGATGGAGAGTTACTGGTCAATCTCTACCGAGGTTTTAGTGTTTGTCCGGAACCTTGTTACGAACGCCTCTGCCAATTGCGCCCAGGAGGTTATGCTTCCCTCTGGAAGTTTCTCAAACCAAGTCAAGCCTAGGTCGCCAAGGCTTGAGGGGAATATGATGCACATCAAGGCCTCATTGCGTCGATATACTGCCATAACCTGGCGGAAGTGGCTTAAGTGCGAGTAGGGGTCCGTCTTCCCCTCGTACGTGGTGAATTTGGGCTGTAAAAAGCCTGAAGGTAGGGGCGCGTTCTCAATTGCTGGAACGAATGGTGAGGTCTGCAGCCTCACCAATGCCTTGTCCGTTGGTTCGTAGGCAGGGCGTGGTATTGGCATTCTAACCTCGACGCTTCCATGCGTCCGTGGAGCCAACCGTTGTAAGGCAGAAACTCTATGTGGATCACGTGCCCTGGTGTCCTCCTTCCATCGTGCCTTTTCTTCTAGCACGGTTCGTAGGTCGGACGATCTGGGTAACTCCGTTTGTCTGGACCTCGTTTGGTGCGTATGCGAGGGCCAATATGTGCTTCCCTCGGTGTACGACCTCTCAGGTCTCGTCCTTTCAGACCTGGAGTGACGAGTTCTGGAAGATCTGGATTGTGTATCGTCTGTCCTGAGGCTTCTGCTTTTTGCCTGAGAGGGTGTAGTATTCCTACTACGACCTTCCGAGCGGCGAGGGGGCGTCTTGTTTGTGCGCCCCTCTTCTGTCGCCACTTCTTTTCCTTTCACTTGGTGCTTTAGAAATTCCATGTCTGCCGCCATCCGCCGTATCAACACGTCTTGCTCTTTGACGCGATCCTCCAAAGTTTGAGGATCAATTCTGCGTCTTTGTCTTTCTGGGCTTTGCGAACGAGAGTGATAGGGGCTGTTAGTCCGCCTCCTTCCCCTTGTATCCCTCCTGGGATTCTGTCTGTGTGGCTCCAAGTCTGCCATAGGAGGGATGAGAGGTAGGCCTTCGCGCCTCGCACCTCCGTCGGGTGTTTGTCCGTCAATGGCGGAGTGTGGCAAATCTTCGTTGTTCGCTATTGATTCTTGAGAGGAAAAGCTTGATCAAGAGGTTTTGTTCTTGTCTGTATTCCCACAGACGGCGCCAATTGTACGGGAAAGAAATAAACCTTCTCATATAATCCTGTTGATCAAGTCTGTGCTCCTCCGTACGACGTCGCTTTATCACCTGAAAACACAAACGTGAGCTAGCCGGCGGGTGTGTGCCGGAAACCTCTCCGATGCCTAAGTCAGTAAGCTTGATGAATAGACAAAAGCTCTGTGTGTTCAGAAAACAAAGTTGTGTTACCTCTCCATAGGTGATGTTTGTGAGCTTTTATAGGTTTTGTGTGGCACAATCCAAGTAGAACTCTTACTTCTCCATGTAGAGTCCTCCTAGGATTCATACTCCTGAAAGATCATGCTTATCTTCCAACACCCCCCTCACTACTTGAACCAAGTGAGATGGTTTTACTTCGGCAAGATGCTATAGAACCGAAGTAAGATTACCTTGCCAGATCGGCTGTATGACCGAAGAAAACATGACCATGCTTGGCTGCAGAATAGACCGAACTATCATTATTCGGCACTTCATTCTACTACTCTTACTTCGGCTTCTCACGTACAACCCATGGTGTGGCTAGACCGAACTAGCACGACATGACCGGTCTAACTCTAAGACCGATCTAACTTCAAAGTATCTTACATTGGTCCAACATCAATATTCCATTGGACCGGACTAACTAGAAAACATCCATAAGACCGGAGTAACTTATATGGCCAATTTACTCGGCCCTTTGTACTGCGGCCCACTACGGCCTATTACCCAGCTCGGCCCACTTTGCATATAAATTACCCTCTCATATTATTATATAAAAAATATTTTTTTATTACTTTTTATAAAGTGGGGTAAAATAATAATTTCACGTCCTGTCTAATCTGATCTCACCGTCTCTTTAAAACTGAACAAACATGATTTAAAGCACACCCAAACAAGGTTACAAGTCAAATCAAATCCAACCTTGTATCCAATCAAACAAGATGGATAACATTAATCTAGATTTTTTTTTTAATATGTTTAATGAAAAATGTTATAGATTTCAAATAAATTATTAAAATTTTTACTGAATCTCTTATATGAATGTGAAATTTACAAAAATTAAATCATATGCGTGTAAATTTCACACCTATATAAAAAATTTAATAAAAAATTGATAAATTATTTAGCATCCCTACCATAACTCATCTTTAACAGTTAGTTTCTACACAGATTTCGAGCAGATCTGATTCCTTGTTACACCTCGGATTATTATTTATTTCCATCATGCTAGAGATTATTAATTTGTTAGCTTTAAACTCACCACTAATAAGGTGGGAAAAAAAAAAAAAAAAAACAAATAAAAAAACAAAAAATAAAAACAACAGAAACAAAAACATACTGTGACAGTAGGTGAAACCCACTATCACATCATTAATAATAGCTCTAATTAAAACTCTCACTCATTTTCCTATATATTTATATCGATTAGTTTCTTCTGCATTCATTTCTAGCAACTAGTTGATGACGATCAATTCATTTCAATCAAGTACTGAATTTTTTTTTAATAATTTAAGTAAGCTTTTTTTTTTTTTTTTTTTTTTAACTTTTAGATGTACATAAATATATTTAAAAAGTAAAATATTTGTAAAAATCAATATATACATAAGAAGACGAAAATATATTAAATTTTTATTATTTTAATTTTTTTGGTATTTATTGAAATTTTTTATAAAAAATTCACAAATATTATATTTTTTAATTATATTTATATTAAGTATGTTTAAAAAATAAAAAATTATTTAAAATATTAAAAAAATTCATTAAAAATAAAAAAACTCAATTTTTAAAAAATTAAATTCAAAAAATTAGAACTAAAGTGAATTCTAAAAATTTACCTTAAACACAAGACATTATCCAGAAAATTAGAATAAAGCTATACACATTAATTGGTATATCAATTAATGTATTAACAGATAATGTGTCATAACTGTTGTGGGTATTGATTTCCGACCACACAACCAAACGGAGAACTCAGCTGGAGAGTACCGGTAGAATAGATTAAGCCAATCACCTGCCAACAAGAATGTAAGAATACCGTGGTGGTTCATCCACCCGGGGCCACTCCGACGATCAAGTCAGTAATCAACTATCTCTCAAAGATTACAAATAGTGCTTAACTCACTAAACAGAACATAAAAAGCATACCTTAGACCCACAAGGGGTGCCTTACTTCATGGGACTCTATCCTTTACAAGGATAACATCTATCACAACTCACACTATTTAGATTAAGATGAACTTCCTCAAGAGTCTCATCTCTATCCAAATAGGTAGCTTGATGTCATCTAGGACTTTATTCCTCTATCCAAATATCCCAGATTCTGGTATCCCCGCAGAATACCTCGGCAGTGCCCTAAACATCTTGGCAAACATAATTTGCCCATGTGGCATTTCGGCTGACACCTCAACATCACCTTAGCCACGTGGCGTCATCTCAAAATACTTCCCCACAACTGCCCCTTAGGTTCTATTACCTCGGCAACCTGAGGTGATGGAACCTACATCGTTTCATCTTTCAACATGCTAGAGATACTCTTCCGACCGAGATCATAACTCGCTGGTGTATCAAAACAAGGACTAAAATGTCCACTCGTCAAGAACCAAAAATAAAAAAACCATCATGTTCTATTTCATCTAGGTCCAACATCTCGACAGAAATCATACGACTAGCAAAGATCATGATTCACTAGTTCAAGAACATCAAGAACCTAGTATCAACTCATCAAGAACCAAGAACAAACAAGTTTTGTCCCATCTAAATTCAGCTCTTAACCGAGATCAACATCTCAATCAAGCTCATCATCTCAACCAAGATCAACATCTCAACCGAGATCATCATGTCATCACCTCGTTGGTTCGTATCAGTCACGCATCATTCTATCACATCAAAGCTGCCCACGTTGCCTAACAGGCACGTCGTCCAAGGCAGTTACATAATGATTTTCCACCTTTTCGTTTTTAGACAAAACTTCATTCACTTTGTCTCTGGAAGTCTCCATTGCCATTCCTTCGAAGCTTTTCCTATTACAACTCTGGTCACCACTTCCGGCGTGCACTCAGCAGTTCCATTCCAATCAGAGAGGGTTGTCTGACTCCGACGAATCCCATTCCGGCATTTATTTCCTTGGCTCCGCTTTGTAAGTCCTTGATTTCTTTTATTTTAACTTTAGTTCTCCACTGTTTTCAAATATATTCCTTTTGTGGATTGTTACACATTACACACGGCATCTGTATCTGTATTTACATTGCCATCTTGTATTTATATTCGAATTCCATTGTTCTACATGCCTTCGCTTGCTTTGACTCATATTTTGTCCTTCACGTTCTTGAGCCCATATTCACATTTTCTATACTTGACACATATTTTCTAGCACATTGTCACCGAATTCTATCAATTTTGTTCATACCATGAATCTGTCAATGCTCTATTTTCTCGTATTCTTGAATCTTTGATCACTATTTCATGTTTTTTAGACCTGTTTCGTCTGTCTGTTCTTGTTTGTTAGTAGATTACTGCCTCTGAATCTTGTACATTTTCATAGACTTAGGTTTGGGATTTGCTAGAATCCACACTTAGGAAAATGAAACAAATTTTGCCCCCAAACCTTCCTCAAAACCCTGAAATTGATAACCCAGCAGTCCTTAGGGTTTCACCGAGGTCTTTAGCCCACACAGTCCAACCTTTCTTGCCAAAATCGTTCTAGCCAAGGTCATGGGGATGTTTAAATGGAGGGTAGACTCCTCTAATAAACTAGAATACCTCCGTCAAGAATTCTCCATTCCAGCCGATGTTCATCTAAGGTAGGCTGGGGAGGAGGAGTCCATGATGCCCGGAGAGACATATATGCCCTTTCCTGTAGTATCTATCATCGAGAGTAGAGTCAGATTCCATCTCGACATCTTTTTTTTCTTCGAGCTGAGGTGCCTTCTTTTGTATCTGAACAAGTTCTCTTTTTGAATGTAAGTCCTCTTTTTGACTAAGTGTTGAATGCTTGTCTATGTCTTTACTGTCTTGTATGATTCCATACTTAGAATATTTTTGTACTTTTCCCAAGTATACTTTAACTGTGTAATCACTTTGGGTTAGAACACATCTAACATGTACCATCTCGGATCCACTTCATCTCGGGTGCACCCTTAGTTGGTCACCTCGGACCAACTTACCTCAGAGTTTACCTTTTATTGTAATCTCGGCCAACGGGCACTTTATAAAAATTCTTTGAATAACATTCAACAAGTATTGCTTCCTTACTTGTATTTGCTATTTTTTATCAAGACTTCACCCTTTCAACATTTCCAGGTTTGACGACCTAGTTAGTGATCTCGAGTAACCAACAACTCGAGTGTCCCTTCATTTGGATACCTGGGCTGACTCCAACTTGTAAATTTTTTCAAAAAATTCAACAAATGTCAAGCCTATTCCTGTTTCCTTCATCTGGATATCTCAATTGACTCCAACTTGTTTCAACAAGTGCCAAGCTCTTAAGCTTATTTATCATTCTTGCTTCCTGCCCCCTAATGTGAACCTAAGTTTCACTTAAGTTCATATTATGCGTTTATAGTTGTATGAGCACGAAATAATGTTCTCGTATAATCCTGTTGATCAAGTCTGCGCTCCTCCAAACGTCGTCGCTTCACTCCCTGAAAACACAAACGTGAGCTAGCCGGTGGGTGTGTACCGGATACCTCTCCGATGCCTAAGTCAGCAAAATAGACAAATAGACAAAAGCTCTGTGTATTCGAGAATCAAAGTTGTGTTACCTCTCTATAGGTTATATTGTGAGCTTTTATAACTTTTGTCTGGCACAATCCTAGTAAGACTCTTATTCCTCCATGTAGAGTCCTCCTAGGAATCACACTCCTGAAAGATAATGCTTATCCTTCAACAGCCCTCTCACTGCTTAAACCAAGTGAGATGGTTTTACCACGATTGGATGACAGTATGACCGAGCTAACACTAGCTTTTTGTCATACTTAGTCCAGCGCCTTTCCAACTATAAGACATAGCTCGGCTCTTCTATCACTTGCACCTCGGATTGGTCTGTTTAGACCGAGCTAACTAAAGCAAGCTTTGACCGAGCTAACGAGAGCAATGTCCACTGTAAGAAGTCCAAATACCTCGGTTCTGAATACCAAGACCGAGCTAATTCTCACCACTCCGACCATGGTAACTGCAACTACCTTTGGACCGAGCTAACTGTAAGGTCCCTTCATTCGGCCCTTTTTACCGCGGCCCACAGAACAGCCCATTACTGTGCTTGGGCTTAGCTTGGCCCTAATGCTTCATAAAAACCCCCTCTCATTGCCCCTTAATTCTATCTGCCAAGCATGATTTAAGATTACCTTTCTACCTGCCGAGCTAAAAAGTGGCTTTCAATCGAGCTAAATTCACGCCGGGCTACTAATCTGTCCAATCAAAACATCCTTTCAGTCGCTGTATAACTTAATCGCTTTCTATTCCATGGACACGTGGCTGGCCCCTACTGGTTGAGTACAGCTGTCAACGCCGCCCTCGTACTCTGAAATTTTTGAACAGTCCCGCATTTTCTTTGCCTTATACGAAAACCCTACATTTTCAAATCAAAATACTCCTGCTCATCTTCTTTTTCGTCCCCTCTAAGTTTCTTCTCTCTATTTTCTGCATTCGTGAAGCTTTGCACTTTTGGCCAACACTCTTACTGTTCAGATCCTTGTTCTTCCATTTCGAAGTGGTAAGTAAACTGAATCCCTCCCCTTTGTTTTTACTTTCGTGAATGTGTATAGTATAGATGCATATATCCATATTTTCTACAAAACACATTCTTGTAGTTTTGTTGAAAATGGGAAGAACAAATAGTACCCCAAAAACCAGACTCTCAATCCACAGGTTTGTGCTTAAGAACATACCCTCTGGATTAAAAAACCATGAACTTTGAATCTAGAATCGTGGTGTGACCGGGCTAAAAACCTGTTTGGGCAACTCTAGGATTAGGTACAACCGAACTAGGGAACTCTTTAGGTGTGCACCCAGCAAAACTAGATAACTCTTCAAATGACCGAACTAAAACTTTATGCCAAACCTTTAGTTTCATTTAGCCGAGCTAAAATCCTTTGCACCAACCGATCTAAGAACAGGCAGTATTCCTCATAGCCGAGCTAGGCCTTTGATTATTTTGCCTTTGTACTTAGCACGGTCTAATGATCTGTGCTTAACACTTTTCCTCTTCACTTTGTAAACTGACTTAGGTTGCCTAAACACTTCTTTGAATGCTTCAACCGAGATACTCAACACCTCCTCAACACCGAGCTAGCACTTCAAGCTAATTTATACATAACTTAAGTCCACATGGGTAAATATAGGTTTTTAGTAAACTCTCCAGGAGCTATTGCGAAATTCCGCAAGGATTATAACATCCCTGATGACGTCCACCTTTCCCTGGCCGAACTAGACATAACCCTATGGGGCAAACCGGGCTTCGTACCTTTTACCGTGCTATCCATTGTTGAAGTCGGCCTCTGATTCCCTGTTCAACCTCTTCTTTGCGAATTCCTTAGACAAACTAGGATATGTCCAACCCAACTTAGCACCAATTCATACAGAATAATAAACAGCATCGCCGAGCTAAATCGTCGGCTTGGCCTTAACCTCGGTTTAGCCGAACTATTCCACTAATACTCTCTTGGCCATAATCAAAATGGCTGGGTATACTACCTAAGAATAAGACGCCGCCGAGAAAAGATAATAAAGAACACCCCAGACAAAGATGTAAATGACGACGATTTTTTCTGGGTCTCTAGTAACTTCGAAGATCAAGAAGCCCAAATACCAGGAGACCGGATTAACTGGAATAAAGGAGTAACCGGTATAATTACCTCGGCTTAATTTTATGCTTTCTTTACTCTGTTTATAAGTCTGGCACCGTGCCAACCGTTGGCTTCTTCCTCATGTAGATTTGAACCATCTAAAGTCACAGTACAGTTACCCCAATTTGGACGCACTACGCGCCGCGCTCCGTTACCATGATAGAGGCTGGGCCGAGCTACTAAATTTTGAACCAACATACAGATACAGCAGCCGGAGGAAGACCAGGGTGACAAATTTCCTCCTTGAACCCTCACCAGAACCAAATCCAACCTTGCCTCAAATCAATTTGATCCCACTAACAGCGGAGCAAGAGATGGCCAAGAAGAGAGCAGTTAGGGCCCTAATCATCGAAACAAATCAAGCCGAAGTACCGCCAGCCGGCCAATCACAAGAGGCCGTGGTAACCCTTCCAACCTCTCAGTCGTCATCATCTCGGCCAAGCAAGCGTGCTCAGACTTCCACAACCGAGCCACGCCTTGTCGATGAAGATGAAACCATGCTTCCCCAAACCACACCACCGAGCCCATAACCGGAGTGCTCTGACCGAGCTAGCTCCTCTGAGTGGGTGCCAAAGATCACCTACAAGAACCGCGTTATCACTGACTCCGACTCAATGGTCGCAGAAAAAGACCATTCGCTGGCCTTTAATCTTGCCAAGAGCGTCTGCCTTCCAGCCGATATGGAGTACCATGATCATCTCACCGAGATGAAGGCCATTCGCTCGGCAACAAAATCAATGGTGTTGGTAAGTTCTCCTTTTCCTTCTCCTAATTTCTCCATCTTTTCGTTCGATTCAGCTCAAAATTGTTTCTCTCCTTTTGCAGGCCTTACAGAAGAACCACGTCGCTCATAAGCGCGTATTGGAGCTTCGAAAAACCATCCGGCAGGCCGTGGCTGAGGCTAATGCTAAATCAGCCGAGCTGGAAGAGGCCAAGAAGAAAATGGCCGAGCTACACACCGAGATGCCCCGCCTGACCGGTCTTGTTAGCTTGGCTGAAGTAGATAAGCAAAAGGCTACGGCCGAGCTGAAAGACAAATATCTGTGTGAGCTGGCCAAGCTCGAGAAAAAGAAGAATGATGAGATCACCCGGTTGGAGAAGAGCGTGGAAGACGCTGAAGACCGGGGTTACAAGGAGGGGGAGGCCACTTACATCCAACAATGCAAAGCCGCCAAGGATATATTCTTCAAATGTGGATGGAAGGCGGCTGTGGCCAAGCTCGGTCATAGCCAAGAGACCGAGGTCTTCCAAAACCCTCCTCCACACTACATACCGAGCTACATGGTGGAGTATGCTATAACCATTCAACAAAAATTTCTTCAAGAAGGGGAAGACGACGAGGATCTTACTCCTGAAGCCAACACCCAGCCCAGTCGTCAATCTATCTCTCTCACTCCAGTGGTCTCCATCCCACCTTCACCGGTTGTGACTAATGTGGTGCCTTCGACCGAGCTTGACCAAGGTGTTCTTGCCATAACCGAGCTACCTCTGGGTGAAGCTCGTGTTGATTTGGACGCCGACCTAGAAGACCTTTTCTCCTGACTTTTCTTTTTCTTGTTTTAACAAAAAAGTTTGTAACTAGGCTGAGGCCCCACCTCTTGTACTGTTAATAATTTTGAATGAAATCTTCTTTTGTTTCAACTGTTTGTTCGGTTTACTCTATGCTTGCATTTATTTTCCAACTGTAATCTAAATGAAGTATAACATTTTCTAGCCAAGATACCTATCTCGGTCTTAACCTTGAAACCTATCTGGTCATACCTGCCAACCTCTTCAGCCTAGGTTTTTACCTCGGCTGAAGATTACTAAAAGTTGTTATTCCAGCCAACCACTCTTCAGCCTGGATCCTTATCTCGGCTGAAGAGTACTAAGTGTTAGTTTTTCCAGCCAACCACTCTTCAGCCTGGATCCTTATCTCTGCTAAAGAGTACTAAGCGTTGATTTTTCCAGCCAACCACTCTTTAGCCTGGATCCTTATCTCTGCTGAAGAGTACTAAGCGTTGGCTTTTCCAGCCAACCACTCTTCAGCCTGGATCCTTATCTCGGCTGAAGAGTACTAAGTATTGGTTTTTCCAGCCAACCACTCTTCATCCTAGATCCTTATCTCGGCTGAAGAGTACTAAGTGTTGGTTTTTCCAGCCAACCATTTCAGCCTAGATCCTGATCTTGGCTGAAGAGAGCTCAAAGTTGGTTATTCCTGCCAATTTAGAGCTAAGTGTTTGGTTATTCCTACCAAACTTCTTCAGTCTAGATCCTGATCTTGGCTGAAGAGAGCTCAAAGTTAGTTATTCCTGCCAACTTAGAGCCAAGTGTTGGTTATTCCTGCCAACCTTCTTCAGCCTAGATCCTGATCTTGGCTGAAGAGAGCTCAAAGTTGGTTATTCCTGCCAACTTAAAGCCAAAGTGTTGGTTATTCCTGCCAACCTTCTTCAGCCTAAATCCTGATCTTGGCTGAAGAGAGCTCAAAGTTGGTTATTCCTGCCAACTTAGAGCCAAGTGTTTGGTTATTCCTGTCAAACTTCTTCAGCCTAGATTCTGATCTTGGCTGAAGAGAGGTCAAAGTTGGTTATTCTTGCCAACTTAGAGCCAAGTGTTGGTTATTCCTGCCAACCTTCTCTAGCCTAGATCCTGATCTTGGCTGAAAAGAGCTCAAAGTTGGTTATTCCTGCCAACTTAGAGCCAAAGTGTTTGGTTATTCCTACCAAACTTCTTCAACCTAGATCCTGATCTTGGCTGAAGAGAACTCAAAATTGGTTATTCCTGCCAACTTAGAGCTAAGTGTTGGTTATTCCTGCCAACCTTGCTTGCATTGCCCCTAGCTCACTAAGACTATTTTTACAGAAGAAAACAATTTATGCTGAAAAAGAAACTACTTGTTTTATTGAAAAAAGAAAAACTACAAGTATGTTTGAAGAAAAGCTAAAAATAAAATAGTTTGAGATTGGCCGTGTTCCATGGCCTGGGAATGGCCTTGCTGTCGCTATCTTCCAAGTGATATGCCCATTTTTCCGCTAAGCCAACCACTTTGTATGGACCTTCCCAATTAGGCCCTAACTTGCCATCTCCTGATACCAGAGTATTTCCCATTACTTTGCGCAGTACCCAATCTCCAATCTTGAACTGCCTTGGGTGTACTGTCTTGTTATATTTTCTAGATAACTTTTGCTGGTATGAGGCGATGTGAACCAGTGCTCTTTCTCTTCTCTCTTCTGCAAGGTCGAGCTCCAATGCTATGGCTTCTCCATTTAAGTCTGGGTCAAAATTTTCACTTCTAATAGTGGAGAGGCCAACTTCCAACGGGATTACTGCTTCCATGCCATAGGCCAAAGAAAAAGGAGTTTCTCCCGTTGACCGCTGACGTGTGGTACGGTAGGCCCATAAAACATGAGGGAGCTCCTCCGCCTACTTTCCTTTTGCTTTCTCCAGCCTTTTCTTTAATCCATCTAAGACGACTTTGTTTGATGCTTTCGCCTGGCCATTTGCTTGGGGATATGCTGGTGTAGAATTGTAGAATTCTATCTTGTACTCCTCACAAAAGCCTCTAAAAATTTTGACGTCAAACTGAGTGTCGTTGTCTGATATTAGAGCCTTGGGTATGCCAAACCGAGTGATGATGTTCTGCCAGACAAACTTCTTCACATCTTTCTCTTTTATTGATGTAACGACCCCATCACGTATAATGATTAGTACTTAGGTAATTAAGAGGATTTGAAATTTAAGTGCCGATTATTATAATTTAATCTGGGATTCACAAAAAAGTATGGAGATTGATTCATTTATGGTTCTATTAAGTGTTTATTTTGGGAATTAGAAATTAAGGGTCCAAATGGTTTAATGAAGTGAAATTAAAATGTTGAGTCAATTTAATCTTAATTATGAACTCATTTGGGAGTTTAATTAAATATTTGTTTCAGTTTAGTAAAATTAAGGTTCGATTAATTAGATCCTAATTGGAGTTAATTAAGCTAATTAAATTATGAAGATTGAGAATTGTGATTATTGTGAATTAAATTTATTTATGGGGTGTCCTATTTGAATATGTAATTTAATTGACGGAAACTTGGAGTCTGATCAGAAATTGAAGACCTAAATGATTTAAGAAACCAAAATTGAGGTTGGAAATAAGTTTAATTTAATAATTGGAGCCTTTTGGGATATTGATTAAAAATATGATTTGGACTAATAAATTTAAATATATTTAATTAGGCTCTAATGGAAGTCAAATAGATTAATTTAATTATGAGAGATTTATGATTTGTTACAATTAATTTAATTATGTGTTAATCAATATTTATTTAGATTAAGTGTTGCCTAATTAAGTTAATTTTAAATATAAATTGAATGGTGTTAAACTTGAGGGTGTATGTGGGTGTGTGTGCAGAGAAATTTTGTGTGTGCAGAGAAATTATGTGTATGTGTGTGCATGTAAGTCTTGAGGTGGACAAGTGTCCCACCACTTTGTTTTATTATAATAATAAAAATAATAAAAGAATGGAATAAATGAAATCAAGAGAGTGAGAGCCTTAAAGCTATTCATCAGATTGTTTGGCTGGGAAAGGAATTCCGAGAGAGAGAAAAAGTGAGATATAGAGGGAGTTCAAATCAGCTTTTGTTTGCTGGAAATTGAGTAGGAAAGCTAAGGGGAAAAGCTAGGGAAAAGTGGGGAACTAAAGAAAAGTTCAAGGATTGGCCAAGTTTGTTTGCTGGAAATTGAGTAGGAAAGCTAAGGGGAAAAGTTAGGGAAAAGTGGAGAACTAAAGAAAAGTTCAAGGATTGGCCAAGACATTTATCAATTTGAAGACTTAAGGTAAGGAATTGAGACTTAAATTTTGTAGATAATTTATTTACAAGCTGAAATTGAAGGATAATTGGGTTTAATTTCATGACATAAGAAAAGAATGTAGAAGGTTTGAGTTAAGTTTGATAATTAAGTAATTAATGTTGTGATTAAATATTTGAGTTTGATTTTCTTCATCCTTCACATATTTGAAGTTTATCATTACATGCATGATAAGTTTTCAAGATTTTAGAATTTAATTCATATTTTAAAGTTTATGAGCTTAAGATTAAATTGTGATATAAATTAAGAAGTCAAATTATAAATTGAGCTTGATGATGTAAAATTGGTTGAATTTGATAAGTGTTTTATACATGCATTGTGGATTTTGAGAAATTTAAGATAAACAATTTCATATTTTGAAGAGAAGAAGGAAGAAATTTTATAAAAAAAATCAAGTTATGGAAAATTAAACATTGATTTAATTTTGAATATAGAAAATTAATTAGTTTTAATCTTAATGTCATACCTGCAAATATTTTCCTAAGGGTCATATAACTTCAATTTCATGTACATTAAAAGGAATTAGTAAAATGGTGTAGAAATTGAATTAGATTCAAAATTATAGAAGTTAATTTGAAAATAACCCTTTTAGGTTTGAATTTATTTGTCTTATATGAAATTGAGTTTCAATTACACATGCATCTTGGAATTTCAAGAGGTTGGGAAGTCTAATTTATATTTTGGAATTGGGTTTGATATGGAGAAAATGAGTTAAAACTAAATTTGGACAAGTGGAGCATGATTTTGAATAAATGATTTCAAATTGAGAGTATTTACTAAATTATACAATGATTCTCCATTTTTGTGTACCAAAAATACACATTTTGAGGCTTTGAGTATAAAATTTGGACTTCAATTACAATTCTGGAAATTCCAAAATTTACGCTGTCTGCTCGAGCGAGGAAAGTCTCGCTCAAGCGTGAAAATCGAACTCCCATAAGTGTTTCAAAGTTTTACAGTCCGTTCGAGCGACTAAAGTGGCGCTCGAGCGAGGACCCTATTTTAAGCAATTTTTGACTAACTCTTTTAAATGCATAATTGCATCCTTATAACATTTTAAGTATTCTTAGGCATCAATTGGACTCACATAATCATGGAATAAACTAGAAACACGTAAAGAGAATTGAATTAAAATGAAATGAATATTGAACGGTGCTTCTATTGTGTTTTTGTTATGAGATTTATATAGGTGGGCATCTGAGGCCTTCTATCGACTTAACCCACTGTGAGTAATAATGTTGTAAAGCTATGTTCAATTATAATTATTTTCTGAATAACTAACTGCACTGCTTTCTAAAATGATATTGTTTACTGAACGAATGTTTGTCATATTTTATGAACTGTACTCGTGGCATCTATAGCAACTGACCGTTACTACCACTGTTACTGTTACTGTTACTATTATTGTTATTGCTACTGTTACAGAGATATTTGTCAGTTCCAAATTTTGGAACTATGTTTACTGTTTGATGGCCATCAATTGATTGTTCGGTCTTCTAAGACCTACTGTACTGTACTACTATTGGATGTACCACGTATGACTGCTATGATCTCTAAATGACTGATATGACATGAAATATGAGACACTGATTGAATAACTGATCTACAGATGCAATCGACTGTTTTGACTACTGAAAGAACACTCATTCATAACCCCTTTACACAGTTGTTATTCGCTGGGTTTTAGCTCACAGTTTATTGTATATATGTAGGTGGTCAGGCACCGGAGCAAAGTTAGCGGCATTAGCCTAATTTCGTTTTGTCAAGCCAACCTACTGTGCCTCGCCACGAGGTTCCAGACCATTATTGTCAACGCTTTGTTTTGGGTGGTCTAAATCCACCTCTTTTGAATGAATGTCATATGGAGTCATGTGAATATTTCATAAGCTATTTTGGCTTTGGGATTTAATTCCCCAACATGCATTTCATTTTGTACTTAGTCGTGTTTTGGACTTCAGTCTTTTACATATATGGTGAATATGGACTTGGACTTATGTCTGTATTGGTATATATATATAAGTTGTTTGTGCATTTAATTCCTCACAGCTCTTTGGACATCAGATTTTAATATTTACAGGCTTCCGTCGGCCCCTCCTATTGTATAATTGTTATTATTGTTAAGCAGGCCTTTAGTAATCACGGATTACTGGCCGGTTACGACGCTAAACCCTTAGGGGCGGGTTTAGGTCGTGACAATTGAGGCGAGTGCTTCTGCTTCCACCCATTTTGTAAAGTAGTCTGTTGCTGCAAGGAAGAACTTTCTGTTGCCGGGTGCCGTTAGAAGTGGTCCTACTATGTCCAAGCCCCACATTGCAAAGGGCCATGTGCTAGTTAGTGGTAGAAGCTCTCTGGCTGGTTGATGTATTTGGTGTGCGAACTTCTGACATTTCTCGCATTTCTTGACATATTTTTCTGAATCTGCTTGCATGTAAAGCCACCAATATCCTTGCGAAATTGCTCTATAGGCCAATGATCTTCCCCCCTTGGTGGCTTTCGCATACGCCTTCGTGTATCTCGAACAAGAATGCCTCGACCTTGCTGGGTTGGACGTATTTCAAGTAAGGTCCTGTGAAGGATTTTTTGTACAAGGCCATTGATGGGGAGAGCCAAAATCGCTGTGACTTTGCTTTGATCTTGTTGGCTTCTTTTTTCTCTTCAAGTAAGACGCCGTCTTTTAAGAATACTATAATGGGATCCATCCATGAAGGGCCTAGTTTGGCGCAACATACCTCAGCTACTTCGGGTTCTTCAATGCTTGGTCTTGGCAGGAAGTCGATCAATAATGGATATGGGATGGATGTGTCTGCCATCGAAGCAAAGCCTGCTAGTTCGTCTGCTCTACTATTTTCTTCCCGGCCGATCTGCTCTATCCGCACTACTTCGAATTTCATGATTTCCCTTCTGACTAACTCTTGATACTTCGCCATCCTATCATCTTTTGCTTCATAGTCGCCTGAAATTTGGTTTACTACCAGCTGGGAGTCACTGTAAACCATTAGCTCGGTTGCCTTCATGTAAAGTGCTGATTTTAGGCCTGCTAAAAGTGCTTCATACTTCGCCTCGTTGTTTGATGCTGGGAAGCCAAGGTTGACTGCTTGTTCCACTATTAGGCCATCTGGTGAGATGAGGACTATGCCGAGTCCTGCACCATGCCTGTTGGATGCTCCATCCACAAAGAGCTTCCACATCTCTCCAACGAATAGCTTCCAGCAAGTGGAGGGGTCGGATGATGTCTTCGGGTCGTGAGTGTTGCTGATGTTTTCTTCCAAGTCTACACTTACTGTTTGCCCCTCACTATCTGACTGTACTAGGTTTTTGTTTGTTGATGAGTCTTTGCCTGGTGTAGCATGGTTTGCCTCTTCCTGTTTATCTTCAAGCCTATGTGGTTCACAATATGGCGGGGTACCTTGTATTAGGGGTTGCGCATTTACTGCGACACTTTCTGTCCCCATTCCGGTTGTACTAGTCAAGTCAACTAGGCAAATGTGATGACTTCCTAGTGTGAATTCTGCCACAAAGTCTGCCAAAGCTTGGGCTTTTATTGCGGTTCTGGGTTGGAACTTGATATCAAATTGTCCCAATTCCACCGCCCACTTTAAGATTCGCCTAGAAAAGTTCGCCCTCTCAAACAAAGCTTTTAATGGAAAAGCTGTTAGGACGATTATGGTGTGGGCATGTAAATAATGTGATAACTTCCTTGAGGCCATCATTAAGGCTAAGGCTAGTTTTTCCAAAGGTAAGTACCTGGTTTCTGCTCCCAGCAAGGTCTTGCTGACATAAAAGATGGGCAGGTGTTGGATTTCTTCCGCTCGGACCAACACTGCGCTGACTGCGTGCTGTGAAACTGCCAGGTACAAATAGAGCTCTTCTCCAGGTATTGGGGTTACTAGCAATGGTGGAGAAGACATGTATTCTTTCAGGCTTGCTAGGGTGCGATCGCATTCTTCATCCTACTCAAACTTGGTTTTTAATGCTTGGAAAAATGGTCGACATCTATCTGACGACCGACTTATGAACTGGTTGAGCGCGGCTGCCATACTAATGAGATGCTGTATTTCTTTTACTGAGTTAGGCCTCTCTAGATCCTGGATTGCTTTGATCTGAGAGGGGTCTGCCTTTATACCTCGGTTGGTCACCAGGAAGCCTAGGAATTTGCCTGATCCTACGCCGAACGCACACTTGGATGCATTAAGGCGCAACTTGTTCTTCTTCAGGATCTGGAACATTTCACCTAGGTCCCTGAGATGGTCCTTCTCATCCTTGCTCTTGACCACCATATCATCTATGTAAGCCTCCATTGTTCTGCCTAACAATGGTTCAAACATCTTGGTGACCATCCGTTGGAATGTTGCCCCTGCGTTCTTTAGGCCAAAGGGCATGACCTTGTAACAATACAACCCTCTGGGCGTTGTAAAAGATGTGACCTCCTGGTCAGACTCATACATAGCAATCTGATGGTAACCTCTATACGCATAAAGGAAGCTAAGTCGATTGTGGCCTGCCGTCAAGTCTACCAGTTGGTCTATCTTGGGTAAGGGAAAGCTATCTTTTGGGCATGCCTTGTTGAATGTTTTGTAGTCCACGCAAACATGCCATTTTCCATTTTTCTTTGGTACCACTACTGTATTGGATATCTACTTGGGATAGTGCACTTCTCTGATAGCTTCTGCCTCTAGAAGGTTTCCCACTTCTTCCGCCATTATCTCGGTGTGGTGGAGTGCTGATCTGCGAGTGTGCTGTATAATTGGTCTGGCAGTTGGGTGGACGTTCAGTTGGTGACAGATGAAGTTTGGGTCTATGCCAGGCATGTCATACGGTGTCTAGGCAAACACTTCAATGTTAGAGGTTAAGAATTTCATGACCTCTATTCTCTCAGTGCTGGACAAAGACGAGCCGAGCAAAAAGAACTTTTCTAGGTCTTCTTCAACTATTCTTACCTATACCAAGCCTTCCACTACCTTTTGTTTAGCTGCCTTGCCAACATCCGCAAATAATTCATTGCTCTGATGCTCTTCCACCATCTGTACATACCCTTTTGCAGCGCGGCTGCCATTTACTGTGACGAAGCACTGTTTTGACATAATCTGGTCTCCAAAGACCTCTTCAATTACTCCTGCTTCGTTGGAGAACCGCAATACTTGATGGTAGGTTAACGCTACCAATCGCATGGCATGCAACCATGTTCTCTCCAAAATTATATTGTAGGTGGAAGGGACTTTCAATACCCAGAATTCCACCTGTTTCATCATGGTTCCTGCCTTAACTGGGAGGATTATCTTGCCTACTGGCCACTCTGGCATTGAGTTGAATCCGATTAGGGGAGATGTTGCTGGTGCCAAGTCTTTGTCCTCAAATTTCAGTTGTTTGAAGGTTTCGTAATACATTATCTCACATGCACTTCCTTGGTCAATCAGAATCTGCTTGATGTCGAAATTCTTGACGCGTAGAGTGACAACTAGTGCATCATTGTGACGGCAGTATATCCTTGCTAAATCTTTGTCTAAAAAAGATATGACATTTGTAGCCTCTATTCTCCCATTTTTTATTACAGGTTGTGTACTTAATACCTCCCTTAAGTGCTCAGCCTTTTTGATCATCCCCCTGAGCTCACATACCCGCTCAGGTTCGCATATCCCATGAATTACGTTAATCACGCCTTGAGGCGGAGCATCGACCGGCATCCCATTTGGGTTGTTGTGGTTCTGGGGAGCTGGTTGTGTTCCCCCTTCTATGTACTGGTCCAGGTGCCCAGCTGCCACTAACTCCTCCAAATGCTGCCTCAATGGCGTGCAATTTTCAGTGCGGTGCCCCATTTCATTATGGAAGATGCACCGGGATCTTTCGTCATAGTCTTTTTGTGCTTCTCCTAACTTAGCTGGCCATCGGACGAAAGGTTCATCGCGTATCTCACTGAGAATTCGGTAGATTGGTTTTTTGAATACTGTGGTAATGGCGGTGCGGACTCTTAACCGTCTTTGGTCTGGGTCCTCTCTGTTGGCCTGCCTACCTCGCCCATTCCTGTTTGATTGCTCTACCGTGTTGACTTTTGTTGTAGTCTTTTTATTTGGCCCTACTGTTGCACCAGATTTTGCTTTAGCACGGGTGCCATCCTCCTCTACTCGAATATGCTGGTTCACTCTTTCCATCAAGGCCTCCATCGTGAGGGGTGGCGTCATAGTAATTGAGTCCCTCAATTTGTTGCCGACTGGCAGGCCTCGTTTGTATTATGCAATGGCGAGGTTTGTAGGGCAATCCCCAATCTGGTTGAAGGTTTCCCAATAACGACTATTGTAGGATCTCAACGTCTCCTTGTCGCCCATGTCAATGGAGAGTAGCTGATCGATCTCCACTGGTGTTTTGGTATTCGTTCTGAACCTAGTCACGAACGCCTCTGCCAACTGCGCCCAGGAGGCGATGCTGTCTTCTGGTAGCCTTTCGAACTAGGTTAAACCTAGGTCACCAAGGATGGATGGGAATTGGATGCACAATAAAGCCTCGTTCCGCCGGTATACTGCCATAACCTGGCGAAAGTGGCTTAGGTGCATATAGGGGTCTGTTTTCCCTTCATAAGTAGTGAATTTTGGCTGGTGAAAGCCCGAAGGTAGTGATGTGTTCCCAATTGCCAGAACAAACGGCAAGCTCTGTAACTTTGCTAATGCTTTGTTTGTTGGTTCGTAAGCAAGGCACGGTATTGGCATTCCTACCTCGACGCTCCCATGCATCCGAGGAACCAACCGCTAAAGGGCTAAAACTCTGCGCGGGTCGCGTGCCCTGGTATCCTCTTTCCATCGTGCCCTTTCTTCAAGCACAGTTCGCAAGTCAGATGATCTAGGCAACTTCGTGTGCCTAGATGACGTCTGGTGCGTGTGCGAGGGCCGATAGGTGCTTCCCTCAGTATATGACCTCTCTGTTCTCATTCTCTCAGACCTGGAGTAACGAGTCCTGGAAGTCCTTGATTAAGTGTCGCCTGTTCTCAAGCTCCTACTCTCTGCTTGCGATGGTATGGTATGCCTACCACGTTCTTTCGAGTGGCGATGGGGCATGTTGCTTTTGCGCCTCTCTCCTGTCGCCACCCCTTTTCCTTTTATCTGGCGCTTCATCGACTCCATATCCGCCGCCATCCTTCGTATTAACTCGTCCTGCTCCTTCACGCGATCTTCCAGAACTTGAGGGTCCATCCTCCGCCTCTGTCTTTCAGGACTTTGAGAGCGGCGGGGGCTGTTAGCTCGCCTCCGCCTTGCATCCCTCCAGGGGTTCTATCGCTGGGGTTCTAAATCCGCCATGGGAGGGATAGAAGGCAAGCCTTCGCGCCTTCCACCCCCCTCCGGGATTTGCCCGTCAATAGCTGATTGTGGCAAGTCTTCATTGTGCATCATTGCTTCCAAGTAGCAAGGAAAACTTGATCAAGAGGTTTTGTTCTTTCTGGAATTCCCACAGACGACGCCAATTGTACGAGCAAGAAATAATGTTCTCATATAATCCTGTTGATCAAATCTGTGCTCCTCCAAACGTCGTCGCTTTACTCTCTGAAAACACAAACGTGAGCTAGCCGGCGGGTGTGTGCTGGATACCTTTCCGATGCCTAAGTCAGCAAAATAGACAAATAGACAAAAGCTCTGTGTATTCGAGAATCAAAGTTGTGTTACCTCTCCATAGGTTATGTTGTGAGCTTTTATAACTTTTGTCTGGCACAATCCTAGTAGGACTCTTGTTCCTCCATGTAGAGTCCTCCTAGGAATCACACTCCTGAAAGATAATGCTTATCCTTCAACAGCCCCCCCACTGCTTAAACCAAGTGAGATGGTTTTACCACGGTTAGATGACAGTATGACCGAGCTAACACTAGCTTTTTGTCATACTTAGTCCAACGCCTTCCCAACTATAAGACATAGCTCGGTTCTTCTATCACTTGCACCTCGGATTGGTCTGTTTAGACTGAGCTAACTGAAGCAAGCTTTGACCGAGCTAACGAGAGCAAGGTCCACCGTAAGAAGTCCAAATACCTCAGTTCTGAATACCAGGACCGAGCTAATTCTCACCACTCCGATCATGGTAACTGCAACTACCTTTGGACCAAGCTAACTGCAAGGTCCCTTCATTCAGCCCTTTTTATCGCGGCCCACAGAACGGCCCATTACAATGCTTGGGCTTAGCTCGGCCCTAATGCTTCATAAAAACCCCCTCTCTATAGTCTTTTGCCGAAGTCAAATTCAAACAAAGACTAGTCGAGGTGTTCAACCTTGGTCTCTCTGTTAATCTGACGAAAGCACAC
Source organism: Camellia granthamiana (assembly GCA_036172215.1). Taxonomy (NCBI): domain Eukaryota; kingdom Viridiplantae; phylum Streptophyta; class Magnoliopsida; order Ericales; family Theaceae; genus Camellia; species Camellia granthamiana. Next base: position 258,495 of record JAXFYN010000216.1, read on the forward strand.
TTAGCTCCACTCTTAGTTTAACCTGACCGACATAGCAAACCCAGATTAATTCAGCTCCATTATATGCAAGTATAATTCAACTTTGCCAGATAATGAGTCTAAGTTATTCGTCATGTTTCATTCAAAAACATCACCAACTTAGTTCGACTCTATTATATGCAAGTATAATTCAACTCTGCCATACAATAAGTCGAAGTTATTCGTCATGTTTCATTCAGAAATATCGCCAACTTAGTTCAACTCTATTATATGCAAATATAATTTAACTCTGCCATATAATAAGTCTAAGTTATTCATCATGTTTCATTCAGAAACATTACCAACTTAGTTTACCTCTATTATATGCAAGTATAATTCAACTCTGCCATATAGTAAGTTGAAGTTATTCGTCATGTTTCATTCAGAAACATCACCAACTTAGTTCAACTCTATTATATGCAAGTATAATTTAACTCTGCCATATAATAAGTCTAAGTTATTCGTCAGTTTCATTCAGAAACATCGCCAACTTAGTTCAACTCTATTATATGCAAGTATAATTCAACTCTGCCATATAATAAGTCTAAGTTATTCGTCATGTTTCATTCAGAAACATCGCTAACTTAGTTCAACTCTATCATATGCAAGTATAATTCAACTCTGCCATATAATAAGTCTAAGTTATTCGTCATGTTTTATTCAGAAACATCGCCAACTTAGTTCAATTCTATCATATGCAAGTATAATTCAACTCTGCCATAAAATAAGTCTAAGTTATTCATCATGTTTCATTTAAGAATATTGCCAACTTAGTTCAACTCTATCATATGCAAGTATAATTCAACTCTACCATATGATAAGTCTAAGTTACTCGTCATGTTCACCATGGGAACATCGCCATAAGACATTTCGATCTTATCGCACAATCATGGATTCCAATAGCATTTTCACGGCTTTTTAAATAGGCATCAGCATCTTTTTGCATATAGGGTCACCAAAATCCCTATGATATAGCTCTGTGGGCAAGGGATCTGCCTCCTACATGGATCTCGTGTAAAAAGTCTTCAACCTGGGAAGGATGTACACATCGCAATAGAGGTCCAGTAAAAGTCCTTCTATACAGATGGCCTTCTGCCAACAGGCAGAGCCTGGTCGACTTCAATTTGATCTTGTGTGCTTATTTTTTATCTTGTGGGATATGGAATCTGCTTACTTAGATTGAGTTCTTCTCTTCTTGGACCTAATTATCAAGGCCGAGATCTTGTCTCCTGGAATCTGGGATTTGTTTACTCAGGGTGAGCTTTTCTCTTCTCGGACTTAATCATCTAAGCCGAGATCTTGTCTTCTGGAATCTGGGATCTGCTCATTCAGGCTGAGCTCTTTTCTTCTCGAACTTAATTATCTAGGCCAAGATCTTGTCTTCTGGAATCTGGGATCTGCTCATTCAGGCTGAGCTCTTGTCTTCTCAGATCTTATCATCTAGGCCGAGATCTTGTCTTCTGGATCTGGGATCCGGGATCTGCTCACTTAGGCTGAGCTCTTTATCTTCTCGGACCTACTCATCTAGGCCGAGATCTTGTTTTCTAGGCTCTGGGATTCGAATCTGGAATCTGGGATCTGCTCACTTAGGCTGAGCTCTTGTCTTCTCGAACCTAATCATCTAGGCTAAAATCTTGTCTTCTGGGATTTGGGATCCGGGATCTGGAATCCGAGATCTGTTCACTTAGGCTGAGCTCTTGTCTTCTCAGACTTACTCATCTAAGCCGAGATCTTATCTTCTCGGATTTGGGATCCGAGATCTGAAATCCGAGATCTGAAATCCGAGATCTGCTTAGTTAGGCTGAGTTCTTGTCTTCTCGGACCTACTCATCTAGGCCAAGATCTTGTCTTCTGGCATCTGGGATCCAGGATCTGGGATCTGCTCACCTAGGCTGAGCTCTTATCTTCTCGGACCTACTCATCTAGACCGAGATTTTGTCTTCTAAGATCTGGGATCCGGGATGTGGAATCTGGGATCTGCTTACTTAGATGCCGAGATCTTGTCTTCTGGAATCTGGGATCTGTTTACTCAAGTTGAGCTCTTGTCTCCTCGGACCTACTCATCTAGGCCGAAATCTTGTCTTCTAGGATCTAGGATCCGAGATCTGGAATCCAGGATTTACTTATTTGGGCCGAGCTCTTGTTTCATCGAACCTAATCATCTAGGCTCAGATCTTGTCTTCTAGGACCTACGATCCGGGATCTGGAATCCGGGATCTGCTCACTTGGGCTGAGCTCTTGTCTTCTCAGACCTAATCATCTAGGTCGAGATCTTGTCTTCTAAGATCAGGGATCCGGGATCTAGAATCCGGGATCTGCTCACTTAGGCTGAGCTCTTCTCTTCTTGGACCTAATCATCTAGGCCGAGATTTTGTCTACTTGAAGGTCGTTTTTAATCTTCTCAGGAGTGCTCATACCCTCTTATCTTTGCGTTCATCCCTTCTGGAAGGGCCTTCATTCCGTCAATGTTGACGCATTCTCCATCTTCGCTGAACTCATCGTTGCCGAAACGTTGATCTTGCACGATGATGGCCATCTATTCTAACTAAGTTCCTACAGACGACGCCAAATTGTGGGTGTTGATTTCCGACCACACAACCAAACGGGAAACTCAGCTGGAGAGCACCGACAGAATAGATGAAGCCAATCACCTGCCAACAAGAATGTGAGAATACTGCGGTGGTTCATCCACCCGGGGGCACTCCGACGATCAAGTCAATAATCAAATATCTCTCAAAGATTACAAATAGTGCTTAACTTACTAGACAGAACATAAAAAGCATACCTTAAACCCACCGGGGTGCCTTACTTTTACAATGATCAGTGTCCAACTTTCCTTAGAAGTCTTACTTCATGGGACTCTATCCTTTACAATGATAACATCTATCACAACTCACACTATTTAGATTAAGATGAACTTCCTCAAGAGTCTCATCTCTATCCAAATAGGTAGCTTGATGTCATATATGACTCTAGTCCTCTATCCAAATATCTCAGATTCTGATATCCCCGCAGAATACCTCAGCAGTGTCTTAAACATCTCGACAAACATAATCTGCCTATGTGGCACTTCGGCTGATACCTCAGCATCACCTTAGCCACGTGACATCATCTCAAAATGTTTCCCCACAACTATAGAAATTTTTAATCTTTATAATTTATATAATGAGTGAGATTCATAATTTTAAAATAATAATATCATAATATATATTAATATAACAATTAATACATGTAACACCATTCAAAAAATTTATATGACAATAGATTTTTTCCGAAAAGAAAATGGAGATTAGGTGGGTCGTATGGATCTAGGAAAAGAAACAGCAATGCTACACACATATGATCAAATATAAAATCAAATACAAAATCTGTTCCATTGGATAATCAATTGGACAACCGAAAGGCATGATAACAGTTATGACCGATACGATGATAGTCACAGTCGATATCATTATAGTCACAATCAACAAATTTTAGCTGATTAACCAACTGAATGGCCGAATGTACAGTTTGTATATTTAGATCTTTGTTCGGTTCACTGTACGTCTTGACTAGTGGGAAAGAAAGTGGAGACTAGGTTGGTCATCCCGAGAAAAATAGTAAAAAGCCGAACTTTTTTTGAAAAAAAAAACAAAAAGGGAGACATCGGTAGAAGCAAAACAAGAAAGACAAGGTACTTTCTTGACTAGTGGGAAAGAAAGTAGAGACTGGTCACCAAGACAAAGTAAAAACAATAAGAAAACAAAAAGAGAGACATCGGTAGAAGCAAAACGAGAAAGACAAGTTACTTTCTTGACTAGTGGGAAAGAAAGTAGAGACTGGTCATCAAAGAGAAAGTAAAAAACAATGGGTTCGTTTGGTTTGTATTTGGAAAAAAATTTTAGAAAATTTTCTCTATAAATAAGTTTTTAAAAATAATTAAACCAAACAAATTTTTTTTAAAAAATTTTCCAAAACTTGTATACCAAACAAGTTTTCCAAACAAATCTCTCTCTCACACACATCAAATCAATCACTTTTTCCAAAACTCTCTCTCAAAATAATTTTCCAAAACATCTTTTAAAAAAAACTAAACCAAACAACTTTTCGTACTTTTTATCTCTAAAACACATCTCTCAAACACAAACCAAACATACCCAATAAGCTTATGTCCTGTTTGTTTACTCGATATGAGGGTAGGTAGGATATAATATGCGGTGGATTTTATATTTTTTTGTCTTTTTATATTTCGTGTTTGATTATTTTAGATATAGTGACTAGAGATGGCAATGGGGACCCGGCCCGACGGGGACCCGACCCCCCGACCCCGAATTAAGTGGTGATTCCCCGAAAAATATCCCCGTGGGGACGGGGACGGTATTCAAAATTTCATCCCCGATGATATACGGGCCGGGGACGGGGACACAGATTTCAGCCCCGATCCCCGGCCCGACCCCGGCCCCGATCCCCGCCCCGTTTTCCCCGACAGAAAATTACTGTTTTGCCCTTATATATATATAACATATATAGGGTTTGGTTTAAAACCAAACCGCAGCCTCTTTCTCCTCCCTTCTATCTCTCACTCTCTCACTCTCTCTCTCTCTCTCTCGGTAAAACCCTCCCCCCTCCGATGTCCTCCCTCCGATGTCCCTCCGATCTCCATCACGCCTCACGCCGATCTCCCTCCTTCCGAAGACTTCATCACGTCCTTCCGATCTGAGGTCTGGATGCTAGATCGATCTCCATCATGCCTCGTCTCTCTTCTCCGACTCCGATCGATCTCCATCTGCCGCAGATCTGAACAAGAACAACACAGATGATGAAGATGATGATAGATATGTTTTTATTTTTTTATTTTTTTAAGATGATGATAGATATGCTTGTGTGTGTGTGTTTGATGATGAAGATGATGATAGATCTATCTTGATCTGTCTATCTATCTTGATGTTGATGATGAAAATATGTTATTGTTGATGATTTATGATCTGTCTAGCTATCTTGATGTTATTGTTGTTGCCGTTGATGTTGATGATGAAAATGTTCTATCTATCTCGATCTGATTTATGAGCTGCGGGGATTTTCCGGGGTCGGGGAAACCCGATCCCCGTTAGGGGACGGGGGTGGGGGGGATGATGGGTTCCCCGTCGGGGATCGGGGACGGGGACGGGGAATTCTGTAACTTCGGGGATCGGGGAGGGTGATCCCCGGCCCCGGCCCGCCCCGTTGCCATTCCTAATAGTGACTTTAGATAGTATATGATATGAAGAGAGATATACAATCACACTCATGATATTATATATCTCTTACTATTAGATGTAGTTCATGTTCCATTTAAATGTTAAAAATAATTATTTTCTTCTTATCTCATTTTATATTTTATTTTAACCAAACATAGTATAAATAATCTACAGTATATATAATCCATCTCATATCTTATAATATATTATATCTCATTCTTATCCTTAAGTATTTACATATCCTCCTCAAACTCATATATTTAATTCGGACAATCAAACGAAACCTTAGAGAGTCTCCCCAATTTTAAAAATTTAGATAAATTATTTTTACCTCTTTGGTGTTTGACATTTTTTTTAAAAAATTTTGACTCTTTAAGATTTTTTTTTTTTTACCTTTCATATTTCAATTTTTTTTTTCACTTTCCTCCTAAAGTTAATTTCTGTTAAAAATTAGATAGAAAATAACAAATTAAAAATTAAATGACATAAAAAATATTTTATTATATATGACTTACGTTTCTAACGAAAACTTAAATTCTAATATAATTATATATATATATTTTTAATGTTACGTGATAGTTGTTAGGGGTGTTCACGATTCGGTTGAGGCTAAGTAACCTCCAATCCGCCATCCATCAGATTGGTAGATTGAAAAAAAATCAATCCGTATCCGTCCGCTTGATTGGCGGATGCGAATTGAATAGATTGACAGATGAATGCGAATCAGTTTGACGGTTTAAATTTTTACAAATTTTGAACATAATACAACTTGTCAACATTTTTTTTTGATAACAATCCAACTCAACATAATCAAAAGATTATCAAGTAAATTGTCAAATATCAATAACAAATACATATAAGAAAATCATGTATTATCAAAACTATTTCATTATTATTTTTTTATTCAAAAACTATTTAATTTGATTTTTTTTAAATGACAAAATCAAGCCTTATATTTTCCACACAAAAATATCAAATATCAACACTTGACATTTGATAAAAGGATTTTCAAATTGAAAACACAGCAGAATATCTAAATTTTTGTGCAAGTAAAAACACAATCACAATATTTAAACAAATTGAAAATATAAAATTTTATAAATTATTAGGGGTGCTCGCGGTTTGGAAATTTGGTTGCGGCTAAAGAAATCCCAAAATTATAAACTAATTTGACAAAAATAAATGCTAAAAAAGACATTTAAATTTTTTTTAAAATTATTATGTACCAAAAAAGGAAAAATCATATAAACAGAGTGAGTTTTTTATTATTATTATTATTTTGTTTTTTTTACCAAACTAATTTATGAAATTTTTTAGAAATTTTTATTTTTTGAAAACTCAAATAAACAAATTGAATCAGAAAACCTTTATGCAAGTTCATTGGTTTTTTAATCAAAAGAAAAGAAAAGAAAAAAGTTGAGATCTTAAGATGAATTTAAATTTTTTTGTAAATTGTTTAGGTGAAGCTTAACTTAATTAATTGGTAATCACTTATTTTTTTAAGAATTTAGAAATTTTTTATAAATGTTATCAAACATACTCTATAAATAAAAAATTATAAATATAAATGTTTTTAAATGTACTCGGTATAAATAAACGTTTTTTTATATATCAATTTATCTTACAAATGGATGGCAATGAATATTTCAATCAATATTTCATTTCAAATATTTAAATTTTATTATTGCACCCTCTACTGATTTACAAAAGTAGTTTGTCCCAAAAGAAAAAAAAAAAATAGAATTTTCCTTGCTTTAATAAATTGTAAATTATTGTGATGTTTACTTTTGAGCCTGTCCAAGCCAACCACGTCAAGTTTTTTTTATGAGGTGGGGTGACATTTAGGGACTCCACTCATCGCGCTATGGTTGTGAATCAACTCACGGCACAATTTTGAAAATTGAGGCATCCTTTATATTAGTTGAAAAAATTATGAAAATTTATTTATAAATCTTATATGGGAGAATGTTGATCTATTTAATTTTAAGAGATTTTTTTATGAGTCAATTAATATATTTTTTTTTAGAAGTTATATTTATTTGACTTGATGCAATTTAAATATAAGTGAATGTCCCTTGTGATTTATTTTTTCAATTTGTTATTTCGTTTTTTTGGGATAAGAATGAAAAGATGAGATGTGGATGATTTTTTTAGGAAGATTGGTGACTGAAATGTTTGTTATCGAATATGAAAATCTACATTTCTGTTATTGTGGTTTTTTAGTGTTACATTAGAGTGCTATATTTTAGTGCTACATTTCAAAAAAATACACTAAGAAGTTTTTGTGTGTTACATTAATTGGAGTGTTACGTTTGAAAAAAACACACTAAAAGTTTTTTTTAGAATGTTATTTTGTTACGTTTGAAAAATGTATACTAAGAAATTTTTTAGTGTGTTACATTGAAATGTTACATTTGAAAAAAATACACTAAAGATTTTTTAGTATTACATTGATTATAATGTTACGTTTGAAAAAATTACATTAAGAATGTTACGTTATTACGTTTGAGAAAAGTATATTAACGAATTTTTTAGTGTTATATTGATTGAGATGTTATGTTTGAGAAAAGTATGCGCACGAGCACGAAATAATTTTATCGTATAATCCTGTTGATTAAGTTTGCACTCTTTCAAATGTTGTCGCCTTGCTACTTGAAAAGTATGTGTACGAACATGAAATAATCTTCTCGTATAATCCTGTTGACCACATTTGTACTCCACCTAGATCTAGTGATTTCTCCACTCCACTCCACTCCCTTTGATAAAAAGATTGAGCTCCTCAAGATCTTTATTTTCATCCGATTGGAAGTTGGTTTCGGCATTTTTGAAGTTTCATCCTTACTTGGCTCATCTTCTCTCTTTGAGGTAGGAATTTTCTACACTTTATTATGGTTTTTAACTTAGTTGTGTAGCAATGGTGGGTTTTGGGATTATTCGAAACAAACCTAGGGTTTAGGTGAGATGTAAAAGGGAGGTTTTTGGTAGTAATGAAATAAATGAGCTTGGGGTTTGAGAATGAAGCCTTATTATGGCCCTGTTTGGTAGAGCTGTGGGAAAGTGCTTATAGCTTATGTCTAAACAGCTTATAGCTTATAACTTTCAGCTTAAGCTGATTTCCAGCTTATTCTTAAAGCATCTCCTGCCCCACTCAAAGAATAAGCTGATTTCTGACTTCCAAAAAGCTATAAGGTATAAGCTATAAGCTAAACCAAACATATCAAAATAGATTAAATTAAGCTGAAAGCTGAAATAAGCTGTAATTAAGCTCTGCCAAATAGGGCCTATGTCAAAATGGGTGATTTTGGTACTTGGGTTGGTAATTTCGAAAAGGGGGGATTTTTGCCCTACAATGACTATCAAATTGAAAACACAATAGAATATCTAAATTTTTTTGTAATTAAAAACATAAACACAATATCTAAATAAATTGAAAATACAAAATATTATAAATTACTAGGGGTGCTCGCGGTTTGACAATTCGGTTGCGGTTAAAGGAATCCCAAAATTATAAACTAATTTGACAAAAATAAATACTAAAAATGACATTTAAATTTTTTTTGAAATTATTATGTACCAAAAAAGGAAAAATCATATAAAAAGAGTGAGTTTTTTTTTTATTATTTATTGTTATTTTGTTTTTTTTACCAAACTAATTTATGAATTTTTTTAGAATTTTTTTTTTTTGAAAACTCAAATAAACAAATTGACTCATAAACCTTTATGCAAGTTCATTGGTTTTTTAATCAAAAGAAAAGAAAAGAAAAATGTTGATATTTTAAGATGAATTTAATTTTTTTTGTAAATTGTTTATGTGAAGCTTAACTTAATTAATTGGTAATCACTTATTTTTTAAGAATTTAAATTTTTTTTATAAATGTTGTCAAACATACTCTATAAATAAAAAATTATAAATATAAATGTTTTTAAATGTACTCTGTATAAATAAACGTTTTTTTATATATCAATTTATCTTACAAATGGATGGCAATGAATATTTCAATCAATATTTCATTTCAAATATTTAAATTTTATTATTGCACCCCCTACTGATTTACAAAAGTAGTTTGTCCCAAAAGTAAAAAAAAAAATTAGAATTTTCTTTGCTTTAATAGATTGTAAATTATTGTGATGTTTACTTTTGAGCTTGTCCAAGTCAATCAAGTCAAGTTTTTTTTTATGAGGTGGGGTGACTTTTAGGCCCTGTTTGTTTCATGGATATAAAATAAAAGATATAATATGATATGAGATTTAGTCAGGATATATAATGAATATGATATAAGTATTAGATAATATAACCCATAATTCATGTTTGTGGACTTGATATATAAGATTAGATATATATTATCTATGTTTGTTTTACAAAATATATTGTGAAATATAAACAAATAATTTTCAAGATTGCCCTCATAATATTATATTATATTAAATTCAAAATTTATATTATATTATATTATATTAAATTCAAATTTTTTATTAAATTATATTATATTATATTAAATTCAATAATATTTATATTAAATTAAATTCAATAATATATTAAATTCAATAATATTAAATTAAATTCAATAATTATATTATATTAAATTCAAAAAATATATTAAATTATATTATGTTAGATAGACAAAAGGGTAAATTGGACTTTTTAAATCATATCCCAACCAAAGGGATATGATATAATGGGGGTTGGTGGTATTGTATATTCTCCACTTTTGGGGGATATACAATCCCATAATATATTATATCCTCTTTGAAAAAAATTTACAAACATGAAATATATGAACCCCACAAGATACAATATCCAATCCCACCCTTTATATCTTAGAATCAAACAGAGCCTTAGGGACTCCACTCATCACGCTATGGTTGTGGATCTAACTCACGGTACAATTTTGAAAATTGAGGCATCCTTTATATTAGTTGACAGAAGTTGACAGAAGTGATAGAGACCCCATGGGTGACCTCACCACCCCCTACATATACGTTGGGGTCAAGGAAAGGAGAACAAAAAAATAAAAAATAAATTTTTTTTTGAGACAATAAAAAATCAGTGGAGGTGGTGGGGTCTAAGTCATTTTTGTATTAGTTGAAAAAATTAGGAAATTTTATTTATAAATCTTATATGTGGGAATATTGATCTATTTAATTTTAAGAGATTTTTTTATGAATCAATTAGTATTTTTTCTTTTAAAAAGTTGTATTTATTTGATTTGATACAATTTGAATATAAGTGAATATCCTTTTGTGATTTATTTTTTCAATTTTTTGTTTCGTTTTTTGGGATGAGAATGAAAATATGAGATGTGGAAGATTTTTTAGGAAGATTAGTGATTGAAGTGTTTGTTATCGAATATGAAAATCTACATTTCTGTTATTATGATTTTTTAGTGTTACATTGGAGTGTTATATTTTAGTGTTATATTTCAAAAAAATACACTAAGAAGTTTTTGTGTGTTATATTAATTGGAGTGTTACGTTTGAAAAAAACACACTAAGAAGTTTTTTTTTTAGAATGTTACTTTGTTACGTTTGAAAAAAGTACACTAAGAAATTTTTTAGTGTGTTACATTGAAATGCTATATTTGAAAAAAATATACTAAAGATTTTTTAGTGTTACATTAATTAGAGCGTTACGTTTGAAAAAATTATATTAAGAATGTTACGTTGTTACGTTTGAGAAAAATATATTAAGGAATTTTTTAGTGTTATATTGATTGGGGTGTTATGTTTGAGAAAAGTATGTGCACGAGCACGAAATAATCTTCTCGTATAATCCCGTTGACTAAGTTTGCACTCCTTCAAATGTTGTCACCTTGCTACTTGAAAAGTATGTGTACGAGCACGAAATAATCTTCTCGTATAATCATGTTGACCAAGTTTGCACTCCTTCAAATATTGTTGCCTTACTACTTGAAAAGTATGTGTACGAGTACGAAATAATCTTCTCGTATAATCCTGTTGATCAAGTTTGCACTCCACCTTGATGTAGTTATTTCTCCACCCTACTCCCTTTGATAAAAAGATTGAGCTCCTCAAGATCTTTATTTTCATCCGATTGGAAGTTGGTTTCGGTATTTTTGAAGTTCCATCCTTGCTTGGCTCATCTTCTCTCTTTAAGGTAGGGATTTTCTACACTTTATTATGGTTTTTAACTTAATTATCTGTGGTTGTGTAACAATGGTGGGTTTTGGGAGTATTTGAAACAAACCTAGGGTTTGGGTGAGATGTAAAAGAGGGGTTTTTGGTTGTAATGAAATAAATGAGCTTGGGGTTTGAGAATGAAGCCTTATTGTGTCAAAATGGGTGATTTTGGTACTTGGGTTGGTAATTTCGAAAAGGGGAGATTTTTGCCCTACAATGACCATCATATCTATTTTGTATAAATAGTTAAAATTGGTGTTGTAATTATGGAATTGGGCTAGTATTGAAATGGATAGTAAAATTGAATAGATGATGTGTCTCATCTTTGGAATTTTTGAATAAATTATCTGTCTTGAGATTGTATATCTGTTTAGAAATATCTGTATTGAATTATCGGTGGAGGATGGTTTTGATTGTTGTAAAAATTACATGTGGATTAGGTAAATTGAAACTATCCGATGATTGATTATCATTGAATATGATCATGTTGTAAATACATTGTATATTTATGTTTATATAGGAGGAGAAATGGGATGTACTCCATATGTGTGAGTATGTGTTTAAATACATTGTATATGTATGATTGTATGGGAGGAGAAAGGGGATGGACTCCGTCATAATTAAGTTGTCCAGAGTGACCTAAGTGAAAGTCCTGAAATTATACATGGGTGTCGATCCCGCGGACGAAATATCCGTAAAATGGCAAGTTGAAATTATACATGGGTGTCAATCTCGTCGACGAAATATCCGTAAAATGGCAAGTTGAAATTATACATGGGTGTCAATCCTGCAAACGAAATATCCGTAAAATAGCAAGTTGAAATTATACATTGGTGTCAATCCCACAGACGAAATATCCATAAAATGGCAATTAGAAGTGTTATGTGTTGATTGTGGAATTGTTGAATCATTGAGTTGTAATCCCATTCGGGTTATTGAAAAATGATGAGATTGAATCATACATTGAAATGAATTGGAAGGAAACGAAAAGGAATATGGAACCAGTATTCTATGGCAATATATATACATATAGTATAAATGATGTATCCCGGGCATTGTATATGCACATATACTTATATCTTTGTTAAATCTCATATATTGTGTTAGATTATTCCTGTTGGGCTGTGGCTTACCCTATTTAAGAAAAACATTTTCAGGGAATGATGGCTTGTTTCTACCAAGGCAATAGCATTGGAGGGACTTTTGGGGAATCAAGAGCTTATTTATTTTGATTATGTATTTTTGTATAGCCTAGGGCTTAATTTGGAAAAGCTAGTTTCATTTTGTTGTAACCAAGCCAAGACCTGGAAAGATGTAAGCTTATAGGGCATTTACTTCTGTTGAACTCTTTTGTACTATCAATGTTATGAAATGAAAGGACTATTTACACTTTGATTTATGTTGTTATATATATGCTTCCGGGATGTATTTATCGTATTATTTTGAGGGCGTTACAGTTGGCCATTGCCGATGCTGACGCCAAGGCGACTGAACTAAAAGTGGCTAAGGCCAAGCTGGCCGAGCTAACTGCTGAACAAGATCAATTGTCCGAGCAGGTCCGCTAGACCGAAGTAGATAAACAAAAGGCATTGGCGGAGAAGAAGGACCGCTATCTGCGTGAGTTGGCCAAACTTAAGAAGAAGAAAGATGCCGAAATCAAGACCCTGCAGAAGAAGATGGAAGACACTGAAGACCAGGGTTACCGAGAAGGTGGGGAAACTTACGTCCAACAATGTGAGCTTGGCAAGGACATCTTCTTGTAGTGCAGTTGGAAAGCGACAACTGAGAAGTTTGGCTAGGCGGCTAATTCTGATATCTTCCTCAATCTACCTCCCCACTACATCCTAAGTCACATAGCGGCTTACGCTAGCGCCGTGCAACAAAAGTTCTTACAAGTGGAGGATGAGGACAGCTTGGCGCCAATCAATGCTCCTCCAGTCGTCTCAGAACTCGCCCGCCAAAGTTCACTGCCAGCTCGGGTGAAGTTGCACAGCCCAATCGAGCCAAGTTTGATCGGCGGAGCGGTTATGACCGATCTAACACAAGAAAGTGAAGCCGGGGCCAACCTGCCAAGCGAAGACGTCCAAGGTGACCTTGATGCCGAACTGGATGATCTCTTTACATAACCGCTATAAAACTTGCCTTTTCTGTTTTTGCTGGTTTGTTTTCTTTACTTTACAATGTAACCGGGCTAGCTGCCCCTCTTTGTAATCTTTTTTTATCAATGAAAAATTGCCAAACTTTTTGCATGTCCATTATGTTTCTTCATTTCTTTTCATGCTCCTTTGCAAGCTATGCCGAACAGACCAGCTCGGCCATAACTAACCCTGCCAACCTCTTTGGTCGAGATTAATCACCGTAGCTAAAGAGTCCAAAAACTGTGTTGGTCAAATCTGCCAACCTTTTTGGCCGAGATAACCATCTCGACTAAAGAGTGTAAAAAATGTGTTAGTCAAGCCTGCCAATCTCCTTTGGTCAAGATACTCATCTCGGTCTAAGAGTGCAAAGATGTGTTGGTCAAACCTACCAATCTCCTTTGGCCAAGATAAACATCTCGGTCAAAGAGTGTAACAATGTATTGGTCAAACTTGCCAACCTTCATTGCCTCTAGTTGGGCAAAGAGTGCAAAAATTTTGGTGGTCAAACCTGTCAACCTTCTGTAGCCTAGATACTTATCTCGGTAAAGAATGTAAAAATGTGTTGGTCAAACCTAACAACATTCTTTAGCATAGATACTCATCTCTGCTAAAGAGTGCAAAAATATCTTGGTTAAACTTGCCAACCTTCTTTAGCCTAGATACTCATCTCTGCTAAAGGATGCAAAAATGTATTGGTCAAACCTACCAACCTTCATTGCCCCCAGTTGGGCAAAGAGTGCAAAAATTTTGTTTATAAACAGAATAACTACAAGCATTGATAAAAATTATACCAAAAAAATGCCTACTTGTTTTATTAAATGCCAAAGAAAATTACAAGTGTAAAAAGGCTAAAAATAAAATACTTTGAGATTGAATGTGTTCTATGGCCTTGGGATGGCTCGACCGTCCACGTTTTCGAGGTGGTAAGCTCATTTTCCTGCGAAGCCTATCACTTTGTATGACCCTTCCAAGTTGGGTCCCAGTTTGCCATCCCCAAGCACCAAAGTGTTCCTATTACTTTGCGTAGCACCTAGTCTCCAATCTTGAATTGCCTTGGATGCACCGCCTTGTTGTATTTTCTAGACAGTTCTTGTTGATACGAGGCAATGTGGACCAGTGCCCTTTCTCTTCTTTCTTCAGCAAGATCTAGTTCCAAGGTTGTGGCCTCTCTATTCAAATCTAGGTCAAAATTTTCACTTCTAATAATGGGGAGGCCAACTTCTAGGGGGATTACTGCTTCCATGCTATAGGCCAAGAAAAAAGGCGTTTCGCCAGTCGACTGCCTAGGTGTAGTCCGGTAAGCCCATAATACGTGGGAAAGTTCCTCAATCCATTTTCCTTTTGTTGTTTCTAGCTGTTTTTTCAGACCATCTAAGACTACATTGTTGGAGACTTCGGCCTGGCCATTAGCTTGAGGGAACGTCGACGTGGAGTTATAGAATTCTATCTTGTGCTCTTTGCAAAAACCCCTAATGATTCTTCTATCAAACTGGGTACCGTTATCAGATATCAAGGCCTTGGGAATTCCAAATCGGGTTATGATATTCTCCAAACATACTTCTTGACGTCTTTTTCTTTAATGAATACAAGTGCCTTTGCCTCCACTCACTTTATAAAGTAGTCTGTCACCGTAATAAAGAACTTTCCGTTGCCTGGCGCAGTTGAAAGTGATCCTACAATGTCTAAGTCCCGCATTGCAATAGGCCAAGGGCGAGTCAAAGGTAGGAGCTCTCTAGATGCCTGATGGATTTGATGTGCTAACTTCTGACATTTCTCACATTTCTTGACGTACTTCTCGGCATTTGCTTGCATGTATGGCCACTAAATACCCCTGCGAGATAGCTCGGTAGGCCAGAGATCTCCCCCCTTGGTGGCTTCCGCAAATGCCTTCATGAATTTCGAACAAAAATGCCTCGACCTCGCTAGGATGGACACATTTCAAGTATGGTCCTGTGAAGGATTTTTTGTAAAGTGCTTGCGATGGGGAGAGCCAAAATCGTTGCGACTTCACCTTATTCTTGTTGGCCTCCTTCTTGTCCTCGGGCAAAATGCCATCTTTTAAGAACACCATGATAGGGTCCATTCAGGAGAGACCTAACTTAGCGCAGTAAACCTCAGCCGCTTCGGGCTTCTCAATGTTGGGTCTTGGTAGGAAGTCCATTAGCAATGGGTGAGGGATAAATGTGTTCTCTACTGACACAAAACCGGCCAGTTCATCTGCCTTGCTATTTTTTTCTCAGCCAATTTGCTCTATCCTTACGACTTCAAACTTCATGATCTTATTTCTGATCAACTTTTAATACTTGGCTATTTTATAATCCTTCACTTCATAGTCGCCTGATATTTGGCTGACTACTAATTGAAAGTCACTGTACACCATTATCTCGATGGCTTCCATGTGGTATGCTAACCTCAAACTGACTAACAATGCACTGTACTCTACCTCATTATTAGATGCTGGAAAACCGAGGTTGACAGTATGTTCAATGGTCAAGCCATCTGGTGCGATGATGACTATCCCAAGTTCTGCCCGTGCCTGTTGGATGCCTGTTGGACGCTCCATCCACAAAGACCTTCCACATTTCTCTTACGAACAACGTCTAGCATGTGGAGGGATCTAAGGACATTTTTTGATCAGGGACTTTGACGACGTCTTCTTCTAAGTTTTTGTCCGTCGTTGGGACTTGATCCTCACTGCCTTTTAGCATTTCACTTTCAGGCACTTAGTTGTGCGGCTTTCTCCTTTATCGCCTCGTGGTGGGTCATTGGCATTAGTGGACGAAGCAACCACTATAAGGCTAAATAGTTTGCTGCACAGTTGAGTAACTTGCTGCGGGGGCTGCGCTATTCCAGCGGCACTTTTCCCCCATTTGTTCGGTTTCCTCAGTCAAGTCCACCAGGCACACATAATGACTACCTGGCGCAAACTCTATCACGAAGTCTGCCAATGCTTGGGCCTCTATTACGGTTCATGGCTGGAACTTGATGTCGAATTGTCCTAACTCCACAGCCCACTTTGATATCCGCCTAGAAAAGTCTGTCCTTTCAAATAAGGCTTTTAAGGGAAATGCTATTAAGACGACCACCATGTGAGCATGGAAGTAGTGTGCCAATTTTCTTGAAGCCATCATTAAAGCAAGCACCAACTTTTCTAATGGCAAGTACCTCGTTTCGGCCCATAGTAATGTATTGCTTACATAAAAGATGGGCAAGTGCTGTATTCCCTTGACGCGTACCGATACTGCGCTAACTACATGTTGGGAAACTGCTAAGTAAAAGAAAAGTTCCTCTCCTGGCACTAGGGTTGCCAGCAATGGTGGAGAGGTCATATATTCTTTTAAGCTCTCCAGAGCTCGGTCACACACATCATCCCACTCAAACTTGGCTTTGAGTACCGGGAAGAACGATCGATACCCATCTAACAACCGACTTATGAATCGGTTTAACGCTGTAGCCAGGCCTGTGAGATGCTGTAGTTCCTTGACTGTGTTGGGCCTCTCCAGACCTTGAATGGCCTTGATTTGAGAGAGATAGGCTTCTATGCCTCAGTTGGTTACTTGAAAGCTAAGAAATTTACTTGACCCCACGCCAAACGCACACTTGGAAGTATTCAGATACAGCTTATGGGTCTTCAAAATTTGAAACATCTCAGCTAGGTTATTGAGATGGTCTCTTTTGTTCTTGCTCTTGACCACCATGTCGTTTATGTAGGCTTCCATCGTAATGCCTAGCAATGGCTCTAACATCTTGGTGACCATTCGCTGGAACGTTGCTCTTGCATTCTTTGGGCCAAAGGGCATGACCTTGTAGCAATACAATCTCCTAGGTGTTGTGAATGATGTAACCTCCTGGTCCAGTTCATACATAGTGATCTGATGGTAGCCACGACACGCATCAAGAAAGCTAAGTCGGTTATGACCTGCAGTTAGGTCCACTAGTTGGTCTATCCATGGTAGAGGAAAACTGTCTTTTAGGCCTGCTTTGTTCATCGTCTTATAGCCTACACAAACGTGCCACTTTCCGTTTTTCTTTAGCACTACCACGGTATTAAAGATCCACTTGGGATAATGAACCTCTCTGATCACCCCTGCTTCTAGCAGTTCCCTACCTCCTCAGCTACTATCTTGGCATGATGAAGTGTTGAACGGCGAGTTCGCTGTATAATTGGTCTGGCGGTTGGGTTGACATTAAATTGATGGTAGATAAACGTTGGGTCAATGCCAAGCATATCATACGATGTCCAAGCAAACACCTCGATGTTAGAGATCAAGAATTCCATGATCTGTATTCTCTCAATGTTGGACAAAGATGAGCCAAGCAAAAAGAACTTCTCTGGGACCTTATCGTCTATTCTTACCTCCACCAGATCTTCTACTGCTTTCTGTTTAGCTGTCTTGCCGACATCTGCAAATAACTTGTTGCTTTCAGGCTCCTTTACCATCTGTACGAAACCTTTGGCAGCTCGACTGCCATTCACCGTTACAAAGCATTGCTTGGATATGATTTGGTCTCCTAAGATTTCTTCAATCATTCCAGCCTCGTTAGAGAATCGCATTACCTGATGGTTGGTTGATGCTACTGGTTGCATGGCGTGTAACCATGCTCTCCCCAAGATAAGTTATAAATGGAAGGGACTTTTAGCACTTAGAATTCCACTTATTTTGTCATTGTCCCAGCTTTGACCAGCAAAATTATCTTGCCAATCGGCCATTCTGTCATAGAGTTGAAACTGACTAAGGGGGATGTCGCGGGTGTTAAATCTTTGTTTTTCAATTTGAGTTGCTTGAAAGTCTCGTAGTATATTATCTTACACGAGCTCCCTTAGTCTATTAAGATCCGCTTGATGTCAAAATTCTTGATGTGTAGAGTAACCACTAACGCGCCATTGTGAGGGCTCTGCAATCTGTAGACACCCCATTTTTGACCGTCCTCAAGACTTGAACGTCACCGTTTGAACACTCGGTGATCATCCATGTTCGTGTTCATTTTGAGTTCTCGAAGGTCTCGGCTACGCTCCTTGCCTCAAGATCTCTCAACTTGACTGTTTTGTGCTTGGTTGGACCAAGGACTTGTGGTCTTTCCACCTGAGGGCAGGAAATGGCTTATTGGCCATCCCCACACCTCACCGGCCATGGCTTGAGGCCACCGGCCCTGTTTTATTGCCATCGGCCAAAGGTGTGGCCGGTCGGCACATTAGTTGGTCGGTCGGCTACCTTTGTTGGTCAATCGGCCATTTTTGCTGGTCGACCCCTTTTCATCTGCTTTTGGCAGATATTTTGTGCCAGCTGGCACAGCTAGCACGCACAATTAACCCCCTCCATACACGTGTATGGAGGGATTTGCCTCTTGTTTAGCTTGTTTTGGAAGCTTTGCAAGATTGAAATTCTATAAAGAGGGAGCTTCTCCTCCCTCCTCAAGGGTTCCAGAGGTTCTAAAATTTAGGGTTAGGAAGTTTGTATCTATCTATCTCTATAATTCCCTCTCTTTGCCTTTGTGTGTGTGTTTTGTGCCCTAAAGTGACTTTTGTTCACACTATTGCATAAAAACACCAAGCATTACACCATCCTTGATTGCTGAGGCTTTAAGGAGTTGTTGTTAGGGTTCTTGGACTGGTTTTGATCCAAGGAAGGTGCTGGAGTGGTGTTCTTGAAGAGGTTCTTCAAAGGTGAGAACTTACCCTCTTTACTCCCCATTTTTGCACAAGCTTTTAGCCTATCTTGCATGCTGTTTTGAGCTTAACCTATAACTAATAAAAGTTCTGATTTTGTGTGTTTTAGAACTTTGTTTAAGGTCACTTTGAGGTTTAGGCCTTGTTTCCTTGTTAGGCCTTGTTTAAGGCCATACCTTTTGGCCATTGTTTTTGTCTTTGCATGACCTCTCTACCACTGAAATCCAGAGGATTTTCAGTGGTAGAGAGGTGGTTTTGAGGTCCTAAAAAGGAGAGGGTCATCCCCTCTCCATGTTGTCTTTAATGCTTGCATAAGTGGCTTATGTTATAGCATGTTTGCCTAACTTGTTTTAGCTCCATTTCGTTATGTATTAGGCTTTGTTTTGCCATGATACACCTCTGTTTTGAGTTGGTTTAGACATGCCATGTATGCTCCATACACTTGTCTTGTAATCCCATGTTTTGGCCTTAATATGCATCATGTTGTAACATGTGTTGTTAGCATGATTTTGGCTCAACTCCATGAAGCTTTTAGCCTTGTTGTAGCATGCTTAAGCTCTGATTTTGATTGTTTTGGCCATGCTTGACATGCTTTGTATAGCTACCATGCAATCTAGCTTGTAGGCTTTGAGTATTGAACCCTCTAGCATGCTTCATTTGGATCATTTTAGTGGTTTGGCATCACTTATAATGTCATTTCAGTCCATATGGTATGCTTGTATGCTTGCTTTTATAACTCCTTTAATGCTTTAACGAGTTTGTGTTTTATGCCTCATGAACGTGTCGTTGTGTATGCCATCGTGTCTAGGCATTTGGGATGCCATCTAAGTGGGTTTTTGGGCTCATTTTGATGTGTCATAACTCTGATTTTGGTTGCTTAAATCATGCCATGCTTGGTTGTCTTAGGTGTAGTGTAACACCTCTTTGGTGGCCTTGCATGCCTCATGATTTTACCCCTTTGATTTAGCTTGTTTTGGCTTTGGTCATTGCATGTTCTAGGCTCATTTTAACATGACAAAGGACTGTTTTGAGTTGTACTCATCATATGCTTCATGTTTCATACGATCATGGTGCAAAGGCATGTGCTAGTTTCAAGTTTTAGGCTTGCTTGTATGTTATACTTGCTTTGATTGGTTGATTTGGCATCATCCCTCATGTATTTTTCAGAGCTTAAAATGCTTGTCATATGTCCATGTTTGTCCCTTTTAAGTGTGCTTAAAAGCTGTCCTTTGATGCTTAAGTGTTAGGCCAATTGGCATGCATATTTGTATGTACTTTTGTCTTCATTTCCGTAGCATTTTGGCCACTGATTTTGGCATGCTTAAGAGCTACCCATGTTAGTGTAAGTCCATCTCACCATGTTGTTGCATGCTTGTTTCATTTTGTATGTTGTTGCATGCTATACATGTCCACATGTTTAGGTTGTATACCTATTGCATATTGCATGTTAACATGCTCATGTTGCATTAGATTTGTTGCATACTTGAGTTACTTGCATGCTTGCTTGCTTGCCTAGGTTGCATTGCATTGTGTGTGTATCCCTTGCCTCTTGATCAATCATGATAGAGGTTGGGGCCCTTTATGTGTTTTGTGCATTTCATTCCATATTGAGTTGCACACTTGGCTTCTTTGGCCATCATGCATGGAAATGCATGATTGATGGCCCGAGGGTCGAGGACCATCCTCCCTTGAGTCTCAAACATGATAAGGATGATGGTTGTGCAAACACTTCCTTGAAATGCATTGCCATGCTCTGTTTGCCCTTTGCTGCAGCAAAATAGGATTCTGCAGGAAGAGATGGTCGACCGACCACATTCAGTGCCGGCCGACTACAAACTTCTGGCTGAGAGCCACACTTCTGGTTGATGACCACTTTTCCATGGCCGGTGACTATTTCTCTTGGCCGGTGACCTCCCACAACCCTCAAGGAGTAGTTCAGAAGTATCCTGGAGACTTGTGCAGTTTTCAAAAGTGCAGAGCACTGTAAACAGAGGCAACATGAGCATAGCATTGGATTTCCGAGCAAAGCCGAGCATGCATGCATTTGACCCTCTTCCCGATGCTGCTTACTGCTTTTAGTAGCTTAATTAATTTGTTTAATTGATTAGGTATTGTGTAATGATTAGTTAGCTCGTTAGTTAGTTAATTATTTGATTTGTATTATTCTTTTGGTCCCTCCGTCGAGAGGGCGCAATTGTGTAATATGCGTGCATGTGTGTGATGCATGTCTTCCAACCTCCACTTCTTTCTCCCTTTTACTTAACCGCTTACGATGGTTAGTTATAGGGCATATTTCAATTAGCATACTTATGATATCATGTCTGCATACATTCATTCGTATTGCATGCACCGGGCTCGACACATCATGCTAATTGCATATTATTTCAATTCCAACTTGAACACGTGTATCAAGTTGTTGCATTTCACATGCCATCTTAGATTAGCTGAGCCTATTCTAGTTACATTTTGCCTGCGATGCATTAGCCATCTTAACATGGACTTGGATTATACATTTGATTACTAACATGTTCCTTATTTTAGCTCGGAGTACACTGTGAGTGTTTATGCTTTAGCATCTCGCATGTGTGTAAGTGTTAACATGATAACATGCTTACCATGAGGCTAATTGCTTATGTGATCTAAACTGCCTGAATGCCTGTGGGTGAAGGTTGGATTGCTTGAATTAGGACAATTCATTGAAATCCGTGTTTAGCCTACTTGCGAGTAGCAAATCTCAAACTATTTTCCAAACAAACGGATATGCGATGCTTTGTTCCAAATTAGGCGATCTAGTCTATACTTGTGTGTTGTGCGCATCACATAGTAAATTCTAGCTAATTAACCAGAATAAGAACGCATGTGTTTTCAAAAACAAGATATCATGTTCGGTAGTGGCCGATCTTTGATTGGGCGAGCGGGGGTACTCATAGCTGACCTTCCCCAATCGTACCTAAGTTCCCGAGCCGAGGCAACTTTGGTGATGACGGACACGTGGCCTTAGGCAAACGAGTCAGGGTTTCCTAAATTCTCCAAAATAAAATATTTAGGTGGCGACTCTGTATTTGGCAAAGCAGTCCATGTTTGGCACTTCTTTACAAAAATCTGTTTTCCAAAACAATTTGCCGGATTTGGACTCTTTGGTGATTTATCAATCTCACATCGCACATTGTGAGGTCAGATTAGGAACCATGACAATTTGAGTCCGAACTGTAGTAGCAATGCCCTCGGGCGCGTCTACACAATCTTGCTACGTCCATATCAGAAAAGGTGATGACGTTTTTTGCTTCCATCTTCCCTTTTTCACTGTAGGTTGCACACTTAATACTTCCTTCATGTGATTCGCCTTCTTGATCATTCCTGTGAGTTTGCAGACTCTTTCAGGCTCAATGATCCCATGTATCACGTTGATTACGCCTTGAGGTAGACCTTTAACTGGCATCCC
Organism: Camellia granthamiana; assembly: GCA_036172215.1. NCBI lineage: Eukaryota > Viridiplantae > Streptophyta > Magnoliopsida > Ericales > Theaceae > Camellia > Camellia granthamiana. The sequence continues at coordinate 281,115 of JAXFYN010000216.1, forward strand.
ATTTGGCCCATTACGGTCCTAGGGGGTTGGTCAAGCTCCCTCTTCAATGTATTGGTCCAAGTGGCCTACGACCATTAACTCTTCTAGGTGTTTCCTCAGTGGTGTGTAATTTTCAGTTCGGTGTCTCACTTCATCATGAAAGGTGCACCGATATCTATTGTTGTAGCCCCTTTGTTCCTCTTCCAACTTGGCTGGCTGCCGAACGAAGGGTTCGTCACGTATCTCGCTAAGAATCCGGTAGATAAGCTTCTTGAACAATGTGGTAATGGCGATGCGGCCTCTCAACTTCCTTTCCTGGGAGTCCTCAGTGTTTGGTCGTCTCCCTCGATCGTTTTTGTTCGGTCGATCCTCCCGGCCGACCGTGTTGACTTTTGCCACAGGCTTTTTGTCCGACATCGCTGTTGTGCTAGACTTTGCCTTAGCGCGAGCGCCATCTTCGTTTACCTTGATGTGCTAGTGCACTCTCTCCATTAGGGCTTTCATCGTGAGGAGTGGCGTCATTGTCATTGAGTCCCTTAGCTTATGGCCCACCGGCAAACCCCGCTTATACTGCGCGATAACTAGGTTAGTGGGGCAATCGCCTATTTGGTTGAAGGTCTCCCAATATCTGTTGTTGTAAGCCTTCAACGTTTCTTTCTTCCCCATGTCAATGGCGAGTAGTTGATCTATCTCGACCGGAGTTTTAGTGTTTGTCTTGAACTTGATAACAAACGTCTCCGCCAGTTGTTCTCATGAAGCGATGCTACCTTCTGGCAGCCTCTCAAACTATGTCAAGCCTAAGTCGCCTAAGCTTGATAGAAACAGGATACACATTAGAGTCTCATTTCGTCAATGTATGGCCATAACTTGGCGAAAGTGGCTCAAGTACATGTAGGGGTTCGACTTCCCCTCATAGGTCGTGAACTTAGGTTGGTTGAAGCCCAAGGATAATAGTGCATTCCCTATCGCCGGAACGAACGGCGAACTTTGCAACCTTGCTAATGCTTTATCTGATGGTTCATAAGCAAGCAACGACATTGGCATTCCAACAGAGACCCTTTGGGGGTCGCGTGCCTGGACATCTTCTCTTCTTCAAGCCCTTTCTTCTAGCACGGTTCGTAGGTCCGCCGACCTAGGCAACTCGGTGTGTTAAGAATTTGTTTGATGCATATGTGAGGGTTGATAGCTATTTCCCTCTGTATAAGACTTTTCAGTCCTCGTTCTCTCAAACCTGGAGTAATGAGTCTTGGAGGTCCTTGATTGTGTGTTGCCTGTCCTGAGGCTTCTGCTTTCAGATTGTGATGGTGTGACTCGTCTGTCACAATCTCCTGAGTGACGAGAACACGTTCTGCTTTTACAGATCTCTTCCCCTGTCACCCATTTCCCCTTCATGTGGCTCTTCATGGTCTCTATATCAGCCGCTATTCTCTTATCAACTTGACTTGCTCCTTCATGCAATCCTTCAAAACCTGAGAATCCACCCTCTGTCTCTGTTCATCTGGGCTTTGAGAGCGATGAGGACTAGAGCCCCATTTTTCTCGCATGCCTCTCTGTGGGTTCTGTCGCTGGGGATCCAATTCTGCCATGGGCAAGACAAAAGGCAAATCCTTGAGCCTCCTGTCCCCTTATGGGGTTTGCCCATGTGAGGCTTTTTATAAGACCTTGAATTTTTGGACAACTAACTAGTTTGTTAGTCTGTATTAAATATAGTTGTGGAAACTAAATGAGTTAAATAAATAGTAACTAAATTAATCTAAGGATAATAGAGAGCAAAATATCTAGTGATTAGGTTATATACACACATTGATTTTATTTTTGTACATAGAGGGCAATGGCTGGGGTGAAACAGAGCAAATCTGGGCAGACAGAGCAGCTTCAGGACACTGTGCATGTGATCATTATGCCTCATTGTTGTTTGTATTAATATTATTATAATTATCATTGTTGTAAATATTATCGTTGTTGCAATTTCATTGGTGTATTATTGTTATGGTTAGTATTGTTATCATACCCTTGTAGTAATAGAGCTAATCTGCTATTCCCATTCAATTTTGGTTTAATGCTATTGCTACAGTTGTCATGTTAATTAATCGCCTTCCAATTGTCAAGCTCAACTTTCTTACCCCTTTTGAGGTTTTATTTGCTCATCCTCCAGATTATTCTATTCTTCACACCTTTGGTTGCCGGTGTTATCCTTGGTTAAAGCCATATACTTCCCACAAGTTACAACCTCGTTCTATTCCATGTGTTTTTATTGGCTAACATCCTGCTATTAAAGGGTATTGATGTCTTGATCCTCAATCTGGCAAGGTCTATTTGTCTAGGCACGTGGTCTTTGATGAGCGGTGTTTTCCCTTTGCTCATCCACCTCTTTTATCTTCTTTTCAGCTCCTTCTCTGCCTCAACTTCAGACATTTTTCTAGTCTTCCTTTGTCCCTTCTTCCAGTTCTGTTGTTCCTCTGTCTGGTTTAGCACCTCTAGGTGTTGGTTCATCCGTCCAGCCCTCTTTTGTTCAGCTCACATAAGTTCCGCCATCACCTGTACAGGTCTTGCCAGCCTTGGCCTCATCCAGTCCTGTTCTTGCTCCTTCTGCTATCCCTCCATCCTCTTCTATTCCTGTTTCTTCTCTTTTTGTTCAATTACCTTCTTTGCCTCCACACCCTCCGTTGAATCACCATCCTATGATCCCTCACTCTAAATCTTCCTTTCAATCTCTGTGTTTTCTTGCTTCCTCTGCTTCTGAACCTACTACCTATGCTCAGGCTTCTCTGTCTTCTGCTTTGTCTCAAGCCATGCTTGAGGAATATTAGGCTCTTCAGCACCAAGGTACTTGGAGTTTGGTCTCTCCCTCCTAATACGCATGTCATTGGCTGCACATGGGTGTATCGGTTGAAAAAGAATTCGGATGATTCTATTGCTCGCTATAAGGCTCGTTTAGTTGCCAAGGGCTATCTTCCAGAGGCTGGGGTTGATTATCAGGAAACTTTCAGTCCCGTGGCCACGCAACCTACAATCCGAGTCTTAGTCTCTCTTGCTCTTCATTTTGGGTGGACTATTAAGCCTTTTGATGTCTCCACTGCTTTTCTCCATGGCACTCTTGATGAAGAAGTATATATGCACCAACCTCAGGGGTTTGTTGATCCTAATCATCCTCAGTTCATTTGCAAGTTGCATAAGGCCCTCTATGGCCTTAAACAGGTTCCCACGGCCTAGTTTTCTACTTTTTCCTCTTTTCTTCTTCAACATGGCTTTAAGTCTAGTCATTGTGATTCCTCTCTTTTTATTCATCACACCTCCCATTCTCTCACTGTTTTGTTAATCAATGTTGATGATATCTTGTTGACTAGTAATGATCATTCTTTTCTCTCTTTCTTGGTCTCCCAAATGCATTAATTCTTCATTTTCCATGAAAGAACTTGGTCTTCTCAACTACTTTCTTGGTATTTTTGTTCACACCACTTATTCTGGCTATTTTTTGTCCCAAACAACATATGCTACAGAACTTCTTGCCAACGCTGGCATGTCCTCCTGTAAGCCTTATTCATCTCCCATGACTGTTCAATCCTCATCTACTCCCGATTCTGCTATTTCTTTCTCTAATCCCTCTTTCTATCGGTCTATTGTCGGTGCTCTTCAGTATCTCACTATTACTCACCCTGACTTATCATTTGCTGTTAACTCTGTTTGTCAATTCATGCCTCAGCCTCTCACTTGCCATTTTGCTGCAGTTAAACGTCTCCTTCGCTATCTTCAAGGTACTCTTACTCATGGTCTTCAGTTCTCTTCTGGTCCTCTTCTTCTTCATGCCTACTCTGATTCTGATTGGGCTGGTGATTCTCTTGACCGCCGTTCTACTACTGGTTACTGTGTTTTTTTGGGTTCCAATTTGATTTCTTGGACTGCTAAGAAACAACCCCCTGTTTCTCGCTCTTCCACCAAGGCTGAATACCGCGCGTTGGCTCAAACAGCTGCTGAACTCAGTTGGTTAACTATGCTCCTCTCTGATCTGCATCTTGTTGTTCCTCTTCCCACCTTATGGTGTGACAATCTTTCGGCTATTTCTTTGTCTAGTAACCCTGTCTTTCCTGCTCGTTCGAAGCATATTGAAGTGGACTACCATTATGTTCATGAACGGGTTGCTGCCAAGCAGTTGTTCATCCGTTATGTTTCCACTTCTGATCAAGTTGCCGATATTTTTACCAAGCCTTTGTCTGTTAGTCGATTTCAGTTTTTACAGCACCAGCTTCTGGTTCGCTCTTCTCCCATCAGCTTGCAGGGGGATGATGAGATAATACAGTCCAAGTTAGAAGCTTAACCAGAGTCAAGGGAAAAGAAGAAGTCCAGTCAGCATTTAGTTACCAAACCATAGTTATGTTAGCATCAATTGTAAGTTGGTTAGAACTATAGTTGAGTTAGGTTGTTACACTCACGTGTATAAATCTGTGTATTGATATTCTATTCAATCTAATAAAGAAATTCTTGATTCTTTGAAATCTCTTTAGACAGATAGTTAATTTAGAATTTGTTCAAGTATGTAATAAGTGGTTAGTTAGTTTAGCTAATTAGTATTCAATTGAATTTGTAATAGTTAGCTTTTAATCCGGACATTTGGACATTTATTTGGACCCTCCCGCGCGAGGGCAAATTGTAATATTTGTGTATGTCTTCCAATCCCCATTTTTTTTCTCCCTTTTATTTACCTGCGTATAATAGTAGTGTAAAGCATCATATTTACTTAGCATTCCCATGTTTGCATATATTCGTCGCATGTATTAGGGTTCGGCTCATCATACTAACTAATGTCCATTTCAAAATTCATTATTTGAAATACGTGATTTATCGCATGCCTTAAATTGGTTCATGTACCATGCTAAATAGCTGAGCCTATTAATTGCATGATTGTATTGTGCCGCATTAGTCATATCGCATTATTTAGGTGCATGCATGTTTTCTAATTATTTCGCTTTGTTTAACTTGCCTCAGAGTACTAGGTGCGCATTTTGTGTTTTAACATGTTGCATTGTATGCTTGTGTTGCCATATCAAACATATTTTCCGTGAGGCTAAGTGCTTACATGATATAATTGTTTGAATGCCAGTAGATGAAGGTTAATTTGCTCAAATTGGGATGCATTAATTAATCAAAAAAAAAAAAAAATCAAATCAAATTTTTTTTTTTTTTTGGGCAGAGGAATTTGGCCACCCTTCATTCCCAAGGAAGGAGGCTGCTGAGAGTAAGCATGCTAAGGCATGTATACAACCATACCCTAGGCCTATACATTGTAGGTAATGTTTCCAAGTCAAGAAGAAGAGAAAAATAAATAAAAATAAAATAAATTGCCTCTAAACTCCTACAAATAGAACACTATTTCAACCTTTTTATTTCTATCCACACGGCTGAGGAAAAAAAAAAGAGAGGAGAAAAAGAAAGAAAAAGAGAGGAAGATGAGAGGGTGCTTGGTGGTCGCCATTTTAAAACTAATTTTGAGAATAGTTTATGAAAGCTCTTGAGATAGAACACTCAACCTCTAGCCTCCCTTAGATTTTTTTTTTAACTGAATCTATATATTAATATATGCAAGAGTGTGCATTGTTAATACACGCATAGCAAGAATAGCTCAATGCATGTTTACATTTTGATAGAATAATAATTTCATGACTATATGATTTCTATTCCTTCTTGCAAGCATAGATTAGATGGTTTAGTTGCTGATTTTATCTTTTTATGTGTTCAAATATTCTCCATTGTTTGAAATAATCTTACATGGGGGTAAAATGAGATAAGGTTAGTTCACTTTTACTCGAAACTTATATTTTCTTCACTATTTCATATTTTATTGGGGGTAAAATGTATTAATAAATTGAAAATAACTTCTGTCAAAAATCTATTGGTACTACGAGTATATATAGGTGTTTTATACACATGTAAATTTTTATAAAATCATTGGATACCATTTTCTTACCGAAATAAATATTTGTCTTAAGTGTTGTTCACTACACAACATAAACAGTGACTTCAAACAGGTCCCATTTTCTTCGCAAATGATATTTTTCTACATGACCACTTGGGATAGTTATATATAAGAGTTATCTTTCATTTTCCACCAATTTCACGAAAAATGGATAATTCTAAAAGGAGAAATTGTAGTTTTATTAAAATGCGACAGAATCTGTCCAATTTTCTTAGAAAAATTATTTGACCATCTTCCATTGGTTTTCAGTCTTCAAACTCTTCTGGAAATATGTTCTAAACTCAAATATCTAGTAATCTGTTCTAACCATACCTCTTTTTGACACCGTTTGAGGCCTCTTTTTATTTTTCAAACACAGATTACCTGTGCTGGAAGTTACTGTAACTCGTTGTCCCAGAAACCGGTTTTCTTCCAAATTTTATTTCTCCATTTTATATTCTTCGCAAAATATTTTCCTAACTCAATGAACTAGCACTAGTTAAAATATTGTAATAATTGAACTTCATTTGATATGGGTTTAATTATTTTTAGTCTGACCTTACAATGTTGAAAAGAAGAAGTGTGAGAAATTCGTTGAAATTTTGTGATGACTCCGAAGACATTCTATAATATTAATTTGGTTGCCATACGTGATTATGTTGTGCTATATAAACCTTATGTCACTGTGGTTTGCAAACTAAAACTTGTACATGCATCAAAATGTGAATTCGACGAAGTAAAGAAACATGAAATTGAACCGATGCATTAAAGTTTAAAAGTGATGGGGTGAGCCTGGTTTAGAGTCTTGCGCAAGCGAGTTACGAACCCTAGCATGGCACGGGAAGGTATTTCGCCTCTTATCGGTATAGGCAATATAAGGTTGGTGGTGTGGGTGTCACAATATAGACCGTTCCCTTGGGACAGACTGTGATGTCACGAATTGGGTACGTAAGCCTGGTGCGTGGGCATCATTGGTAGTTACAACAAGTAACATTTGAATATTTGACCAAGGGGGAGTCAGAATTTCCTGTGGCAATTGCTTAGCGGTTGAGTGGAAATAGTGCTCCGCTGGGAGTTACTTAAACTAATCTGATAAACTAAATTTATGTGAATTTAAAAAAAAAGTTGGCATTTTCCTTATAATGAAATACTGCTTCCGCTTGCCATTGTTCTTATTATCTATTGTTATTATTTCAACTGATAGCATTCCTGTTATGCTTATTGAATGCTACTTGTTATTCTGTTACTACACAGTATTCATTAATTGTGAGTATTATTATCGACGTGGGTATTTTCGGGTTGTAGTATCTTATTGAGCTCGTCGCTCATTGGCATTCCCGTTGCCCTGGCATTTTATGCCAGGAATCGAAGAAATCGAAGAAAACACCGAGGTCTTGGAAGGTGATGTTCAGCCTTAGGTAGCTTGAAGTGTGCCCAAGTTTCATGAACTCCTTTTTTTTTTTTTTTTTCTAGTTTTTCTCTAGTTTTCTTTTTGTGTGTGTGTGTGTGTGTGTGTGTTTTTTTTTTTTTTTTTTTTTTTTTTTTTTTTTTTTATGTACTAAGACTAACCTTTGAGTTTGATTGGAGTTGTAAGTTGAGAATTTTTAATTTCTGTGTTATTAATTAATGGATGATGGTAAATTTGGCGGCAACAATGATTAGAAGTTCTTAATTAAGAAAATTGATTTTAAATTTTAAACTTTATTATGATGTCTTCAAATTTTGGGGCGTTACACTTTTTTTTTCTTTTCATTTTTTTCCCTTTTTGCTATGTACGTGAGTTTGATTAATAGTTACTCATTTAGATTCATATGAATTTGCTCTCTTGCTCTCTCTCTATATATATATGAATAATGTATATTGATAACTTAATTAATTTAATTATGTTAAGGTTATGTTATTGTATATATATTAAAGTTATGTTAAGGGTAGGTTATTGTGTATATATATATCTTGTTAAATAAAAATAACTTTCATATTGCGGTGGGCTGCCATGTGAGCTATTGATAAATTTTTGGATAAAATAGGAAGGCTCCCTGAACTTATTGGTCAAAGAAAGAAAGTAAAGACCAGGTAGGTCATTTGAATTAAGGGTATGAAAAATTGTAACATACATGTTTACCAAAAAAAAGAAAAATTGTAACATACATTAAGAATATTGTATTTGAAGTATGAATTTGAGTAAAAAAAAAAAATTTAAAAAAGAAAAAATATTTAAAATATAAATAAAATATAATTATATTTAATTCATATTTCATACATATTTTTTTAACTCTCTACCTAAATATATACTCCAAACATAGAATAACGAGTCATTCTTTATATATTAATTAACTAACAAGGTAGGGTTGCAGTGATTTTTCCAGTCACGCATGCTTTATAACTCACTAGTGGAAAGGCTAAACTCAGGCTTTTATAGCATTTTTTTTTAACGGTAAAATGAGAAATTTTATTGATGAAAATCAAAAAAATAATTTATAAAGATAGATATCAACAAAGGAAAGAAAGTGCATAAAATATCAAAGCGAGTCAAATTCATCCAATTCAAAGTTGGTAAGAGACGAATTGAAACAAAATAAATAAAAAGACAATAACCCTCCTAAGAAACAGTAACAAAGATATCCACGGTATAAATCCGTTTGTTTTTAGAGATGGAGGGTGAGATTAGATTAACAATGAGGAAGGACTCACAAATATTATATTTGTTTTGAAAATTTACTATGGGATTAATAGTCCCATGGGACTATGAACTCTCTCTAAGGAGGGGACTAGCAATTCCACGGAGAGGTGATATTTAAATCTAATTCTATGAAATTAAGGGTGAAATTTCTATTTTATCCCTCATTTTACAAAACTAATTTAATATAAAAATAATTTTTAATATTAAAATATAATAGTATAATAATATATTGAGTAAACTATAAATACACTCCTTAAGGTTTGTTTAAAATACAGATTGCTCTCATATTGTTTGGAAAATGACAAATACCCCATTGCCAAAAAATTTTATTTAACAAAATTAATTGAAAAAAATAAAATCATTAATTGAAATAAATTTATGACATCATTAAAAATTGTTAATTGACTTAATAATTTATTAATAAAATGAGTCATTTATTATAAAATTAAAAAGTTCAAAGGGCAATATGTAATTTTTAGAATTATATGGAGTAAATCATATATATATATAATATTAAAATAATATAATACAAAAAATATAAATAATAGTACATAAATATAAATATATTTATCAAATTTATCAAAAATACTCTATATATTTATGGAATTTCATATAGTTAATTCTATTATAGAATGACAAAATCAACAAGAATTTTCTTACTAGTTTGATGGTTATCAAATAAACACAATTTTTCTTAATCTTCTCACTCAATCTCACCACACTAATAATAATCTCATCACTAACAATCCCACCCTATCTCACTCTAAAAACAAAAACTAATATATTTGAACTTGATAAAGCAAATTACACTAGTAGTCCTTACATTTTTCCTCGTGTATTATTTTGGTCCCTACACGTTTAATTGGCTCAATTTTGACCCTTAATTGGGTAAATTATACTTTGTACCCCTACGCTTTGCACCAAATCCCACTTTGACCCTCTACACATGAAATCATGACAATCAATTCCTTGTACTTCTAGTCAAATCTCACTTTAGTCTCTACACTTAAAATCGTGACAATTAACCCCTTGCACTCACTTTGATCCCTACTGAAGTGTCAATTTTGTTACTTTATTATTAAATCTTTAACAGAATCCAATCTTGTAACAAGAATGCGATTACAAAATGAGGGTAAAAGAAAAAATCATTCTCATTTCTCACCAATACATAGCTTATTCCAAAATTTACATCGAATTATAATTGTATTAGACTAAAACAAGATATAGATTGTGAACGATTAAGAAGATGAAATAGGATTTTGCATAAATTAGAATCACAAAACTCTATTTTCTACAATAATACAATCTTTTGTCTATTCCTTTTCCTTTTTCTTCTATTTCTCTACTACATTTTTCTTAATTTTAAAAGTTCTATTTTCTTACCTCTTCATTTCAATTTTCAGCATACGAACATATATATATATTGTATTATATAATTCTCACATGCAAAACACGTAGTACAAAGTGTGTATCAGTGGAAAATTTGAATGATTTTCATCTCTAACTTTTATTTTGTAGTCACATTCTTATCACATGACCGGATTCTATTAAAGATTTAAACAATATAGTAACAAAAGGATACATTAATACTTGTGTAGGGATCAAAATGAGATTTGACAAAAAATGTGAGGGTTGATAGTTACGATTTCATGTGTAGGGACCAAAGTAGGATTTGACTAAAAATGCAAGGGTTAAGTGTTATGATTTCATGTCTAAGGGCTAAAGTGAGATTTTGTGTAAAGTACAATGGTGCAAAGCGTAATTTATCCACCCATAATTTTAGATTTTGTATCAATCTAGTCCAATTGATAACGCCGTTAGCTTTTTTGACAAAAAATAATTACTGAATTAGTTGAGATTAACTTATTGAGTTGAACAAATTTATCATTTATTTCTAAAAACATGACATATGTTACTTGTGTACATATTTTTCAATAAAAAATACTAACAATTGTAAACAATTGGACTAAATTAAAATAAAATTATAAATTCTGAGACAAAATTAAATCAATTAAAATTATAAGAACTAAAATAATACAAAACCAAAATATAGAGATTATCAACATAATTTGTCCAAACTTATATCAGCTTCCCTATTTATAGTGTCACTTTCAATAGAATGCTAAGAGGCGCATGATATTTGAAACTTTTAAAGTGTGTGAGAGCGAGGATCTGAAACTTGTTTCCATCAATGGCTTCCTCGAGCACTAACCCGTATCCGAATTACCCATACCCGTCGGAGTTTAACGTGAGTGATCTTGTACCCGACAAGCTCTCTAAAAGCAACTACTCAGAATGGAAACCACTCATGCTCGACTTCATTGAGAGTCGAGGCATGAATGAGTTCATCCATCACACTACTGCAGATATCGAAGACTTTAATGACCCAAAAAAAGATGTCGAAGACCCATATTTTGATGATTACAAAGAAAGGTCCTGGAGAAAATCAGACGGTCTCGTACGGACGTGGATCCTGTCCACGCTTAACAGAGATATCATCAAACAAGTCCTGCACCATAAAACTGCTAGAGAGGTGTGGAAGGCGTTGGAGACAATGTTAGGTTCACTTAAAGCTCAACAACCTGGTAAGTTGACTTCATATAGAATAGAAACTAGTATAGGGTGTTTGAGAGTTGAAAAAGTCACAGTAATATAATGGGGTTCCTTAGCTAGGGGTGGACATGGCCGTGTTTGAGCGGATTTACCATACTACAAAATAACACTTAAAGTTATTTTTCGAGCCCCGATTTGGGCTTATATATATATATATATTTTGCTATCGTTTATTATTTCCCTTCACTTCTATTCTCTTCTCTCATTTGCTGGCCACCGATCTACACTCTACTGTTGTTGATCTATAGTCCACCGTTGCTGATCCATAGGTACCGTTCACCAACCACCTCTACTATCACCGATTTATACTCTATCATCATTGATTCAGAAATCTAGTTCTAGATCTACACCAATCTAGTTGTTCTAATGATGAAATCGACTCCAAACGACTCTAAACAACAGTGTTTTTCAGATTTCACCACTTCAGCCATCTCTCTCACTCTCTCTCTCTCTCAAACTAGATTTGTTGCACATTTTTTTGTTAGTGATAAATTTATTAGTCTCTTTTATTCTTTATCTGTGAGGGGTGTCTTTTGAGTAAATAAGTGTGTAAGTGAATGAACTAGATTTGTGGATTATAATTTTTTTACAAATTGAACAGATAAATTTATCCTGAATGTATTTTTGATAAATTTTAATAAAAAATTGATCAAACCAAACTTTATTCAGTGCGTTTGGTTTGAGTTTTTTCAAAACTCAATTTTTTAATTTTCGTATTTTTTTGTTTTTAGTAAATATTTTTAAAATTTTAAATATTTTTTTACTTTTTTAGATGTACCTTACTTAGATGTATCTAAAAAGTAAAAAATTTATAAAAAAATATTTTAAAATTTTAATAAATACGTAAAAATATAAAAAATGTATTGAATTCTCGTATTTTTTTTGTATTTTTGGTATTTAGTAAATTTTTAAAAGATTTTTTTCACAAATTTTTTATTTTTTAGATATATTTATGTTAAGTATGTCTAAAAAGTAAAAAAATTACTTAAAATATTAAAAAAATTTAATAAAAACAAAAAATATGAAAAATAAAAAAATAAAATTTTCTAAAAAGTGTTTTTAAAAAAACACAACCAAGGTCATTGTGTGCGTGTGTGATTGTGTTTATGTAACTGAAGAAATAAAAAGTGAATGATAGTGAATGTGTGTATATGTAAATTTGAGTAAGTAAATGGGTGAGAATGAGTGATTGAGTGGTGGTTCTCTCTCTCTCACCCAGACACACTCTCTTTCTCTCGCAAACCAGTCCTGCCGCTTGTAAATATTCGGGTTTTTCTCACTCATTGAGGAAGTGAGAACGGGTTTTGTTTTTTTCACCGCTTTCTATTCGACTTCCATCCAGATAATATTTATTAAGTATATATATATTTTTTTGATAATTCAAGTATTCCAAACCCTTCGATTTTTAGGGAAGCCAGGACTAATCTTGAGGAGTATTTAGCCGGTGGGAAGCCGGATACCCTTGCACAAACTGCTGCAGGCATTCACCCAGTGGGGAATCGAACCTGGGACGTGCGCCTTACCCACACAACCCAGGCAACGCCCTAACCACTGGGACAACCTGCCCCACCATTTATTAAGTATATTTATGTGTATATAATATATATAATTTTTTTACAATAATAAAATTAAAGCAATAAAATATTATACTGTTAAAACACTAAAACATTAATTTTAAAGTATTTATTTTTTATCTTATATATTATAATTCTCATTTAAGTATGATTACGGGTGAAGATGAATTACCAAATTCACCCAAAATCCAATCCGTGACCATCTCTATTTGTAATTATTTTACAAATTCAACTCAGTAAATTTTTCAATGATAATTTATTAGTGGAGAACAAACGAGAAAAGCATAATTGTTGTGTTAGATCTGTGATGGTGAAGACTTAAAGGGAACTATTTTTTCGTAAGACCTTACAATTTTCTCCTCATTCTCTTCTTTTTTCTCCCTTTCTCTTGCCATTACCAGATTTGTAGAGGTGGACGTTATTTTTAATAAAAAAATGGCCGGCTACAGGTTAAAGGTGGTTACCGAAGGCCAAAACTGGTCACTAGTTGCTAGAGTTGGTCACTGGCAACCTGAGGTGGTCACCAGTAGTTGTTGGCAACAGGGTCATAGCATTGGTCTTCTGGGTGAAAAAATTAGCAATACTTATAGGTAAATAAGTGTAACAAACATGACTAACCCTTAAATAATTGGGTAAACTACCAATAAGTCCTACTTTGGAGACTTATTACCCAATAGATCCTACTTTGGAGACTTATTACCCATTAAGTCATATTGATAAATTTATTAAGTGATAAAGATAAATTTATCAGTCTTTTATTTTTATGAATAAATTTATAGTGATAAATTTATCAGTCTCTTTATTTTTATGAATAAATTTTTAGTGATAAATTTATCACTCTCTTATTTTTATAGTGTTAAATTTATTAGTTAGGACTTGTAGGTAAATAAGTCTAGTTAATAGGACTAATTGGTAAGTACCCCTAAATAATTCAATATAAAATCTCAAACCCGCTCACATAACACAGATATTATTTAATGTAATTTTTTTTATATTTTAAAATAAAGCTATAATTGTGACAGGTGGTTTTATAATACTCCTTCATCCCAAAAAAACCCTTGTAGGATCCTCGCTCTAGTGCCTGAAACAAGAAAACACTCCGATCGGGGGTGCCTGAATTAACACTCTGATGGGCAAGTTAGGGCTAGTTTGACATAACCTAAATAAGCCAAAAAGTCAAAAAGTCACTATCTTATTTAAGTCACATCATCTTATTTAAATCACATCACCTCTCTAACACATCACATCAAACCCAACCCAAACCCAACCCAAACTCACAAATAAGTCAAAAAGTGCACTTTTTTAGGACATCCCAAACCAGTTTCTGGTTAAGGAGGGTATTTGGTATTCAAAGAATTTCGTAAACTTAGGGATGGCTTGGGCCCACCAACTGGGATGGTACGCCGATCATACTTGGGTATTCAGCATTGAAGTTCACTGGTTGTGAGTGCCACTTACTTGGCGTATGGCTCAGTCTCTGGGGGATTACTCAACGTTCAACTTCTATAGCCCAATAGGCCTTGTTAAATTCTGGCCCACCTACGATGGGCCTATCTACTCTAAATGCCAAATAGTATGCTCTGTTTGTCAAGTAATCCATTTGTGTACTCGGCTCCCATAATTACCTCCCGAGCTCCTACTTATCTTGAGTACCGAGTAGCCTGTGTGCTTAGCTTGCATTGAATTGCTCACTCGGCTAATTTTGTTGACGTAATTTGCATTTAATGCACCTTGAATCTTGGGCGCATGATGGATACGCCGTTCCATTTTTGACACGACTGATGGGACCCCACAGAAGATATATTCACCTTCCCGCCTCTTCAATTTTTCTTTTCTCTTCATTAATTGTCTTTTCAAAAAACCTCTTTCAATGCCCCTTCACTTTTCAAAAACCTCCACCCTTTGCAACTCTTCCTTTTCGTCCTTCTTACTTGAAGCTACTTTGTAGATTCCATTCCAATGTGCCCTGCACTCTCCTTTGTAAGTTTTATGTGCCCCTTCTCTTTTGATATTTCTTTTTTTTTTTTCCAAAATCTACCCTTCATCTTCGCTTTTTCTGTGATTTCTTTCTTGAGTCTTTGATGACGAACCATTTGAAGGACCACTTGTCTAAATCTAGGGTAATCTCCTTCCATCGTCATTTCGAAATCCCTGATGACGTCCAATTGGAACTCATTAGGAATGGAATGCTAAACCTTGAGATGGTTGATACGAGTACTATCATTCTGCCATTATTAGCTATTGCTGAGGGTGGAATTCGCTTCCTCCTCCATCCCTTCCTCTGGTCTGTCATTCACCTTTGGAGTTTAATTCACTCCCACCCGAATGTTAACTTCTTCCAAGTCATTATAGGGATAGTTGAATTGAATCGCATCCTTGGGATTAACCTAGAAGTCCCTGCGATTTAACACTATTATACCCTCGCCAAGTTTTCTGGTCGACATGGGAGGTTCTTTCTGGTCGACATGGGAGGTTCTTTCTGAAAGCTAAGGATGCAGATCATCAATTGGTAACCATGATTACCGGCTCTGGAAAAAATGTGCATGATGTGATGGTCCTCATCTACAGCAACTAGGAATTTGTCACTGAGGAAGATCACTCAGATCCCATTCCTAGGCACAAGGGTAACCCAAGTAGCCAAGTAGTTCCTAACCTTTGAATCTTGAATGCGTAATTGACTTGTTTTCTAATTGGCTCTACTTTTTGTAGGTGCCAAAGTCAGGAAGGCCCTCCCATTAGGGGACGCAGAAGCACTTACACAAGTAAAGACTGCCCTTGATTATTTCGGCCAAATGAACTTGCAAGGTCAAGGATGCGCCACCCATACCCTGCTCTGAGACAATCATACCTACTCAACTTCTGCCACTGCTGACAACGTACCGATTCATAAGGGCGATCAACGCCTTGTAGCCCATACATAAGATGACATCTTTAGCTTTAGGAAAAGGGGAGTAGCCGAAGCATCCAACGGCGAAGATGTAAAAGCGGTCACTGAGAACAGGCACTTAGCAAATAAGACTCTTGAAGAAGTCGATACTGCAAACATCGACACTGAAGAAGTCGCCACATTAGGTCACAGCCTATTAGTGCCCGAGCCTTTTTCTAGCCAAGACGACCTCGAAGTTCACACTTGGAAAGAGGTTAAAGACATCTTTCAAGACTTGGAGGATTTACTAGGGTCAAGAGCGGAAGATGTAAGAAATTATCCTTTTAGCGCCATTTTTTATCCAACCTAAGGTGAAGGGTGCACTAGTACCAATGGGTGCTTCGCCTCTCAAAGAGTCTGGAGTTTCCCTTAGTGTGGCCAAAGCCATTACCCTCCCAGCTGACAAAGCAACATTTCACGCCGAGAAGGATGTTGTGGCCATAGCCCTGGCTGCTCAATCAACAATCTTGGTAAGTTGGCCATGCCGAATGGACTTAGTGATATAGTTTGGTAACTTGACTCTTAACACTTTTGCTTGTTTAGGCTGTGGAGAGGATCACCAATATTCGGTGTTGACATCACAATGTTGTGGACTTAGTCAACTGACTGAAAGAACAAGTAGCGGCCGAAGAAAAAAAGCCCAAATGGTGGCAACTAACCTTGTGATTGCAATAGAAAAAGTAGATGCCGAACAGCAAAAGGCTGATGCTGAGCACAAGAAGGCTACAACTAAACAAGAAAAAATCAAGCATATTGATCTGCTGCGCCTTGCTACCGAAGAGAGAGCAAGTGCTTTTAAAATAGCTTACAAGACAGTGGACGAGGAGCAGAAAAAAGTGAAGGCTGAAGTGCTGGAGGCACAAACAAAAAACATCGGAAGCACAGAAATTGACATCAAACGCCTTCGAGCAAGGGGAACAGTCGGCAACCAAAAAGTATGCCGACGAAGCGCTGAAATTGGAAAACAAGCGCTTTAAGCACTAATGGTTCAAGGCTCTTGCAACCGCCAAGACCACTTTAGACGTGACAATATTGTTTGAACACGAATGCGTTGAAGCCCTAGAGTCGGACCCCGAATAAACCTGATGCCGAGCAGATATAGCCGATAACTTGTACCCTTATTGGTTTCCCTTATCGTTGTGTTTAATGTTATGTTTTTATTTTGGGTTTTGCTTTTTGTAGTTTATTTGTATTTTGTTTGCTTGTTTTGGTTTATAATGTGTACTAGGGCCGTTTTCATGTATAAAATGACTTAAATTTGTAACCAAATCAGTTTATTAATGAAAACAATCTTGTTTGCTAAAAATAGTGTAAATTCTATTGATGTTAAATGTTTTATCTACACATGCGTGTGAACTAAGTGTTGATGAAAACTTGATATCATAACAAAAACGAGATAAGCGTTATGCCGAGTATACTGTACCGATATGCCCCTACCCAGATTATAAAACTAATAGGGCACACAAAAAGCCGATCATCACAAAGATGCGCCCAAACTTGACAATGCAGCCACTTATGGTGCGTGCACTCGATGACAGAAAGTTACATAAACGGGGAAAACACCTTGCCGACTACATTGTGCCGATCTACCCCTGCCCCAAGTGTGAAACGAAGACAATAGCATAAACTAAGTCATTCACAATGAGATTGGCACAAAATGGGCCATAATGGAGTTACCCCATTGATCGATGGCGCACAGTCTGATGGCGGCTGTGACTGCAAACACGTGGTGGTCTCTAAACAACTTTGAAATTGACGCCCTTGAGACCTATTTAAAGTGACACATGCCTCTTCTTTCTGTTATTGAGCAGGCTAAAATAGACAAAGTATGTGATCAAACTCCTGCAAACCTATGAAAATCATAAACAACGATGTCCCTATTTTAAATCCTCTAGTGTGCTCGATTTACCTAAGCTCCATACAAAAAATCACATTTTGCAACCATGCCTCATCACAGATAAATATCGAAATTCCTTGTTTATATTAGGAAGGCTATTTTACAACAGTAGAAGGGAAGCGAAAAGCTTGGCTAAACTAGATGCAGATGTGAATCAACGCGTGCACAACGACTTCGTTCGTAGAGGTTTGGGAGAAACGGAGGAGGTGAATAGACAAAGTTCCCTAGACAGATCCACCAGAGTTCTAGCAGAAGAGAGCAACGAAGCAGATTGCCCAGAAGTGGTGCACGCGATAAAGGGGGCAACAGAATGGCTGGCACTTAAGTTGTAAGTGAGTCAAATAGGGCACTTTATCCGCTGGAATCTTCCCCACGTATTCAAGAATCTTATGTTTTGGAATATCTATGGAATTGACCTCGTGCTCTTTTATTTTGTTGGTAAGAGTTGTATTATAGTAGTCATTTGCTAATTTTTGAGATCTACGAATCTGCTCAATGCCATAGTCAGTTAAAAACTGCAAGAGTTGGTGGTACGTACTTCATACAGCCTTCATCGCATGGAGCCAAGTTCGGCCCATAACCATATTATAGGAGGAGGGGAGCTTGACAACTAGGAATTCGACGTCTAGTGTCTTTGTGCCGATGTGGATTGGCAACACAATCTTGCCAAGGAGATATTTAGGGTTGGCATTGAAACCAAAGAGCAGATAATTTGCTGGCTTGAGATCCTCAGCTTTGAGGCTAAGTTTGTGGAAAGTCTTCTAGTACATGATTTTCAAGGAGTTTCCTTGATCAATTAGGATGCATTCAACGGAATACCTGTTTACCCTCAATTCAATAACAAGAGCATCACCATGAGGAAAATCAGCCCCACTAAATCATCATCAGAAAATTTGATCTCATTAGTCCGCACTACTTGCTGCCTTTTTGGGTGCAAATTCGACTCTAAACAAGGCTGTGGAGACTCTTTGAACAGATGCACTTGGACTGTGTTTACCTTGCTCAACGGTGGCATGTTGTAAATCATTTGAAATATTTGAAGTGGGAGAGACTTGGGCTGTATGGTTAGTGCATTAGCCGGCGCAGCACTTTTTGAAAGACAGTCAGGCAAATGACCATCCCGCATCAGAGCTTCTAAATGATCCTTTAGGGTGTGGCACTTGTCTGTCAAGTGGCCGTGATCATTGTGGTATTCACACCTCTAATCCCTCATCCTCATATCAGGGGCCCCAGACATTTTAGTCGGCCATTTGAAGAAAATACGATGCTTGATCTTCAAAAGAATCTAACTGATTGGCTCAATAAATTTAGTGTACTTCTTGTCCAACCCTCGTGGACATCTTGTATCTACTTGGTACTGCTCATTGCGTTGGCGTGAATCTTAGAAATTATCTCTTTTGGACCTTCCCCTCGGCTCTGGACTCCTTATCGGCACTGGACTCCTTATCGGCAGTGTGGCTCCCTTTCTTGGGGGTACAACTGTTAATGGCTATGCCACGACTGGTGCCGCCAATTCTGGAGTTTGAAGCCCCGCGCTGATTCGGAGTGCGTCATCCTCGACCTTACAATACTTAGCCACATTTTTCATCAAAACCTAAACTGACTTTGGGGGCCTTCGAGCCAAAGAACTTCGAAGTGGGCTGTCTGGGTTAAGCCCAATTTTGAAGGTAATGACTATTATGGAATTGTTACAACCATCATCCACGAGATTGAAAGATTCCCAATAGTGTGTCAAGTACGCTCGAAGTGTCTCATTTGGTCTAATCTTCATTGCCCATAAGGAATCTGTTTGTTTGGGTTGTGTTTCATTAGTGATAAACCTGGCCCATAAATATTTTTAGAGTTAGTGAAACTCTTGATCGAAGTTGGTTCAAGTTTGTAATACCATCTAATAGTCAGAGATCCTAAGCTGCTAGGAAAAATGCAACACATGAGTGCTTCATCATCTGCATGCAACGTCATAGCTTGCTTATAATGACGCACATGATTAGTAGGATCCACTTTTTTGTCATAAAGTGTGAATGATGGTGCTTTAAACTTCTTAGGCAGGGCAGCCTTTTCCATCCACTAGACGAACAAATTATGCTTGTCTTCCCAATCAGAATCATTATCTTTCCATTGTCATATATGTCCTGCCTACAAAGAATTTTCTTCATCAGATGAACTCAAGTCATTATCCCAGTTCCGTTTCATGGGTTCTTCTTGGAATGAACGTTCATTTTCAGTTGCCATAGCTTCAAAACATTGTCCCTTGCGCTTGACTTGGCTGATCAAAGTTTGCATTGCATCCTCTGCAGACGTTGATAGTAAAAAGGGTGTCAATGGGTCGAAATTCAGGGACCTCCGCACGGGAGTTTCTTCGAGTTGGAATGAAAATCTACGATAGAGAGAGGGAAGATCTGCGATGAAACTCGAGATAGAGAGAAGTTTCTTCGATGATGAGAGAGCGTTCCATCGAGCATCATATTTGCAAAAGTGGAAAAACAAATGTGTATTTGCATCTACGGAAGATTTTTAATTTCCCATTATTTAGTCCCTAAATGTCAATAATGCATTCTCAACCAAATTTATTAGTCTAAAAAAGTGACGTAAATATTACCTAAGTGCAAAAGAGAGAATATCAATAGTCATTTTTGAAATCTTTTAAATAACAAGGCCATAATGTATACTAGCGGGGCACATGTGACACATGTGCGATTTAAATAAATAAATATAAAATAAAATATTTATTAAATATTATGGGTAGTTAAGTGGTTAGAGTCTTATTTAAGAAATGTAAGGTTCATGATTCAAGTCTTGTTTATCATTTTTTTTAATTAAAAAATAAGGGACGCATGGCAGAAGTAAAAACTACAAAACACTTGGATACCAAGTCCAATGCTCGCATATATAATTCTATAGATTTATCATTAGTTTAAATTTATTCCTAAAACATTGTTTTTAGAGACTAAATTCAACTAGTCTCTAAATATTAATTTTTAAAAAACTAATTTCTTGTAGTGCATTTGATGGCTGGAAACAACCGTATAAGTTTTCTGCTTATATTTGCTTTATGAGTGCATTTTTTTCTTTGTTTCTTTTTTATGGGGTCTGATGAGTGATTAATGGAACATACACAGGCCTAATTTTCTTTGCCAATCATTTTAATTAGCAGTTTAATATGCATATGTATACATAAAAAAAAAATAAATAAATATCAAAATTGATACCGAAAAAAAAAAAAAAACACTATAAACATGAAACGATAATGTCATTTTTATAAATAAAAATTATATTTACAAGTGTTTTGTATTAAAGTAAAAAATTCATATTTAGTTTTATCATTCTAGATAAAAATTCTATATGATTTTTTTATTTGTATAATTACTCATAGATATAAATGTATGTATATACGTGAAAGAAGTTGCTAGATAAAGAAATTAAAATTGTAGAACTGTTTTGTGTCTGGTCATAATGTTATGAAAATTTGATTCATCAAAATAAATTCGGCATAAATCTCACGAGCGTCACAGCACGAGAACTGTGATAGCATCAACCTCATATCCGGGGACCACTAGGCAGAGAAGTCAGGTAAGTGAGAAAAAAATAGGAGCGGAGAAGAAAAAGAAAGAGAGTGAGAGAGCAGTGTGGAATCACGTATATTATTATTATTATTTTTTATTGTTATGATTGTTTTTATTATAAAATTTACTCTCTTTTTTTTATCTACTTTATTGTCAATGCTCGTAGCTCATTATATGATTGTATTTCGGGTTTAGTTTTTTTCAAATTCACATTTCAATTTGAAAAAACTTGAGAGAACATAAAAGATGTGAATATAAAAAAAATTCAACTCTGTCATCAAAAAGTTGAGCCCAAACCTTCCCATCAGAATAAGCCCGACAGGCTTGTTTTTAGGATGGATTGGCATGTGAGCCAAAATCTTAGTCCCGAGCCTTGTCTAACGGGCTTGGCATAGATGGGCTTGCAGGCCGAGCTGATGAGAGGGCTAACGAACGGAGCTTGCTGCGTAACTTGGGGGACAAGTATTTATTTTTGAGTAAATCATGACAGTAATCTCCGTACTTTAATATTTGTGTCATTTTTGTTGTTATAATCTCAATTGACTCGATTTTGACCTTTTTGACCTTGAATTTATAATTTTATTTTGATTTGATCTAGTTGATTACGAAAATTATGCATATAAGTGACATGTGTCATATTTTTTAGATTATAAATTTACTAAACTCAGTGAGTTAAGCTTAACTAATTCAGTAATTATTTTTCGTCAAAAACAGTAACGGCATTATCAATTAGACCAAAATGACACAAAATTTAAAATTAAGAGTCAAAATTGAACTAATTGAAAGTTGACGGACCAAAATGATATAAAAGACAAAATGTAGGGATCACGGGTATAATTTGCCCTTTATTTTTTCATATACTTTTGTCTTTGTTTCATTTGAGAAAATCCCTTCCGTACATACTCCTTAAATATGCATTTTGTTTCGCATTTTTTTAGTATATATTATTCATTTTTATAATAAATAAAACGTAATTTTCAATTAGAATTACGATAGTTTATAATTTAAAAATAAAATTAAATATTTATATAGTAAAGTTATGTACTTTTTTTATTTTTACTTGCCCATGAATACTGTTAACAAGTACGCATTGTGTCTAGCAATGCAAACATCAAATAAGACATTTTATACGAGTAAAATAATTAACATCCAGTAGAATCAAAATCATTCAACAAAATAAAAATAAAAGAATCAAAATTAAAAACAGTATTACGTTTGTCGATAACTTCAAACGAGTATTCTTTGTTACCAAGTCAACTAGTTGTTGTGGCTTCATTTCAAAACAAGACATCCTTGAATTTGAAGGGAACCCAAATACCGAGAGAAAATTTGAAATTTTGAAGAAAAGATAATTGAAAGGAGTGAAAAAAAAATGAAGCTTTTAAAAGTATAAAAGTATGTAAAATTCACTTGACTACGTCTTTATTTTTAGATAAAACATGAAGATCTTCCAAGTGAAGGAAAATTTCTGGTATGTATCATATATACTTTATTATGCAAATTTTTTAATAAATTTAAGACAATGTAAAGTTAAAACTAAGGTTATGCATTTTTATGATAACATTTAACATTATGTTAATAATGTTACACATTTTTTTGAACAATTGATACATTTTATAATGGAAAGAGTACAGATAATTCAACACCTTTTAAATTCTTATTCAACATCCTTCCAAAATTAAATGAGTTGGGTGTTAAGATGTGGACTGTTGTTTTCCCAAGTATGATCTCGGAATATGTCCTCTAACTTGACCTCCCAATTAAGAAAACTATTGCCTCCGGCCCTGAGAGGGAGCGGTCAAGAAATTGTTTTCAATTACATCCAAAATTATGTCAGTGAACGAAAAATTAGTATTGTTGCACATTGCATTTTATTGCATTTTTATTTGACTGTCATCTTATTTGTGTGTTGGATGACAGACTCGTCACGCATAGAAGCTGAAGCTATAGCTGAGGAAAAGCTACATAGTTATATGCCACTGCACGTAGCTGCAATCCAAGGTGACGTTCAAAGCGCCAAAAATTTTATACGTAGGCACCAAGGGGCAATCTCGGAGCCCATCTCGACAGAGGGAGAAACAGTGCTCATAACTGCCGTTAGGTCGGTGCGGAGAAATGAACTTGTGAAATACCTACTATCTTCTAGTCGTGACAGTCGAATACTAGGGGGCAGTGAAATACTACTGGGCCTCCTACGTCAGAGTGACTACTTAGGCAGGACGGCTCTTCACGAAGCTGCAGAAGTTGGCAACCTTGAGGCAGCCGAAATGTTAGTTGACCATAACTGCGATCTGCTCATTATTGAGGATGAAAAGAAACAAACACCTCTCATTTGTGCCGCTAAAACTGGGAATAGGGAGATGGTACATTTCTTATTGGATCGGGCCAGGGCCAGGGCCAGGGCCAGGGCCGAGGCCGAGACCGAGGCCAGGGCCGAGGCCAGAGTCAGGGCCAGGGCCAGGGCCAAGGCCGAGACCGTGGCCGAGGCCAAGGCCAGGGCCAGGGCCGAGTTCGCTGAGGCCGAGGCCGAGGCCAGGGCCAGGGCTGAGTTCGCGCCTAGGGTCGAGGCCGAGGCCAGGGCCGAGGCCGAGGCCAAGGCCAGGGCCTGGGCCGAGGCCGAGGCCAGGGCCGAGGCCGAAAGATTAGGATTCTCGGAGACTGGACGAGGACCACCTACACTTCTGTATCACCTGGCAAATAGTGGACTTTACGGTAAGTAATTCGTATTACACAGAGAGCTTTACTACACAAAAATACCGAATTCTAGTTAAAAATAGGTGGCTTTTTTCAAAAATCCATACTTATGTACCAATTGGTCAAGTTAATTTCTTATAACTCATTAATTCCTGCAGCGATTCAAAAGATCAAAAATATAATTAGATTTAACACACAGAAGAGAAACTAAATTTCAAGGTTTCAAAAAGCGATCCTATTGCAGCCATTACGTAATGATTGCAGTGGTAGGTGTTACCCCATCACACCTGTTTTTACAATCTGATTGAAATTTATATGCGTAACGACCGTTTCAATATTACATAATGGCCGTAATGGCTCATTACACAACTTTACAATATTCTAAATAGTTTCTTTCAAAAAAAAAAAAAAAAAAAAAAAGAACTTACAAAAAAAGATGGCAAGAGGCTAAAATAGTCAATTAGTCAAAAAGTTACCTTTTTAGTCAAAAAGCCAACAACCCATACCAAAAAGTCAAAGATTCCCTTTTCTCTCTACTTTTTGCACGTCGTTTCGTAATTAGCCAAAAAGTTGGCCCAAACATACAGGTTTTTCTTACCAACCTTTTTAGCCAATTAGCCAAAAAGTTACTAAATTAGCCTGTTCCCAAACGAGGCATGAATACTTAAGTGATCCAAACTAAAAGAAAAAAACTTTGTAAGAATTCTTTTCTTTATAATTTTAATTTTTATTGCATTACATTAGTATTTAAAATAAAAATATATATAGACAATGATTATATTTATTTTTATAATTATTTCATTTAATATTTAATTGTAAATATTTTTTTATTTTACTACTGTAATATGTTGTCTAAAAAATGTCTTTAAGAAAAAAAATCAGTAGCTTAAAAATAATTTTTGCTTATGGCACAATTTTTATTTTTATAATCATTTCATTTAATACTTAATCATAAACAATATTATTTAGTTAGTTGTAAAATGTTGTTTAAAAAGTCTTGTAAAATAAAAATCATTAGCTCAAAAATAATTATTGTTTATGACACAATTTTTATTTTTATAATTATTTCATTTAATAATTGTAAATATTTCTATTTAGTTAGTTTAGTTATTGGTCAAAAATAATTTTATAGACATTTAAAATCATTAACTATTGAAATAAAATGTAAAAAGCTCCTTTTATAGTAATTTAAAAATATAAAATATATTGGATCATACTTAAAAACTAACAAAAATTGATTAAAATCTATTTTCAACCCAAATAAATGTGATTCTGAAGAAAAAAAAATGAGTATTGGTAAGTTTTTTTAATTGTGCAAAAAATTAAAAAAATTCACAGTTCCGGCTACCGTAACTATTACACTATGGCCTTTACACCCCACAACTGCAACCATACCACCGCAACCGTTACGACGACCGCAACTACTTTTTAAAATATTGTTAAATTTATATTATAGGAGAAAATCATCGAAAGTTAATAAATATCCTATTTGAAATTTTACTCTTCATATATATTATGAATTTTTAAATATGAAAGTTGAAAATGTAAATATTCATACTTTCAATAAATAAAATAACGTATATTTTTCAAACGAAAATTGTAAATGTAAATGTAAATATTAACATTCAAAACGGTGACATAAAAAGTAAGTACAAAACTTTATACTTTTAATTAATAAATTTGTTAACGCATCATAACATCACACTTCTTTAATTGAAATTACACAAATTATCAAATAAAAATTATTATGAAAATGATCAGATTAGGAATTTTTACACATTTATAATGTGTGAAAATATAAAAATTTCACAACAAAAAATCTAAACGAAGAATAAAATATGACACGAATGTTCACGGTAAATAACAAATATATAACTAGTTTTCAGAAAAACAAAATTCATATCAAAATATAATGTGAATGTTTATAATTTACAACTAACATACATCTAGCCTTAAAAAAAAAAAAAAAAATATTAAACTCATGAACATTTACATTGTAATGTGAAAATACAAAACAAAATTGAAAAAAAAAAAAGAAGTAAAAACCAATTATTATGATTGTTTAATGACAACAAAAATTATTGTCTAGCCAACAACAATAGCAACAAACAATATACAATATACAATAAATCATCAAATACTATACAAAAAAGGTAATGTTTTGGTGTATAATGCATATCGTATGTAATCTTATCACAAAATTACGTAAATTTCCATGAACTTCCACAAGTGATCGCATAAAAATGCATAAATTAAACACAAATTTGCATAAGTTCACTTTTATAAATAGATTTATATGGTTGTGTGTTCAATTTACACATTTTGTTGAGATCATTTATGTAAATTCATGAAAAATTACATAATTTTGTGATATGATTGCATACGGTGTGCAATGCACATCGAAAAATTTTTCTACAAAAAATATCAAATAGTTCATATATATTGAAGCACATTTTTCAAAAAAATCTATATATAATCAATGTTGGCATAATACCGATAAATAAAGTACACAATACTTGTGACTACACAAATTGATAAATAAACTATCATTTGTGTGTAACAAGGGCAAAAACAGATTGTCCATCGTTGGTCTACTATAATCTCCGTGGCAAGTCCACCATCATCTCTATAATTGGTTTACACTTAGCCTTCTTTTTCAAATATTCTTCGATGGCAAGATATTATTTCAAAATAATAGTAAAAGAACAACTAGATCCTTAATCTAGTGAGTCTCTCAAATTGGGATGAAGAAAACACTAAAAATAATAATCTCGCATTCTATATACTATATGTTGTATACACCATAAATGAAATGTACGTGATCTCTTCTCTCATACATGTATGGTATATATATATTACAATAACAGTCTATAAGAGAAAAAAATATTTATAAAAAATTTCAAATATAGAAATTAAGATGTGGTGAATCAAGGGAAAATGCTATGGTGGGTGCATATTGTATGCACCCTACCACAAATATATAATTTTATCACAAAATTTCATAATATTAATAAAAAAATGTGTAATAGCACCACAAATTAGCGTAACAAAAAATATCTTAACCAAGTCATAAACTTTTGTAAGATCAACCATAAAAATTTTAACATTTTATTATGCTAATTTGTAACGAAGTTATGTAATTTGTAATTAATATTACAAAATTTTATAATAAATTTTGGTAGGGTGGATGTGATATACACTCCTAAAATATGCCCACCATAAGATTTTCCTAAAATGAATTCACCTTTCACCAGTAATTCCAGAATGTAGACACATGATATTTCATAGTATTATGATTAATGGGGAAGGTGGGTAGGTGAAGTATTGTGTTAGGTGATTAAAGGACATGAAGGAATATAATAAATAATGATTGATTAGAAATACGAATATAGTACTCTGAGAATATTTTATAATGAGAAATGCCATGTATCTAAAATATTTTATCAACCCTCTTACATGGGGTGTGATTCACACAAATCCACATGTGTGTGTGTCTCACACCCATGTGAGAAATTTAATAAAATATTTAGTAGAATATTTGAGATTCCTAACATAACTCTTCTAAAATTTTCCCTGATCGCCCCCACTGCCACCGGATCACTCAAGGCAAAAATTACTATTCAGTAGTAATCTTTAAAAATAATTACATATTAATATAAAAAAATTATAATTATAATATTTATTACTTTTTTTGTAATTACTTTTGCCTCACATCCACTGTCTGCTTATTTCTCCAAAAGTAAATTCGTCCTCAGCCACTGTACACGCCCATAAGCCAAAATTCCGCCAACCCTCTTCTCATTCTCTGTCCGTCTCAGAGACATTTTATCAAACAACTTCTTTGCATCCTTAATCCTACTCCTTTCCAAAACAAAAGGCACTTCACTCCATATATCATTGGTTGGTCGATTTTGGGGGGGTTTAGGAGGTAGGGATCAGTGGAGGCAGAAGGAAGACATAGAGAAGACATAGAGAAGGGAAACGAACAAAGAGAGATGGGAAAGGGTACGTTACGAGGTCACGGCTGGAGGCCACTAGTGGTAGATCTGGAGGGAGGTTGGTGTAATTTTTCTGTATGAATGAGGCTACCTATAGTTTGGGTGATTTTATTTGCATATAACATTTTGTCTTAGTACACATCATTTATGATGTTTAGTTATCAATTTTTGAATAAAATACAAATGTTTAAGGTTAAGTTTGGCATCTATTAAATAATACAAAAAGTTAAAAAGTTACTATCCTATTTAAGTCACATCATCTTATTTAAATCACATCACTTTTCTAACACATCACATCAAACCCAACCAAAATCCAACTCATATAAGCCAATAAGTCAAAAAATACACTTTTTTAGAACACCCCAAACCAACCCTAAATATTTATTTTTGACTAAAATACAAATATTCAGATATTAACTATTGAATGAGATATTTTGTTTAAACAATTGAATTTTAATTAAAAGTTGATATTTGAATATTTTATTTTTGTTTGAAAATTAATATTTGAACAGCACAAATGATATGTACTAAGATAAAATATGACATGTGAATATATTCACCCCTATAGTTTGGGCAAATAACTAGAGGAGGTTTGTGTAATAGGTCTGTTTGATGTAACTTATTATATGTTAAAAGTTAATAATAAAAAAATAAAAGCTGTAAGTACCACCTCCCTAACTTTAAATTATTTTTGTAATTTATTTAAATTATTATCACCTAATAAGTTATAATAATTTATTTAATCAGCACCAAAGACTACCCATTTATCCTGATTATTTTTATTCAAAAACTTTTAAACATTATAAGAAACATAAAACAAAGGAAAAGATATGTACTTTATAAACTTTTTGAGTTATAACAAGAAACATAAAACAAAGGAAAAGATATGTACTTTATAATTAAATAAAAAAGTGTCATAATTTTATATTTTTTGAATTATAATTAAAAAAAATTATAACCAAGCACCACATGAGGTATAAGTAAAGATCTCATAAGTTATAATTAAAAGAATAATACTCTATGCACCAATTAGTATACCAATTAGTGTACAAACAGATGATGTGACATAATTTTAAAAGTTTTCGATTTTTATAATTTGTATAATGAGTAGAGTCATAATTTTGAAATGATAATGTCATAACATAAGTTGAGATATCAATTGATGTGTGTCGTAATTCAAATAATGTCATAATTAAAGAAAAAAAAATTAATTATAACTAAAGACAAAAAATAACATAATTAGGAGTTCATATATACATCCTTTTGTCTATAGTAGAATTTCCCATCAAGAATAAAAGAAAAACAAAAGTGACATCAGAGTGTTAAAATAGATCAAACAACTAACTAACTACTATTTTCCATCAATCCTACAGACATTGCTCTAGAATTGCTTCAGCAAAACTCTATGTTAGCATGCACCGACACCTCAACAGGCTCCGAAACCTGCGCTTTGATGGCAATGTCTCAAAAGCGATCTTCATTCCGAAGTGGAACGCCCTTAAACTCATTCCACAAATTTATCTATTCAAGTTAGTCTCTTTATCCCTCTCCTTCCCTCTCCTCTTCTCTAGTATGGCAATGGGGTTAATGAGGTGGATATTAATTCCCCATCTCCATTCCCTTATAATAAATTTTTTTCATTCCCCATAAGTACCACCCTCCCCATTTCTTAATGGGTTTGAATTTTCCCCAACCCACTTTAATTCTTATTTTTATTTTATTTTTATTTTTTATATTTAATGTTAACAACCACTTTTTTTTTTTTAAGGTTCACAACAAAAACTAAATATACTTTCAATCTTTTTTCTTTCTTTTTTAATATATTTAATGTTAACAACTCCTTCTTCTTCTTCTTTTTTTTTTTTTTTTTTTTTTTTTAAGGTTTTAGCTAAATACACCTTCAATATTTTTTCTTTCTTTTTTAATATATTTAATATTAACAACTTATTTTTTTATTTTTTTTAGGTTCACAACAAAAGCTAAATATACATTCAATCTTATTTTATTTTATTTGGTTCAACAATAAAATCAAATACACATTAATTAATTAATTAAAAAGTTTGTTTTTATAATAATCAAATATATAATTTTGAGACAATCAAATAAGTTTTAGTAATTGAAAAAAAAATGTGGAAGAATGTGGAAGATTAAAAAAAAAATTACAACCATCTCTCTCTCTCACTCTCACTCTCACTCTCACTCTCTCCCTTTCTCCTACATGTTATAAGAACATGTTTACAATGTTATAAGAGCCTATTTGAAAAAATAAAATGTGAAAGAACCTTTTTGAAGAAAGTGTTATAAGACCCATATTTAATTGCATCAGGGCATAAACAAGAAATTGTTTGTTGATCTCTTAGCCACGGACATTTTAGACATTAAACCATCTTTCTCTTAGCAAATTTGAACCATTCATTTTAATTTATCCAAAATCTAATTATACCTTTTAACAAATCTGAACCACTCATTTTAAGATATCTATGTCTTACCACACCCAATCCATCCTCCATTTTCTTCCTTTAGTCCCCACGATTTTGGTTGTTTGTTACTTTTAAAAAACAAAAAATATTTTTTCAATTAAATTTTTACTAATTTCACAACACCATCACCACTATTCTCACCTTCACTATCACACTACCATCACCATAGCCACTATCATTATCACTGCCGCCATCACCCCAACACTATGTCACAATCTCTACTTTCACCTTCATTCCATCACCACCGCCACCAAATATAAAAAAATATATTTTTAATTTTTTTTATAAAAAATATTTTTCATTAAAAAATATTTTCTATCTAAATAAATGAAGCATAACATTGGGAAACAAGTTGATTTCAATTAAATCTATTCATAACTAAGAAAAATTCTTTTATTTTAAAAAAAATTATTTAGTAAGACTTTGTATCCCTTTTTTATTTTTCTAACAAATAAATCTTTGTACCCATACTTTCTAATCAATCACGACTCATGTTTGTTTCGATTCTCTACAATTTTCTTATTTTCAAATACATTCATATATATGTATATATATGTTGTATAAATTGTGTGATAACATAAAACAAATAGATTCATACTCGTTAATTGAAATTTCAGAACAAGCAAACCATTCTGAAAATTACAATACATAACAAAATAAAATAACATAGAAAAGCAAACCGAAACCTGCACTACACAGTGTCCTTAATTTTTTTAAATAAATTTAAAAAATTCTAGATATGTATAAAATTTGACAAGAATAATGTGACAATGTTAATAAATGTGTATTTGATTTTATTGTTGAGCCAAATAAAATAAAATAAGATTGAGTGTATATTTAGTTTTGGTTGTGAATCTTTAAAAAAAAAATGGTTGTGGACCTTTAAAAAAAAAATTTTAAAAAAATAAAAGAAAAAAGATTGAATGTATATTTAGCTTTGGTTGTGAATCTTAAAAATTTTAAAAAAAATGGTTGTGAACCTTAAAAATAAAAAATAATAATAATAATAAAAAATGTGGATCTTAAATAAAATAAAATAAAAAAAGAAAAGAAAAAAGTTGGCTGTGAACCTAAAAAAAAAATAAATAAATAAATAAAAGAAAAAAATTGAATGTATATTTAGTTTTGGTTGTGAATCTTAAAAAAATAATAAATAAATAAAAACATATGGGGAAATTAGTGGGTACCCATCTCCAACCCATCCCCTGTGGATATTTAAAGAATATCACTTACCCTACCCAATGGATAAGAAAAAAAAGGAGAAAACCCATGTATTTGGGTTGGGTCTCTATGGATACCCATAGGATAGGTTATCCATTGCTATCCCTACTCTTCTTTCTAATATTTACTCTGCAATTTTATTTGTTAACAATTTTTTTAAATTTATTTATGTTTGCTGAGGTACCGATAACGGAATTAGAGGATAGACAAAAGATGTTGACTTAGAGATAAATGCTTTGTTGTTATAGAAACTAAGAAATTATGGTGGAAAGCAGTGAATATTTTGGTCATTATGCTCTGTTGAGCGAAGAGCCTGGGAAAAATTAATAACACCAAAAATATTTGATGCTATTGAGTTTTTGGTAGAATTTTGTTCTTTGTTTGGCATTTGGTCACTTGATGGTATTCTTTGGTTGAACTTTTCTTGGTCTTATTTGGTGGACATCCTTGCTTGGTGATCTTTGTGGAGATTCTTATTTGTTGTTGGGTAGTCTTCACAAAATTCTTGTGGGGCATCTTCGAGTTTTTGGTGAGACCTATATCTTGTTCTTGATTTAGGGTGTAAATGATTCGGTTCAATTGGAGTTTAGGAAAAACTTTGTATCGAACTAAACCTTTTAGTTTTGTTATTAGTTAAGAAATCAAAACAAATCATGTACTATGATTCGGTTTTGTCAATTTGGTGAAGGGATCCATAAAGGGGGAATTGGGATTCGTTAAGTAGATCATTTATGCAAAAAAATATATTAAGTTGATTGAATATTTGCAGCCTCATAATAAAGACACATTTGTTTGTTTTAAAATTAACTGGGAATATAATTTTAATAATTTTTTAAAAATAATTAGGACTTGATCATGGAGTTACTCATATCCGACAAACTTAATTTTTTACATTGATGATATTCTCAATAAATTCTACAATATAAATAGTTCAAATTAAAAAAACGTTCAATATCGACTCCCATTACAAGGCACAATAGGACTCCCAAGTCCCATAAAGAGAACTTATGAAATCTCACCTCGGAAATACATGATAGGGCAAATTACAATGGTAGTCCCTATACTTTGATCATTGTGTCATTTTAGTCCCTGTAATTTCAATTAGCTCGATTTTGACTTTGAATTTATGATTATGTCTCAATTTGGTCCAATTAATTATAATTCTTAGCATTTCTTTATGGAAAATGTGCACATAAGTGTCATTGTATCACACTTTTTAGGACAAAACTATAAATTTATTCAATTCAATCAATTTAGTGATAATTTTCTTTTAAAAAAAATACTAACGATATTATTAATTGGACCCAAATGATCCAACAGGTAAAATATAAGGACCACAAATATAATTTGCCTAAAAAGATAAAAGTTGCTCTATGAATGCTTTTCTACTTAACTTTTATGCAAAATGCATATTAATCATTTATCTTCTAATAATGCTCAAAGTATTAAAATATAAAAATATATTTAAATATAATATTTAGATTAATTTAGCATGTATCGCTGCAAAAGTCTTCAAATTTGAAATTTTATTCAGTCATAATGGGTTAGTTTAATTCTATCAATTTTTATTACACCTCTATCTTGGTTAAAGAGTTTTAGTTTTGTTTTTATCTCACTTTTTTGTTTATTACACCTCTATCTTGGCTAAAGAGTTTTAGTTTTGTTTTTATCTCACTTTTTTGTTTGAGATCTTTGGTTATGTTTGTTAGATCTTATCTTCTTGTGATTCTTCTTTTTTGATATCTCTTAGTTGAAACTAGTGGTTTCCTATAACACTTGCGCATAGAGATTTATTTATTTATTTATTAGAGAGGATTTTTAGATAACATTTATTTGTGTTTGTTGAGTTTTGTTATTTGTGAGATTTTACGGTGTCGTTGTTATTGCTGTTTGAGCATTGTTCTCGTGCTAGTGAAATCCTTTTATTACGTGATTACACGTGGACTTAGATTTAAGTCGAACCAAGTGGTAATTTCTCATGTTTATATTTGTATTCGTATTTGTAAATGTTAATATGATGAAAATCACTTACTAGTTTTTCCATTTCATCGGTATTTCACTGCATTACATATGCGATTATCTAAGACTGTTTCATATTCTAGTTAAAAATATTAATTTTATCGAGTTAGTTTTATTCATAAAAGAGATAGATTTTATTTCCAAACCATCGATCTTTTCAGTAAACACTATTACTTAATACATATACATAATAATTTTAAAATTATAAAAATATCTTAGTTCACGCCATAACTTTTCCTTTTTAACTCTAAGCTAATAAACTGATATACACCACCACCAAAATGTTCAATTTTTTTTTTTTTTTTTATATATGAACATTTAATATTTGATTAACCTTAATAATTTGAACAAAATAACTTTGTTCAAATATAAATAATTGAACATTTTATAAATGTTCAACTCTTGTTGTCCGAATATGTGACAGACGAATAAGTCATCTTCTATACGAATGAGATAAAACAAAAAAGTAAACTGACCTTTTCATTATTGTATTGTTTCAAATCAACAATATGAGTGTCATCAATGGTGTGCAAATTTTCAAAATCAATTGATTTCAATATTTTTAAAACCCTAAATCTTCAAAAGCAATAATATTTTGAATTTGAAAAATAATGGTGAAGATTATAATGGCGAAGATGATGAATGTAATGTGTTGGATTATAATGGTAAAAATGATGAGTGTAGTATGTTGTATTATAATGGTAGAAGTGTTCGATGAGTGTTGGAAGTAAGATTTGTTCCAAAAGACATATTGTATAAGTGATGGTGTGTAAAAAGAGATTTGTGTTTTCATATGTAAATTACTTGAACAAGTATATGTGCATCCATATTGTCCTTAATAGTCATTTTACTTAAAGATATTATTGTCATATAAATTTAATGGTTAAATGGTGTGTACTAAGAAGATTTATGGTGTGTAAATAGGATATTCCCCTCTTTTTATATTTTATTAGATAACTACACTTTACACCAAATCTCACTTTAACCCTACATACGAAATCATAACAATCAACCCCAGCACTTTTGGTCAAATCTGACATTGGTCCCTATACTTGAAATCGTAACAGTTAACCTCTACACTTTTAGTAAAATCTCACTTTAGTCCCTATACGCGTGCTAATGTCTCTCCTTCTATTACTCGATTATTTAAATCTTTAACAGAATCAGTCATGTGACAAAAATGTAATTACGAAATGAGGGTAAGAAAAGAAAATCATCTTATTTCCCACCAATACACACTTCATCCTACATGATAAGCATGTGAGAATTATATAATATAATATTTTATATATATATTCGGATGCTAAAAATTGAGATGAAGAGGTAAGAAAATAAAATTTTTGAAATCAAAAAAGGAAGTAAAGAAATTGAAGAGAAAAGAGGAGGAATAGGCAAAAGACTGTGTTACTATAAAAAACAAAATTTTATGATTCCGATTTATTCAAAACCCTAGTTTATTTTTCTTAATCGTTCACAATCTGTGTTTTATTTTAACCTAATACAATCATAATTTGATATAAATCTTCGAACCAACTATGTAGTGGTGGGAAATGATAATGATTTTCCTCTCTTACTCTCATTTTATAGTCACATTCTTGTTACATTACTGGAATCTATTTAAGATTTAATCAATGAAATAATAGAAAGAGGATATTGACACTTGTATAAGAACCAAAGTGGGATTTGACAAAAAATGTAGGGAGTTGACTGGCACGATTTTATTTATAGAGACTAAAGTGGGATTTGATCAGAAATATAGAGGGTTGACTGTCATGATTTTATATATAAGGGCCAAAATGAGATTTTATGTAATGCAGTGTAATTTGCCTTATTTCATTTTAAAAATAAAAGAGGTATATGTAGTTTTTATTTAGGGCAAATTATGACAATAGTCAATATATTTTGGTTCTTATATCATTTTGATCTCCATAATTTTATTTTGCTCGATTTTTACATTAAATTTAGGGGTATTTACCAATTAGTCCTATTAACTAAACTTATTTACCTACAGGTCCTAACTAATAAATTTAACACTATAAAAATAAGAGAGTGATAAATTTATCACTAAAAATTTATTCATAAAAACAAAGAGACTGATAAATTTATCACTATAAATTTATTCATAAAAATAAAAGACTGATAAATTTATTATTTATCAATAGGACTTAATGGGTAATAAGTCTCAAAAGTAGGACCTATTGGTAGTTTACCCTTAAATTTATGATTTTGTCTAAATTTATTCCAATTGATTATAACTCTTAGTATTTTTTCTGAAAAATACACACATAAGTGGCATATGTCATGTTATTACGGAAAAAATTATGAACTTACTAAACTTAGTGAGTTAACCTTAATCAGTTCAGTGATAATTTTCTATCAAAAACACTAACGACATTATCAATTGGACCAAATTGACACAAAATCTAAAATTAAGGGTCAAAATTGAGCCAATTGAAAGTATATGGACTAAAATGATATAATGGACAAAATATAAGGATTACTGGTGTAATTTGCCTTTTTAATTAAGATAAATTATACAACTTTTCCTGAGTTTTGAAAAAAGTACAATAAGTCTAACAAATTTAGCATAATTATGATGGATTCCCTTAAGATTTTAATTCATATAATACTAACCCATTTTTTTTTATCAATAATTCATCAGTCATATCAATAGAAAAATAATATTATCATCTCTTTTATACTGAAATGAATATTATATCTTGTTTTTCTTTATGTCTTCACATTGTTTCATTAGTTTTGATCATTTTAAACTCATTAAATAGGAAGTTGCAGTATCATCTTGTTATACCATTGTACTAGATTGATCCGATCTTTTATCAATTTTACAATAAAGATTTTCTTCCCAATCTAAAAAATAAATAAAAATAAAAACTAGGAAGTTGGCATAATAATGTCAAAACTCATTAAATGGTTTTGCTAATGAGAGTCTTGTCAATAAGAATCACATAATGTCAAAATATTTTTAATTTTAATGCACATTTTACATATCTCAAAATATTTTTACATATTTTTATTTATTTTTTTACACATTTTAATACACTTATACACATTTTTCAATCCCAAACTCCACTCTATCTCAATCTTTAAAAAAAAAAAAAAAAATACACTAACAATAGCTCTAAAAAAAAATTATAGCATCCCTCTTTTTTCAATTAGTCATGTATCAAATTAGGGATGGTGTGCACCCCTCTACGGGTGCATACCAATTTTACTTTTAATATTTCACAATTTTTTAGAAATGATTTTGAAAATTTACATAATTTTTTAATTGAATTTTTAATTTTTAATTTTTTTTTGAATCAAATTACTAGTAATGTGAAATTCCACATATTTGAAAGGTAAAATGGATGGAGGGAAAAAAAATTCACAATGCAAGGAAGAATTTTAGGAATTTTACCAATTACTATCACTTTCTTTAAAATTTTATTGATTTGACACATCACATATGTATCATGACATCATTGACATGCGAGCCTATTAAAGTGTCAAAAGTAATTATTTTTTTATATATTCTCTAATCATTAGTCAATTATTTTTTTTATACAATATATTAAATTTAAAAAATAAATTTATATATAATTTTCTAATCAGCAATTATATTTTTTCACAGTTTACAAAAAGAACAAAACGACTGTCTAATTATATTATTACTTTAGAAAGTTGTACCAATCATCATGCGTCAAAAAGCAGTACATGCATACTTTCTTCAGATGTTCTACAAATTGCTTTCCATAAGCCAGTGTATATAAAAGCATAATTCACTAACTTGTTTTGACATGTAGTTGCTCCTGCGAAGTTGAGAAACAATGCAACGAAAAATCCTGCAGAGCACTGCGAAGGCAACACTGAAAATTCTGCCAATAGAGAGAATCCTGATGAAAATTTACAGAGTCCTATAGACACTGAAAATCTTGCAAATACAGAGAATCCTGTTGAAAATTTACAAAGTCACACTGAAAATCCTGCAAACAGAGAGAATCCTCAAAATCTTCCACAAAACCTTGCTGTCAATGAGAATCCACATAATGACGCCGTCAATCCCGCTATCAATGAGAATCGACAAAATCCTCCTGCCATCACTAACACTGAGAATTCCGTTGTCGATGAGAATCCACGGAATGGTGGCATCAATCTCGTTGTCAATGAGAATCGACAAAATCCTCTTGCCATCACTGACGATTCCATTGTCAATGAGCATCTACAGAATGTTGCTATCAATCCCGGTATCAATGAGAATCGACAGAATCCTCCGGCCGTCACTGACACTGAGAATTCCGTTGTCAATGAGAATCCACAGAGTGGTGCCGTCAATCCCGTTGTCAATGAGAATCAACAAAATCCTCTTGCCGTCACTGAGAATTCCATTGTCAATGAGAATCTACAGAATGCTGCTGTCAATCCCGCTGTCAATGAGAATCGACAGAATCCTCCAGTCGTCACTGACACTGAGAATTCCATTATCGATGAGAATCCACAGAGTGGTGCTGTCAATCCTGTTGTCAATGAGAATCAACAAAATCCTCTTGCCATCACTGAGAATTCCATTGTCAATGAGAATCTACAGAATGCTGCTGTCAATCCCGCTGTCAATGAGAATCGACAGAATCCTCCAGCCGACACTGACACTGAGAATTCCGTTGTTGATGAGAATCCACAGAGTGGTGCCGTCAATCCCGTTGTCAATGAGAATCAACAAAATCCGCTTGCCCTCACTGAGAAGTCCATTGTCAAAGAGGATCTACAAAATGGTAAGAATCCACAAAATGCTGCCATCAATAAAATTTTAGAAAAGTGGTCAATGCTTATATGACAACTATTATTTTTTTATGTTTCAAACTTTTAAATTTCATAACTTTTGATATACTTGTCTGTTTTTAATAAAAATTATATTTTTTAAAAACTATTCGACAATATGTATCAAATGAAATTTCAATTAAATATAAAATATATATATATAATTCACATTTTTTTGGATTTGAAAATATGAAAAATTTTACTTTTAATTATTTCACATTTTTTAGAAATTATTTTGAAAGTTCACATAATTTTTTAATTGAATTTTTTTTTTAATTAAATTACTAGTAATGTGAAGTTTCACAAATTTGAAAGGTAAAATATATGGAGGAAAAAAAATCACAATGCATGGAAGAATTTTAGGAACTTTACCAATTACTATCACTTTCTTTAAAACTTTATTGATTTAACACATCACGTAAACATGATGACATGATGCACCAGACCAATTGAATAATTTCTCATGTATGAGGGACAGCTAGACCCAATGCCCCTTAAATAATAACAACAGTAGTAATGACATGCAAGCCTATTTTAATATTTTTTAAGTAGTTATCTCTCTCGTATATTCTTTAATTGTTAATCAATTATCATTTTTATATATTATACTAAATTTAAAAAGTAAATTTATATATAATTTTCTAATCAACAATCATCTCCGACAATTATATTATCACAGTTAACAAAAAGAACAAAACGACTGTCCAATTATATTATTACTTAAGAGAGTTGTACCAATCATCATGCGTCAAAAAGCAGTATATGCATACTTTTCTTCAGGTGTTCTTTTTTTTATCAGTGAAAATTTCATTAAAAATATAAAATTAAATGTATAAGAAGTTACAATACATCGAAAGAGGTTTAAAGTACAAAATATTCGTACCATTGCCACTCGTACTCATACAACTAACCCCTGACCTGACGGATTTTTTTTTAACAAAAAGAAAACCAAAATAAGACCAGACAAAAGTTAACGGTTAAGAAGGACTTAACTGTAAATAATTAAAAAAAACAAAAAGCATGAAACCCCAAAGTCAAACCACACAAACATTAGGTCTCATGGTTTTCTTCAGGTGTTCTACAAATTGCTTTCCATAAGGACTGTATATAAAAGCATAATTCACTAACTTGTTCTGTCATGTAGTTGCTCCTGTGAAATTGAAAAACACTGCAACGGAAAATCCTACAGACCACCGCAGAGGCAACACTGAAAATTCTGCCAATAGAGAGAATCCTGTTGAAAATTTACAGAGTCCTGTAGACACTGAAAATCTTACAAATACAGAGAATCCTGTTGAAAATTTACAAAGTTACACTGAAAATCCTGCCAACAAAGAGAATTCCAATCATGAGAGTCCTCAAAATCTTCCACAAAATCTTGTTGTCAATGAGAATTCACATAATGACGCCGTCAATCCCGTTGTCGATGAGAATCAACAGAATCTTCCCGCCATCACTGACACTGAGAATTCCGTTGTCGATGAGAATCCACAGAATGTTGCCGTCAAGCCCATTGTCAATGAGAATCGACAAAATCCTCATGCCATCGCTGACAAGTCCATGGTCAATGAGAATCCACAGAATCCTCCTGCCGCCACTGACACTGAGAATTCCGTTGTCGCTGAGAATCCACAGAATGTTGCCGTCAATCCCGTTGTCAATGAGAATCGACAAAATCCTCTTGCCATCACTGACAATTCCATCGTCAATGAGAATCTACAGAATGCTGCTGTC
The DNA here is from genome assembly GCA_036172215.1 of Camellia granthamiana. Taxonomy (NCBI): domain Eukaryota; kingdom Viridiplantae; phylum Streptophyta; class Magnoliopsida; order Ericales; family Theaceae; genus Camellia; species Camellia granthamiana. Next base: position 321,258 of record JAXFYN010000216.1, read on the forward strand.
AATCCCGTTGTCAATGAGAATCAACAGAATCCTCCTGCCGTCACTGACACTGAGAATTCCGTTGTGGATGAGAATCCACAGTATGGTGCCGTCACTGAGAATCCTCCTATCATTGAGAATAATTTGCAGAATCCTGTGAATATTGCTGACAGTGAGAATCCGCAGAATTGTACCATCACTGAGAATCTTACCGTCACTGAGAATCCTATTGTCAATGAGAATCCGCAGATTATCAATGAAAATTCGCAGAACCTTATCGTCACTGATAATTCTATTGTCAATGAGAATCCGCACATCCATATCGACATCACTGAGGATTCTGTAACTGAGGATTCTGTTGTCAATGAGAATCTGCAGAATCCAACCGTCTATGAGACTCCACATTATGACATTGACAGTCCGCAGAATCCCGTAAACAATGACAATCTTGGCAATCAATCGGATCTTGTGGTCGATGGCATTGGTAAGGCTTTAACCTCTAATCTCACTTTATTTTTATTTTTTTTTTGACAAAAATAATCTCACTTTCGTCCGTGCTATACCGTGTTAATACTTACAACGCCATATAGACAGTCCAAAGCAACTTGCGTTAACCCTCAAATAAATTAATAACACCAATTTCACAAGAAGAAGAAAACCTAGATTGGAAGACTATATGAGCACTTTCCCATCTTTAGAAGTGAAGATCCTGAGTTTGAGTGCTCCCCAATTAGATCTGAATGGGTTGGGGAAATTAAAAAGTGTCATTAGGTTAATCAGGTGATCTAGTTCCACAACTGATATATATATATATAAAAAGGTTGATATACATCCTAATATCCAGTACTGGAAGATGTATCTATTGGGTTTTTCATACACCAAAATATTTCACTCCACATTCTCTCTCAATACACACACCAACTAATTCAACTAATTTTGAATGTTGTAATTTTACTCAATGCACAACTTTTTTTTGCCAAAAATATCCTTCTCTTTGACATTGAAACCCTAAACTAACACCCATTCTCTAGTAGGTGAAAAGTAGTTCTTCAAGTATTCCAACAATGGCCCGGTGAAAAAAATCTTCCGGCTGCAAAAATGAAACATACGTATAAATTAGGACACACAAGCAAACAAATAATACATCACCATAAAGATATTAACAAATCAATCCAAAAATTCACTCACTACAGAAAAAAAAAATAAAAAATAAAAAAAATAAATTGAAAGAATATTTACCACTAGATCCTTTGTTTTTGGATGTTTTTTCGTTGAGAATAGAATTCCTATATAGTATTGAAAATGTGCATAGGGGGAAAAGAAAAATGAAGAAGTGAAACAGTAAAAATTGCATATTGTGAATAGCCTTTTCAACAGTAAAAACAAAACTGTTCTAAAAAGCTCTTGAAAACAATAGTAAAAAGCTTTTGAAAACAAATATATAAACAATGTATTAGGAAAACTCCCACTCAATTGGTTAGTGTTGAGATCAAGAGATTGCAATGAACTTAGATTTCCAAAACTATAATAGCGGCGGCAATAGCAATGGGCGGTAGCTAGGGTTAGAGTTAAGAAATTAGGGTTTTGGTGGAAAAGATAAGGATACTTTAGTAATTTTATTTTAGGACAAAATTATAATAAAAAAATAAATCATTAAGTATGTGCACAGAGATAAGTAGATGTGTGGAAATAGAATTTCCTGTATCTATTAGCTTCACCTTCACGTTTGGAAAAGAACTAAGATGCTCGGACTGCTAATAAGTTAGAAGGAAAATTGACGCAGATGGGATTCTATAAAATTTTAATTTGTATTTTATTGTTTTTAATATTTGATTAAATTTTGTTGCAATTGAAAATTCAATTTTCTGAAAATTTAGTTTTATGTTTTTCATATTTTTTTTTTGTTTTTAGTGATTTTTTTTATAAATTTTTTAAATAAATTTTTTACTTTTTAGATATACCTAATATAAATACAATTAAAAAGTTTAATATTTGTGGAAAAAAAATATTTAATTTACTAAATACCAAAAATATTTTAAAGAATACGAAAATTCAGTATATTTTTGTATTTTTATGTACTTATTAATTTTTACAAATATCTAGGTTAGGCGCATTTAAAAAGTTAAAAAAATGCTTAAAATATTAAAAAAATTCTCTAAAAAAAATTAAATAAATAAAACACGAAAAATAAAAAACCCAATTTCTAAAAATTTAAATTCAAAAAATTGAAACCAAATAAAGTGATTTTAATTTAGTGTGAATTAGAGATAATTGTTGAAAAGTCCACACCCATGCAGACGTGGATAGATATATGAATAGTGGATAAATAGACAGATAGATTGGGATAAAATGGTCTTTTAAATTATAATTGTCCTTTTGGCCAAAAAAAAAAAAAATAAAGGCTGGGCTACCATACATTCAGTTAAGAGTCAAAATTGTTTGTTATGAGATATGTGATATTAGTTATGAAATATATGATTATGAGATATATGATAGTGGTTATAAAATAGGTAGTGTTTGTTAGGCAGGGCCGGCCTAAGGCAGCGAGGCAAGGCGAGCAAGGCCACCACCTCAAGCCCTTGAATTTTGTCCAAAATACAGGGCCCCAAAATAATTTTGATCTTAAATTATGTTTAGTTAATTATTTTGGCCTTAAGTTATATTTCGTTTGATCAAATGAAATCGAATTAAATAATCATTTCATCATAATGTCCATCATCACTTTTAGTTTAAAAAAAATATATATTACAAACGAAATCAACATTCACCATTATGAGAGAATAGTCATTCTATAAAAAAATTTAAAGAAATTATCATTCCATTCCATTCCATTGTATTTGAGTGAACCAAACGGTACATTATAGTATTAGTAGTTTATAAATGAAATTTTACAAATGTTTTATATAAAAAAATAATAATAATGATTGAATTGGTAAATTGTTTAAAAATAATTTATGGTATTTTTCCAAATATCTGAATTATTTACAAAATATTGTTTAACTATAATAGTTACAATTGTTTCTAAAGGAATAATTTAAAAAAAAAAAAAAATTAATATAGATTAAAATTTACAATTCAATCTACCACGTGAAGAAAAAAGTGTGAATAAATTAATAATATTAGCAATTGAAATTTTTCAAAATTTTTCTTAATAGTTATGTTTTACATCAATCTCAACAACTATGATTTATGATTTATGTCAACTATAAAAATTATATGAAATTACTCAGGAAAATATAATATTATAACTATTATGAAAAATAAATTATAATTGATTCACTTACTAATGCAATAATTTAAAATTAAAATTTTCACTTAAAACTTTAAGTGATTTCCATGAATAATTTAGTTTTTTTATATACAACAAAAATTGTGTAGGTATAAACAAAAATAAATTAATGTTGTTACTATTTTACTAATATATATTTTTAAATATATTTGAAGGTTGGGCCTCATTTTCTAGATTCGCCTTAAGCCCTCAAAGTGCCAAGGCCAACCCTGTTGTTAGGAGATATATGATAGTGGTTATGAAATATATGATGTGAGCTATAGTCAAAGTTGTGTAATTATGAGATATGTGGCATGATTATGAGGGAAAATAATATTGGTTATGAGATATGTGATATGGGGCATTGGTTATGCTCAAGGGTTAAAGGTTTTGAGATATGATTATGAGATATGTAGTTAATGATTATGAGATATATGGCATTGGTCATAGTTAAGTAACGAGGTGAAGTGGCAACAAAATTAGGGCAAATTACATTTTATCCCATCAACTATCACTGTTTTTCACATTACTTCCTCAAATTAAAAATTGATATAATGTAATTCCTTCATCTTCTGAAATTTTTTGATGTAACTCTTATGTCTCTAATTTGTTAACAAAACAGACAAAAAATGTGCATGTAATGTGTACATGTTATATTTATAATGAAAATACCTTTTAAAAATTTATCATAAATATGATATGTGCATGTTATATGCACTTTTTCTGTCTATTTTGTTAATAGAATAAAAACATAAGGTTTGTGAGACCATGAAATATCCTCTCACATGGATATTGTAGAGATCCAACGAAGAGAAGAACTTCACCCCTGTAGATTTGCAATAAGGAACATAGTCGGTGCCACCCAACCGGGGTTTCCGGCCGGGAGTACTCCGATGATGAAGTTAGTCCTGGAACCAAGAAATAGTATCTATCTATATTAGAAGGGGTGTGTGTTTTGTGTAGGGAGAACAGACATACCTCTCACTTGGGATGCCCCCCCTTTATATAGAGGGAGGGTGTGATATTTGTTTGGGCTGGACCCATTGTGGGCTTTGTTTGGGTTAAGCCGAATAAGCTATGTACCTATTATTTTTCTGCCCCCACAATTGCCCCAAAACTTTTATTGTCTTCGATAGAAGGAATGAGGGTTTTTATTGCCAAGTTATACTGTTCAAATAGATGTTAGGTCCTTTGACAAAGAATAAATTTGATAAATAAATAACATAAATGAATAAATGGCTGGATGAATACATGAATGTATGAATGTATGTACAAATATATGTATATAGAGGAGAGAAGTGAGCTAAAGCCCAGTGGGTAATACTATCTCTATAACGATGGGTCACGGTATTATAACCCCCGGGTAAGGATGTAAGCCGCGGTATTATAACCCCGGGCAAGGGTGTAGGCCGCAATATTATAACCTCGGGCAAGGGTATAGGCCGCGATATTATAATCCCGGGCAAGGGTGTAGGCCGCGATATTATAACCCCGGGCAAGGGTGTGGTATATTGTTGAGTGCAAAGACTGCTTCCAAATATGGACTTTTGTACCGAACCAGAAATATTTCTATAGGCCGAGCACGGAAATGATTGCCTGAGCCAAACAAGATAGATTAAATAAGGTAGATATATCAGTCAAAAATTGGACCACAATATTATTACCCCCGGGTGAGGGTGTAGACCTGCGGTATTATAACCCCTGGGTAAGGGTGTAGGCCTTTGCTAATGGCGCATCGTGCCGAGAGCGAAGATTACGCTGTACTCGGAGACTTTTGCTGATTGTAAGTGGCGGCCGAGTGCCAATATGGCGAGGACTTTGAATAATGCATCCTGTACTGAATAAGATGGACGTGTTAATCACTAATAATATTGCTCCGCTTGTAAGGAATTACGGTATTATTACCCCCGGGCAAGGGTGTAGCCTTTGTTGATGGCGTATCGTGCCGAGAGCGAAGATTACGCTGTACTCGGAGACTTTTGCTGATTGTAAGTGGCGGCTGAGTGCCAATATGGCAAGGACTTTGAATAATGCATCCTGTACCGAATAAGGTGGACATGTTAATCACCAATAATATTGCTCCGCTTGTAAGGAACTGCCAAGTAGATATTGAGCCAACTATTTAATTGCCGAGTTGCTCGGGTTGCGTTTAGTCCAAGGTAGACTTGCCCCATTGCTTTCGAATGACAGGTATTAGTCGGAAGGAATGCAGATTCCCATTGCCCTATGTTGCAGGGAAGATTCGGCTTTGGTAAAATGACGGCGCACAACAATGTGCGAACTGCTGCCAAATGCGAATTGCCGACTGCCAAGTGTAATGTATTGCCCCAAAACTGGTGCTTGCTTGGAGCGGTGTGAAAGAGAGCGGGAGTGTGTAACTCAAATAAATGTCCTTGTAATGTTTGTACCAAGTTGGTCGAGTATGTATGCATATCAAAGGTGCCGAGATGATGATCGGCTGCTATGCCCCAATTGGAAAGCGGAAAATTGACTAAGCTGTCTCGGTGGACAATTGTTTTGCCGAATAATGTTGTTAGGCGAATAAAGTTACCAAATACGGTGGCCAATGTTGCTGCATAAAGTTTGACAATGCGTAAAGTTTGACCAATAATGTTGTTTAGCCAAAGAAAGTTGAGGCACTGCTGAATAATGATCATAATGTTGAATTGATAATGGTGCCGGATAATCTTGTCGAGTAAAATTGATGCACTGCCGAGTAACTGGTGTCAAAACATCGGTGTCCGTTTCATATATAATGTGATTTTGCCAAAAAGTTGGTTGGCTACACATGGGTCGGTGATTGTGCCGATCTTTTGGTCGGCGATTTTTCTTAGCTTCGCGCGTGTGTCGGCATCCCTTCAGAGTTGGATTTGCTAAGAACTTGGTTGGCAATGGTTGCCAATTTAGTGAAGTTGAGTTTTTTGTCCAACATATATTTGCCCTATTACTTTTGAATAAGATTTGTTATTCGGAAGGAATAAAATTAACTTGGGTCAAAATTGCCGAGTAGGCGATAACAATTTGAAACGGATTCCGTGCCCCTATCTGGTGCCGTGGCGATATCGGAAAAAGCCGAGACAAAGTAGGGTGCTTGATGATATGCGAAGTGAGCCATGACACTCAATTTTTTGAATAAAATTTACAATTTTTATTTATATATATATATTTGAGCGGAGTTTGCAAATTCTAACCTTATGGATGGACCCGGAATGCGTCAAATAGCTAGAAAGGACTATTGGATCGCTGTGATCAGACTCCTGATGGCGTAATTGTAGCCAAAATGGATCTGACGGCTTAGATTGATTGAGACTTTTGCTGCGCGAATCACTGGATAATTTCCCTCAATGTGATGCCATATGCCAAAACATATAAGTGAAATCGTTGCCTGCGTGCCCTAACAAGGAGGTAAACAATGCTCAAACCACTGTGCCATAACAAGGCCTTGTGTTTAACTGGCGCAAATTATATATTTGAACTAATTTTTGTTCAGCTACTGTCTTTATATCAAAACAACGGGATGTAGCTTAGCCACGATGCACCGAAAAATTTCTTTTATTTTCCATGCAGACTCTGGTCGTCATCTTCGGCAGAACATGTGATTTTCTGGGCAAATTTCAATTGGCTCGTACGGCTTCGTTTCAGCTCCGATTTCGACGCGGTTTGTTGCATTGGACTCGTCTCAATGAGTACTTCACATTGGTATGGTCAAAACTTGAGTTTGACAGATTTTGAAATTTTAGTTCTCGGCACATGTGATCCATTTCACAACTTTCGGCAAACTTGGGTTGTTTCTTGGCTCCTTAGGTTGCTGGGTTGGACTCTTTGAGCCAATACGAGTCCTGTGGTATGTTCGAATGTGGATTTCGGCAAGCCGAGATGTTAATTCTACGCCGAGGTATTAGCGCCGACGAAGTTGCAACGTTGCCGAATATTGTTGCGGAAGAATAT